>JAOXNG010000026.1:3070289-3090051 GCA_028566535.1 Scolopax minor | reverse complement strand
CTAGAGTGATGTGGCAGCAAATAGGGCTTGTCCACTCCTCCAATGTATATCAGGCTTAGGGAATAAATGTACCTAAATAAATGTACAGAAACCAGAAGAGGTTTCTGTCTCTGTAGGTACCACTAAAGGGCTTGATGCCCGCACAGGTCACTGGTCTGGAGAAGGCATTTTAAACAAAATTGGTGGAGGAGAGGAAGCAAAAGAGAGTCATAAATTAACGTGAGGTCTGGGGAAAGCAGTATTGCAGTGAGAGAGTAAAGGAAAATAGCCTCCTTAGATCAGTAAGTACATCTGAACAGTTTCTCCTTTTCTTCATTCTCCCAGTACAACTCGGGTTGCTGAGCTGTCTGAAAGAATGAAAAGATGAATTAATTATAGCATGTAAGTACTTCCATTTCATTCTGCCAAGTCTATAGATGGTGGATTGACTAAGGCAGGACAGCTTGCAGAGTGTTAAATTAAGGGCACAATTAATACACCTTTCATATTTGACTGCCTTTGACTCCACAGTGAGTCCACCACCAGATACTCATTTACAACCAGATCAGCAATAGGCTGCCTGCAGCAGAAGGGCAGAGCTAGGCTGAATTTCTGGAACAAGTATGAAGTGCTTTCCTTAAAACAAAATGACTACAATCTCATTCATTCCTTCAAAAGGAGAAAATACCAGGCAGCAGGTGGGCTATTTAGAATAGCACAAAACCAGTTGAAGGGAAGGAGAAAATAATTACATAGCAAGTGACTAGAACCTGAAGCCAAACAAATTGAGTTAAGCAAAGATATACTTTCTAAGTAATGACCACAAACAAGGATGAAAGCAAATCGTTGAGGTAATTGTCACATTCACCATTTGTCTTGTTGTCAAATTAGAACCCCCTGGAAGGCTTAGATATGTCAGAATAATTATTAGGCTCTGTGTAATAACTGTCTAAAAAATGGCATATGCATAAGATGAACCAATATGCTTCTATACCTAAAAAATAAATTTTCTAAGCATGACTTCACTTTCACTTTCATGACTCCAGGAGCTTTGCTATTGAGAGAGACAATATTTAGTGTTAAGATAATAGTTTAGTAGAGAATTGCTTAGTTTTTTAGCCGTTGTAGCTGCCAACAGAAATGTGTGAGCCATGTCAGATTTCTAATTTTGTAGTTAACACTACTGACTTTTGGGATTAGGAACAAAATTTCTATGGACAAGGATGTTTGAATCCTTTTCTGTGGAGCATCTATCCATGTGATGCTGGCTGATAAGTTCCAATTTAGGAACAACGCGCCAATCATCCGTTTATTGTCAGGAGAAATGGATGTCAGATAATGATTTCTGATTTTCTTTTTTTTTTTTTTTGAAGAATATTATAGAAAAGCTTTGAAAGCAGCAAAAGAAGAAAAGGACAGACTGGTTGAGAGGCATATGAAGTTATGTAAGGAACAGGCCCCAGAGGTATTAATTCCTTCTGCCTTTTTTAAGAGTGCTATCGGCATCATAATTAGGATTCACGTACTCTGCATTAGTAATTATTTTAATTTGATTTAAGACTTGGAACTTTTCTGATAAATTGAGAGTGAAATAAACTGTATGTCTTCTTACTAAACATGGCAATGGTTATTGCTACACATGCACGTACTTTTTTTTTACATCAGACTAGCAATGAGTAGATGTGAGGACATTTTACAAAAGTGTGGGAAACTGGGGCACTTGTCTTATTCAAGAGCACATCACTTTTGCTGAGACCTTGATTTTGGTATTTGTGTAGACTTCAAAAAACAAGAACACACTAAGGGATTGTCTGCGTGGGAATATACATCAATTGGAAAAAAAAAAAAGTTGTTTTGTACTTGTAAAGTACAACATTTTAAAAATGACCAAAAAAATGCAGTCTACAGTAAGATTTAGACTTACTGATATACAGATTCTTTTCTCTTCCAGCTCTAATTTGCAAACATGATATAGAAAGTGTTTATGGTGATGACTTTTTGCACTCACAAAATGCAGAGCGTGCTTCAGTACAAAGCTCCAGTTGGGCCCATTAGGTATTTAAATTCCCTGACTCCAGTCCTGGAATATTCAGTCCCATGAGAACATAATCCAAAGGACTGCATTTATGATGATCCACAGGGCATCTTCCCTCCCAGTTGTTCCTTTTCCTTTTACTGACATCAATAATTAAATTATAGTCTTGGCTCATTAGCATAGGCTGCTACCTGTTTAAGCCACTTGTCGGTATTTGATGAGTACTACTTTATTTGTGATTTTTCTTGGGTTATTTTAATAGCTAAAGGTTTGCTTTCATGAAAACGGGAAGCATTTGAGCAGTAGTGGGAACATAGAAGAACTTGTTAGGCAAAAAGGAACTGTTCTATTTTAATATGGGAAGTTATAAAATATTGGGGAATTACTTGACATATGAACCACACTGGGCAGGATGATAGAGTAGAAACAGCTGGGCTTGTGGACTAAATCCCCTTGTAATCCCTCAGGGGCTGCTACAGTCTGTTGTGTGGATTTTTCTTAATTATTTCCTGCTAAGCAGCAGAAGGTTCTTCTTTAAAGTGTGCAGCATTATTGAATTCCTGCTTTCAGAAGAGATGATCTGAAATTGTGTTTTCTCAGAAAGCTGTAAGATACTTGGACAAGAACAGTCGCAGAGAAATCAAAGAGAATGAATGGCTAAAAGAAGAGGTAAGAGGATCACTTGCATACAGTTTATCATGGGGTGCAGGTTTGAGATGCAGTGTTTCCAGTGATGAGCCTCAGAAGACTTTCCTAGGAAAAGGAGAGCATTTGTCCTGTAATTAATCTGTGATCCTGAGCAGCAAACAGGTAAAGGTGAAAAGTGAACAGCTGCTTTTACCAATGAAGGACCCATTTTTCTGCCCAAAAGTCATAGGAAGGACCACAACTTTCCATACAATTAAATAGTTATATCTGTGGAGAGTGGGATACTAAATAGTGTAAAGTATTAGACATTAAATAGTGTAAAGTATTAGCAGAGTGTAAAGGCTCAGCTGTGTAAGCAACTGAAGAGTGTAGTTTTGGATTGCATTGAAGTTCTCGTGCTGCTGTATTGAAAGAACATGGATACGGATGTTGGAAACGTTTTTGGAGAAAGGGTTTGAGACAGCTTTAAATGAGGGATAATAAAGAAAGATTATTACACCAAAGAGAGGAAAATCAAAATCATATATAGTTGTAATTGATTACTTGATAGCTTTTGTACTGTCCTTTAATGGCAATTTAGAGCTATGTATTAGATAGTTTCTTGTGAGCCAAATTTAAGAAACTGATTCTTTCATGATGAAAGTCTGATTGTGCTTGTTCCAATCAATACAGATTCTTTGCTGCAATCGGATCTAAGCAAGAGATTGAGGGGAGGAAATACCCTTACCCACCTTTACAACCTCACAGTTTAGAACTGAGCAAAACGTTTTGGGAAATTAAAAAATGAACTTATTTTTCATTATCACATCAACAAACCTGGCAGTTTTCTCCTTTACCTACTTGTTTAAGGTACTTGCCAGTATGCAGGGACAGGGCTTTGCTTCTTCCCCTTAATGAGCTCTGAGCTGCATCTTTAACTTTCCAGGGAAAGTGTCCAAACCACAAGTGAGGTAGGGGTCAATAGGAGAGAATTAATGTTTTGACCTGTATAAACAAACAGAAGCTGGAGTCTATACATCCTACCAATGAATGAGTATGAATGCCCTTCCCATCTCCCTGTCTCACTGAACACTTAGAAATTTTACACACATTAGGCAATGTCAACAAGGGAGATCCATTTTGGAGTGCCCTTATGTCCTGACAGGCCCTCTCCTGAGGGTTTCTTTCCTCCCTATGTTATGAATTAGTGCTTTGAATTACTGTGGAAAACAAAACTATTATCACTAATTTCTCCAGTCTTCTGAATTCACCCATTCATTTTCTGTGCTTTTCTTATACAGATGAAATATTTTCTTTCAGGCTAATGTTTATAAGTAGCTGACACACTCTTCCAGTGTTCTCTTCTGGGGAAATAAACCAAACGTTTCAGTTTTGTCCCAGTTCAAAATGTATCATATTTTTTTCAGTTTGGCCACTGAACTGAAAAATGAATTACCAAAACAGCCCTAAACTAGTTACCTCCAAATTTGAATGGATTTGGAGACTTCAGTCACATTTTTCCATGGTTGGCGTGTCACACCGAGATGGTGCAAATCTGCATCACCTCCTCATGCCAAGCCACATCCTGTCACTGGTTAATGTCCTGTCATTTTCACCTTTTTTAATCCCTGGGAGAAATGGGAACTACTTTTTTTTAACTGCAAATGTTGATGATTACAGCTGGGTTAATTGGCTTTGGTGAGAACAGATGCATTCAGATCACTAGGTATTGTTTTTAAACATGTGCGTGTGGCTAAGATTTCTTCCCATCGTAGATTCCACTTCCCAGTGAAGGGGCAAGAACTTGCTTGTTGCAAGTTCCCTCAGGAAAAGTAAGAGGGAATGTGGAGAGGCTGTGGAGTCTCCATCTCTGGAGACATTCAGAACCTGCCTTGTCACATTCCTGTGCAGCCTTCTCTTGGTGGACCTGGTTTGTCAGAGGGGTTGGAGTATATGATCTCCAGAGGTCCTTTCCAACCCCTGTGATTCTGTGAAATGTGGAACTTAGCAGAATCTGGGGTGACTGAGTCTGTGAACTACTACAAGAAGCCATTGCTATTTGTTTTCCAGCGGACTGACTGGATGTGGGACTCTGTTACCAGCTGGAGAAAAAGTATTTCTCTCATCTTCCATGTGATCAGAGGGCAATTTTTATACAAAACAGCATCCAGGGCAGTCCAGTGAGCAACCCAGTCCTATCCAGCCAATGTCCCGTGCTCTGGATGAAGAGCCACCACTACCACACCCTCACTGGAGAGCATGGGGGCACTAGAGACAAGACTCTCACCAGCAAGTGCCTACCCATATCCAAGTGACCTTCAGAGACAGTCACATTGATATGAAAATGGTATTGTGCTGGTTTGGGCAATGATATTATATTTCTCCCTGCTTGCAAGTTGAGAGAGGTTTTCAAACGCATGTGTCAATGTGGAACCTCCTTTAAGAAGAACGCACTGCTTGGAACTGGCAAATGCAGGTTCAAGTCCTCAATGTCCCAGGTCAGCTATTTAGCACTATTTAGCAAAAAATCCAACAAGGCCAGTCAAGTGGGATCTGATCCCAAAGCTGGGTCCTTAGTTCCTTTTGCTCGAAAAACCCCACGCTTGCTTTAAGGCACTATCTAAAGATTGCTGCCAGGGAAGTTATGGAAAGAGTTCATATGATCTCCCTACCTTCCTACAGCACAAGGACATGGTGTTCATCTCTTATCAATGGCATGGTGATTATAAGTGAATTTGAGGTTCTTTCCCTGTCCTCAGGTTGAGAGGTCCAAATTACATCTTATGGCAGTGTCTGGGCAAGAGCAAGGTGGAGGCAGTACCAAGCACTTCTTCAGCAGCTGCCCAGGGCGGAGGTTGGGATTCAGAAGGTGAGAAGGAAGCAGGATCTGCAGCACAGTGGTGGGACAATTTGGAGAGCATGTGTGAATCTGCAGTCCAGGGTTCTGGGCCTAGCTCCACACCTACCAGCGGAGGCACCAGTGCTATCTCTTACCACAATTTGCTTTCTTGTCCTAAAGGTTAGCATCCTTGTCACCAGTACCACTCCTTGTTGAGTCTCGCAACAAGCATGGGGCATGAAAAGTACTCAGCTACTGTCCTACGGGGTTTTTAATAGCTGGATAATTGGTGACTCAAGGAGGGCTGATCTTGAGGAGTGGTTTGATGCCAGAGCTATTAAAACTGATGCTACCTTTGGACTGAGACAAAAGACAAGGATTTTGACAGTAGATCTGAAAGAACCTGATGCTGCCTGCAATGAGTGCCTCTAGCTTCATTAGCTGGTGAGTCACTTAGGAGTGTCTAATTTAGTGGCTCTTAGGAAACAAAACTTTAGCAACCAGCTCTCCTGTTTAGACTGGTCTGAGGGAGAAATCAAGGGTTTGGTACACTGCAGCCTAGTGCAAAGCAATGTTGGATGCTTCCTTTCCAATTTGCTAGTTTTCCAGCAAGCCTGCTCTAGTATGGAGATTTGGCAGACTGCATGAGAGTTGTGAATGGAATACGCTGCCACGACATTGGAAATCTTGGGCAAGACCAGGCTTAAGACCAGGCTTAAGTCACTAGAGACCCTGTGTTTTATAGGTAATGAATCACCTCGCATACAGAGTAATGGACGCTGTGATAACACAGTGCAGTGCGTGTGCTACTGACAAGTAACATGGTGAGTTTAACTGAGAGATGTACCCAGGTCTTTCCCACTCATGACATTAATGACACCCATCCTCCGCAAGGGGAATCTGGAGTGGTCCGGAGAGCCTTGTGCTTCTTCTGGGTCAGCGCGTTCCTGGGGTTTTGTTGCGATGAAAGAGGTAGGCAAAGATGGCATTTGGGGGCTTAAGTACAGGATCAAGTGTAGACTTCCTCTGGGTACTCTCCAGTACCTTCCCACCTCTCTGCAGCAGGAATTCTCCCAGAGAGAAAAACAGGTCCAGGTGAGGCCACACTTAGGCTCAGTGGAGGGGGATGAAATAAGTAATTTCACAAACTCACAGAAGAAGTTAAGAGATATAAAAGACCTCTTACTGTAGGTTGTTTATTTCTTCCCAGAAAACCACAAAAAGGACCTTGAGGTGCTGGAGTGTGTCTGGAGAAAGAAAACAAAGCTGTTGAGATGTATGAAGAACAAGTCTTGTGAGGAGCAGCTGAGTGGGAGAGAATAATGGAAGATTGGCGAGGAGGATTTTAAATATGCTCAAGTGACTCGCACATGGGGCACCTGAAAACGCATCTATCACACTGATTGCAGCTTGATCTCGAGCCAAATAGTATATTGCTGCTTGGCCTTCTTGGTGGGCAGAACATGAGATAACATATGCCTGTGATGGACTCGGGGACATCTTCTCTTGTTGATCGAGAATCCTGCCCTGTTGTTGAAGAAGATCAAAACTCAGGGGGAGGACTATGCCTGCTGCAACTCTTGAAATACCAAGTAAGCAGGGGGGTAGGCCCCCTTTGCTCCTGATCCTGCACACTCTGGCTGCCAAGGACGCTGGCTAGCAAGGACTCTTGCTAGCTGTCGCGGATGGAGCGAGTGACTTTACTACTTAGAGTGAAGTAGTGAAATATTTATTAAGGTGAAACAGTGATTTAGCAAAATCAGCCATAAATGCAATAAAACCAGTAGTAAATGCGATAGTGTTTTACAAGATTCAATGTCAGGGTATACACTCTATTATTTACTGCAGAGAGGACAGTGTCAGACAAGCTGTCAGGGACACCCTCCCGTTGAGTCATGAGTTTTAGAAAGGACCCCCTGGCTTTCTAAACTCCTTCTCAGAGAGGAGTCTAGGTGCAGCTGAATCCGATCCTAGTCCCAGATGTGGTCAACGATTTATGTCTAAAGGATTATATCTGTGCAATCAACCCTTTATATTACTTAGATAAGATTTCAAATTTAGCATGCTATTAGTCACTTACCAAGAATTTATTGCCGCAAGGAATCTCTCAGCCTCGAGGAGTAGAACCTTAAGCAGGTGTCCACACTCAAGGGGAGATCCTGGCATGCATCCCGCTGACATACAGGAGAGCTCCAAGGACTCTCAAAAATCCCCTGGGTCTGGGGCTCCTGGATGTCTCCAATAGCTTCCTCACTTCCTGAAGGTGAAGAAATTGTAAAGTCTTTATCAAGTGAGGAAATCTGTTCTACTGATGAAATCCCCTACAAATGAAGAATTAAAATATCAAGTGAAAGGCTAGTAAAAAAATGTTATTATATCTTTTCTGTCACTATTCTTTCTCTCATCATTATAAACAATTGAAATGCCTCTCAGAATTACGATAAAACGGTTTCAAAAATAAGAAATTGCTACTTTGAACACACAGGAAATAAAGCTCAAAAGACCAAGGACAGTCAATTCACACCTTGTCTAGTTCCCATGAAGTCCAGTGCATTGGTCTCAAATCAGAACGTGAAGGTGAGTCTGACAGTGTCCATGGTGGAACTTCAGAGCACACATTCAATGCCAACGCTAAGAAAAACACAGGGAGGACACAAGTCATGCAGAATAATTGTTCTGAGGCCTATCAATGCCATTCTACTTTCACTTACAGGACTTATCTGTTCTTGACTCTGTAATAACACTAGAATTCTTTCGAAAATTCTCTTCTCTGATGAAATTGACATCATCCTCGTGAAGACTTCCTGAACCTGGAGACTTGACCAAAAAAGTATAAGCAAAAACTTGCTAGAAATTAAACAGTTCATCCTCTATATAAGTATTATCTTTGCATGAATCTTATTTCTAAGTATCTTATTCTAGATCTTATTTCTAGATATAATTCTTCAGTATCTCTAGTCCATTCTGGAAGTTAAAAAATGAAATATCAGTTTTCATCCATTATTTTAATTACTGAAATATATACTGCATTAGAAAAATTTTCTGTATTTAACACACTGCATGTCATGTTTCTTTGCACCCAGAAGAAACAGAATCATAATCTAAGACAGAAAGTTTTAACCCTTGCTTTGGAACTCTAAAAATTGTACACCAAAATTCAAATCCAGTTGAGGTGAACACAGCTGACACCAGGAAACAGTTGTTACGTTTTGCAAATACATAGTCCTATGACAAAGATGAGTAAAAATACTTTTAACCACAAAGCACTATTTTCAGTTCTTAGTGATTTTGATGATTGCAGTATTCTAAAAGTGAACTCTCTTTTGTCCTGCAATTATAGGATACTTTCTTGCACTAAGATTAGTAAGAACAACTTTGAAAACAATTTTTACCTGTCTGAAGTCAGAAAGGATATAACTGCTTGAAAACAGGGGTGACAAAAAGCTCTCAGCTGCAAACGCCATGTTATTTGGGTACTGCTGCCATCCTAGCTGTGAGCAGGGAGCTCTCAGCATTATCTCACCAGCTGCTGATCCCTTTACTTGGTGCCCTTGAAACGCAACAGGCTACGCGATATATCGGAATTATCATTAACTGAAAATAACTATCTACAGTCAATCAAGGTACTTTTCATACATACAACAAAAAAACCAGTTGAAAACTATGGCAGAGATAAAATATATCTCTGCTTTTCTCATTCTTTCTGTTGCCCTTCTGTAACTCAGCAGCAATAAATTTTTTGCACAAATCTGTCAACAGAAAATTGATATCCTAATGTAGTATCTTTAGTCTTATTTTTATATTACAAAATTTGAGTTCATAACTCTCAGTGGAAAACTCCCCACAGGCAAATGTACTAAAAAGTGGTGAGAAGTCCATCACGAGAATGCTTAAATTTCTTTTAGTACCTCTTTTAATATATTGCAAGTAGTAAACCATTGAACTGGAATTCAAGAAACACTATACTACAGATATTGTACCTTTAGTTGGCACTCAGATCTTCTAGGGTCAAACTGGGCCACTGCTATGGGTAGGATACACGCTTCTGTTTTCTGTGATAAATTGTCCACGGGGTTGGGCTGCATATAAAAGTGTCAAAAGCTCATAAATCTAACAACTTAGTAACCATTTAAAGTGAAAAGTTAAGCTAAGATATATCTTGTACTTATACAAGAGAAAGCATTTTAAATTACAGCCTTTTAATTTGGAAGCCAGAACAATGCATGATAGGATTAAAAAATTATATTTGCTTTTCAAATGGGACAGGAAAAAGAATAATTTAATTTAAAATCTTTCTTTCATTTTGGACAGGTTGAAAGAAAAAGACTAATGGCATTGGACAAAAAAAAAAATAAAATCAATGTGAAATATCAAGCACAAACAAATTTTCCAGTATATTTCAACCCAAGTGCTAAAACTCCTAATAAAGCCAAGCATTCAAAAAGATAGTGAAAGAAAAAAAAAGGTAAAAGATTGTGTAGGGAAGGAATATTCCAGACACACTAATGTGATATTAAACATAACTAAATATTACAATTCACATTAAGTTTCTTGTCATACGTGTAGCCTCCTGAACATTTATTGGCAATATGGTCTGCAAGAGGATATCTTCTGTTTACTATCAGCTTCTTAGTCAATGCCTCCAAGCAATTTCTAGCTCTCTCTCTCCATAGCTTTATGAACCAGGAATTTTATTCAAGAAGCCTGATGGAAAAGAAATTTATCTTGTACAGATAGATATATGCAGTCAAAAATTGGTTACCGTAAGGCTGGAAGAGTCAAAGTATGAACAGGAAGATGCCTGAATACTTTCTGAGTAAGGCATTTCTGTAAACTCTTTTATAGCTACAAGAGATGGAAAGGCATAATAAGTTACAGCAGTAGTCATTTTCTTAGCATGAAAGCATCTGAATATTTTGCAAACCTTAGCCATGCAAATAATTGCAAGTTAGGATTTAAGTAAACTAAAGCAAAGACATAGACCCAGAGCCTACACTGTTGCTTTAAACACTAAAAAAAAGCATGATGGAACCTTTATAACACATCACCCCAAAAGTATGATTTCTGAATATGAATTGTCCATCAGGAGAAATAAAAGCACAGAAGTTAAATATGAACAGTCATAGAAAATTTATTTTAAAACAGAAACTGACCTAACCTTCATCTTTCACAAGGGGTTCAAACATCTCTTTAGAATTCTCTGCTTCATATAATACACTATTATTTTCCTCCATCTTTTGTAAACTTTCTAATGCTGTGCTATGTTGAGTCAAAGCTCTTAGAAGAGCGATATTGTTTACCAAATCAGGAAGATCTGATGAATTTTTAGCCATTGCCATGCCTTTTAGGCAATCCATTCCTATTCTTTCACCTTTGCAGGCTTCAGGAAAGGCATTTATGGTCTCTACATTTTCAAACTCAGTTTCATCTATTGCTGTTTTCTCTGGAGATGAATTGTCTTTTCCTAAAGAATAGATAAAACTTCTGGAAGTTAGAGCATCTTCCTCGCTTGAAATGCCAAATACCTTGTTATGGTTTTCTGCAATATACTGGAATGAGCCAGAGCTAGGATCTGATTTTTGTGATAAAGCCAGCAAAGGACTACCTGGTTTAATGACATCACACTTAGTACCCCAAAAGTACCCTAAATTGCTATCTGGAGATTTTATGCATCCAAGCTGTATAACATCTTCTTCAGTCCTTTTGCCCATCGCAGAAATCTTTCTGCTAGTAGAAATACATGAAATACTTCCAGTTTTCTCAAACATACTGGTTTTAAGGTGACATTCATTTACATTTGTGTCACCAGGCAAAAGATTGCTTTTTATCCATGATGTGCCATTAATGGTACACGCTGCACGGCCTTCAGGATCCTTCTTATTGCTTGTGGCTTCAGTACCTAATGGACTTTCATTAATCCCCTTCACGTTCTGTCTATCACCCAAAAGTTCCACTTCAATTCCGGTCTGGTTTGCAGTGTCTTCTGCAATTCTCTCTGTATCTGTGACACTGTTGTCACTAAGCTGAGATGATATACCCTCAGTGGAGTGATTTCCATCGTTCTCTCCTTCAAACATTGAGCATTTGACTTCTTTGTTTTTGCTGTGCGTCACTACTTCACAGCAAGAGCTAGGTCTCAGAGCACCATTTTGTGCTGCATCTTCTCCCTTCAAGCAATCCGAACTTTGTGAAAGCACCTCTCCTTCAGTGAGCTTATTCTTATCTCTTTCACACAGGTCTTCGTTGTCTGTGTCATTAAAATCAAAAGCCTCCATTAGATTAAAGTTAACCTTCATCACCTGTTCATCTGGACCACACTCTTTGCCATGCACGCTTAATTGCTCCTTTACAATTCCAATTTCAGTCAATGTTACATCCACAGAGATCTCAGGGTCACCAGACACTCTTTCTGAGCTTTGCCTCAGCTGAAACTCACTTTGCAACTTCACAGGTGAATTCTCCTTAAGACTCACTGAATGCTCCCTAGATCTAGAGAGATGTTTTTCCATGGTGATTGGACTTGCTAAATGCAAAACATCACCTGAAGATGGGACAAACTGACTGTCACTCATTCTACTTAAGGTGGACTCAGGCAGGAAGCAACTGTTTGTATTGTAGGAATCTTTTAAGTCTTGACTTAAACAATTTGCCTTTTTGCCACATCTCTGTCCTATGACTTCTTTATCATAAGGTTGCTCAGCTGAATTTAGAAGCAGTTCAGCATTCCATTCCTTTTTAATGTTCACAGTTTCCTTTGCAAAAGGCAAGTGCTGAATATTTTGGATGAGTCTTTTGGCAGGGTTGCCTGAAAAAGCAGATAGGATTGTGCTGTTTTGGTTATGTAAACTACCTGGGTTTTCTGATGCCTGAAACCTGGAAAGATGCTCTGTGACTTCAGATGTTGTTTGCTCTCTGCATCCTTGTGTTGGTGTAGACTTCAGAAGAGCAAGTATCTGTGCGGTGCTCCTGATGTTGTGTGACACTGCCCTGTGACCAGCTGCCTGACTGTAGGATGTAATTAGGGAAGATTCTGGCTTCACAGCAGACTGATCAGAGTTTTGCTTCTCTGTTTCCTCACACCTGTCAAGAAATGGAGCTGAAAGCAGTGAGGAGAGAGACATGGGTTCTGTATCATTATCTGTACGTGCACCTTCATGAAAGTCTGTAGATAGATTTGGTTCTGCATCCTTCGTGCAAATCGTAGAAAACAATGGAGATGCAATATAAAAACTGGACGGAAGAGTACCCTGACACTGCTTAGATAAAGGCAGTATTGTTGTGTTTCCTCCATCTTCCATTGTTGATATTTTCTTTCCAAATTGGCGTGGCCCTTGGAAACCCTAAGAGAGAAATTTTAAATTAATTCTACTCAGAAATCAACTTCCTATTTTGTAATCAAATGCTGAAATAGGGAACACTCTATAAATTATTTTCTAATCAAGTAGCACATTCCACAGATTTATAGAAATAAGCGATAGCGATCCTGCTACACCAAATAGCAGATTTATGTATGTTAACAGACATAACTTTTGAAACAAAAACTTACTGTAAACTTCCTTTTCAAGCCAACAGAGAGATGTCTTGGAGTCAGCACACCAGGTTTTACACCATTTCTATCCACTGCTGGAGTTTCTGCTTTCTTTGGCTGATCTTCAACAGATTTTTCATTCACATTCACTGCTTCAACTGTGATCAAATATCGTTCACCTTCTAAACTATCTCCAGCATTCACCTAGAAAAGAGAAAGCAGCAGTGTGTATGAAATAGTGCTATAAGGAACAATAACACTCTTCTAATTAAATATTGTCTTTAAATATTTATATGTAAAGATTTCAAATATTTGCTCATGGTATATCACAGTTGCCATATAAATACTTAGATTAAAATATGAATATACTAGAATGCATTAGCACTTAGCTTCAAGTTAGGCTTACATACTTTATTGTCATACACTGCTTTTACCCAAAAGAAATAAAATTCCATAAGTATTCTAATAAATCTTCTGTGTTGGTTCTGGAAATACAATAAGTCATGCCAACAAACAGAAGCTCTTTTCCCTTTCAATTATTTGCACTGCAGCGGTCTTTTGTAGCCGCAATAAGGAAAAGTACTACCTTCATTACCAAACGATAGTTTGAAATGCTTCCCAAAACACAAACTATAATCATAAGAATAAAATAAAAAAAAAAACTAAAAAAAAAAAAATATACCTGAGATTTTATAAAAATACTCTCCAAACATTGTCCTTTATCATCAAACAAGGTAGCCTGGAGTGAAAAAACAGAATTTTAAATAACTAATTTTATTTCACAGATCAACTAGACCGTCACTGACAGTCCAGCAGTAGCAGATTATATTAAATCCAACAGTATTAGATATGAGCTATTCACCTTATTTGCACCAGCTCTAATCTTCAGAATTCCATCTTGCCATGTCTTTGATTTTTTCATTTTTTGGTGAGTGTATAATACCTGTTTTAAATGTATAAAATGTTGAAATAATAGTAAGTTCCAAAATATTTAAATTATTCAGTAGTTATAGTATCTTTTAATTTATTTCAACTTAATTGTACACAGTGTTGAAAATCACTTACTGTAAATTCTTGAGAAGCCATTGCTTTGGCAAAGCAGTCATCCAACAGCTTGCTTAAAAAATATTCACATCTTCATATGGTCTGAGACACAGCGAAATGTTCAGAATCCACCAGTCGTGAATGAAATATTTTGACAAAAAATAGATGTCAGTTTATTTTAATTTTTTTATCTCTAAAGAAGATAGCCAGATGCAAGACAATATCAAAACAGCGGTATATAGCTGATGTAGGCATTTTAAAGAAAAAGTTTGATAATCATATAACGGAAAGACTACTGGTAAAAATCAGCTTTTTTTATAGGCGCCTACATATTTTCTAACTTTCAGGGGAATTCATTTATTTAAATAAACAGCAGGCAACTCTGAAACCTGCAGTGACCATACTGCTATTTAGGAGCTTATTGACTCTGAACTGGGTCATGCATGCTTAATTCATGTTAAAGATAACTGACTCTCAAAATCAGTTACCCATGAAGTCAAACCTCTTCACACATTTAAAGATAGCTCACGATAACTTTTACAAGTTATATGTTTACAAGTTGATAATGAAACCACAAACAAATCATTATAAAATCAACTAATATCTAGAATCTGCAACTTAGTGCTATATATATAGGCTTGCAATATTTGATCAATACTGTGATTGGCATCCGTGTGTGGTGAACTACACTTGTGAGCTTAGTTCAATCCATAAATAGCACTGCAATGAAATGATCACAAGCGACAAGGCAAGGCTGTCAGCTCTTCTTACACTCCACATTAGTGAGAAACAGTTTATAATAAGAAGGGAGAAATATTTGTGATGTTTCTTATGGCTGCCACCTTCTTGGTAGTCCCTGGGTATGAGACTTAAGAAACATACACCCATAAAGGATGCATAGTTACTGTTAAAAGCAGCTGGATAAATACCAACACTCACTGTAACTCAACATGGAGTGCCATGGGCACAGAGATAAATAAAATCATAGAATGGCTAGAGTTGGAAGGGACCTTAGAGATCATCGAATTCCACCCTCCCTGCCATGTGAGTGGGTTGCTTAAAGCCCCATCCAGCCTGGCCTTAAACACTTCCAGGGATGGGGCATCCACAACTTCTCTGGGCAACCTCTTCCAGCGTCTCATCACCCTCACTGTTAAAAATTTCTTCCTGATATCTAAGCTAAATCTCCCTCTTTCAGTTTAAAACTATTAACTCTCATCCTATTGCTACAGTCCCTGATAAAAAGTCCCTCACATCTCTCCTGTAGCCCCCTTTAGGTACTAGAAGGGGCTATAAGGTCTCCCTGAAGCCTTCTCTTCTCCAGCCTGAACAACCCCAACTCTCAGCCTGTCTTCACAGGAGAGGTGCTCCAACACTCTGATCATCTTCGTGGCCCTCCGTGGACCCCCAAGATACAGGCTTTTCTTGCTTATGGTAAAGGAACAACCAGTCTTGAGTTTTTTCCCTTTCCTCACCCCAGAGAATAAATTTCAACGATTCAAGAAAACGTGTGCCTGGCTTCAAAACATAATAATCCACTTTGCTTCAGTGTTTTTTTCCTCTGTGCCTTACAGTGTCATCTGACCTTGTTTCCCAGTTTGGGGCTTCATCCCCCCATCACTGTGATGCTGTAAAAACCAAAGTAGAAAGGCAAGGTAGGATTCTCAGCTCACCCTGTAACTGCCCCAGGCTTTACCTGAAGCACCAGTTTTCATGAGACTCCTTTTCAAGGAAGACAGTGCCAGCAGCCATGACATGACAGCATCCAAACACCATTCATCAAGCCAGTGTGATTTGCTTTTGGCTGCTTTTAATCTTTCCCAGACTCTCTCAGGGAACAGCTTGGATCCTCCTGTGGATTGGAGAGTTCAGTGTCCCTCGTCAGACCCCAGATGTGGGCAGTTAACAGTGACAGGATTTTGTGCAAGCACAAAATAAAGGGCTGGATTATTATTATATTTTTTTAAAATAGATGCTATTAGTGTTCTGGGAAGAGCCAGGACTTGTACTCATTAAGTCTGCAGTCTCCTAAGTATTTATAGAGAGGAAAAGAGCATAACTCGCTAAAATTCTTATTGTTGTAGCAAATGATCAATGCACTTATTCGCAGAGCTGTAGTGTCTGTGATTAATTCATAGTCAGAAATAATAGCGGAGTACCTGCTGCGTTGCTATTACCTTATCTCTGCCTCACTGGCTGATTCTCAGGTACAAGCAAAACCAACCCTTAATTACTTGGTTAAAAACCTCTCGGCTGCCAGGGAACAAATGGAATGATATGACCACCTCTGCCGCTGCATTTTATAGCTCCCAGAGATAATTGAATGGAAGAAAGCACACTTCACAGTCCCCAAGAGCCAGCACTGGCAGTAGATGCCTGGATGTGCCCCGAGGAATGGTCAGGGACTGGGGAACAGCCAGCTGGAGGGGCGACCTGCATCAGTAGCAAACTTCACACACTGATAGAGAGTTGGGTTATTCCTGTCCTTCTTTCAGGAGGCCTTTTACCATGCTGCTTAGATGCCTTTCACCCATTTTACAGTTATCTGTGTTGTTCTCTGTTTTTTCAGAGAGAAGCTTCTGCCTTGAGACACTCCTGACGAGCCTGGCCTGAAGCAAGAGGACAACTGTTTTCAGGCAGTTGTCCCTGTAACTCTGCCTGGTACTGCTGTGCAACCCACTTGCCCTCCAGACAAAGGAGCAGGCAGTGTTGCCTACAGCCCAGGCAACCAAGCCCAGCAGTCATCACATCTCTGGAACTGGCTACAAACATCCCACGGCCTCAGCCAAGCAGATTCAGTGACAGCTCTGAAGTCCTCTAAAGTGTGGTACTATACGGGAGCTCCAGGCAGGCACAGAAAAACTCTCACCCTCTCTCTCTAGTGGGATGTATGCACCAGTGGAATGCTGGGGCAAATATTCTTAGATGTCCTCCATTTGTGGACAGCCTTGACCTTTTACACCAGGACTGTATCCCTCAGTCTTGCTGGTGTCAGGCCCAGGTGTGACTTGTTCATCAGGTCACAGAATAATTTAGGTTGGAAGGAATCTCTCTGGAAGTCTCTGATCCAACACTCCATAAAGCAGAGCCAGCTTAGATCAGATTTCCACAGGTATTCATCTAGCCAAGTCTTGAATATCAATAAGGACTGAGATTCCCCACCTTTCTGGGCCCCTCTGAGAGTGCCTGACCATCCTGAGGGTGAATTTTTTCCCTCATGTCTAATTGGAATTTCACTTGTTACAACTTGCACCCATCCTTGCATCCATTGCACATCTCTTCCTTTCACTTGGCATCTCCAAGAAGAGTTTGGCTCCATCTTTTCATAACCTTTCCACCTCAGTCAGTAGCCGAATCCTCAGAATTCATTTTGATCTTCCTCTTCCCTTGCTGTCTTGCTGTCTCTGTCAACATCAGAACAGCCATCTCATATAGAGATGTCCCTGCACAGGGGTTCTCCAGGTGGGTTTAGAGCCATTTAGAGCCCAGGCTTTCAGGGCTCTGTAATTATGGAGAAGACATTGAGATGTCCTTGACAAGGCAAGCAGCCGGGCTTGTACATGCTGCAGTTGGACACCGCTGTGGGATGGAAGTGATTGCTTCTGAGCCACTCTCTTTAAGGACACAGGCAAATAAAAATGCAGGAGAAAAATCAGCCGCGTTCCATAGTCATGCTTTTAATTGCCTTGGCTAAATGGGAAATTAAACGCTAGAAACTTCAAGTCCTGTTTGATGTTTAGCATCTGTGCTCCAAAAGGACGGGTTCTCCGGGCACAGCTTTGGTACACCCAGGAAGCGTGAAATCACTCCCAAATTGCTCGACGTGTAAGGTAATTGGCCTCCATTGCCTGAAACACTCTGGCTGCAGACTCGGAGAACAGACATCTCCCAAGTGGAACAAACTCTGATCAGAGACACACGAGGACTGTTTATGTAGCTCCCGTGTGCCTGGCATCGAGGGCTCCTTGTCTGACTGGTCCAGAGACCATCTAACACTTCTGTGGAGGAGCTCAGAGCCTGGCCAGGTTGGGGAAATCAGTCCCTGCACCACAGCAGGAGAGAGATTTCCTGTCATCAGCCCTATGCCACATACTTTCCATTTTCTTTTTGTTATGCTCAATCAAGACACATTTTATTTCATATTAGGAGAATTTGAAAAGAGGAAAGATAACAGGTAGAACGTGGCACTTCTGGCAGAGCAGCAGAAGCTCACAAAGGCTGCCATGCTTGGAGATCTTCTTCCTCCATGGGGGAATTTTTGTTCTCTGAAATGGGATCCATGATAACATCCCGCCTGCCAGTTTTGTTTGTCTGTGGCCATTTCTACACTCTCCAGCTCTGCAATGACAATCTTCTGCTCATCTCCAATGATAATACCATGGACTCAGCACATCTGTTGAAAACGATGGTGACAGGGTCAGCCAGAATGTGACAACCATGTGCAGCAAAGATGCTCCAAGGCCAAACAGTTCTTTATACAGTCACATCGCACACTGGTGGTCATCGTTGTTACCTCTCTTAATTCTGCCATGCCTTTGGAGATGGAGGATTTTGAGGGTGGGGGTGAAACATGGTCTTCTAGATTCATGTTCATGGATTTAGACAGTGGCTCAGAGACATTCCCTATTGTCTTCTTATGTCCTTCCCTAATAAGTTCTTGCAGCAACAGGAGAGGTTATAAGAGAGTTTTGCAAACATGTATGACTCCCCAGGGCCACGGTGCAGGGCTGAGATCCAGTTCCAAGCTCACAGGCCTAACTTCAGCAGAAATCCCCTCCTCACATGTTTTCAGGACCATCTTCTCACAGCTTCTGTAATCTCCAGAAGCCCAGAATCTACCAGGGAAGGTGCAGCAACTCCCATCCTTCCACACTTCTCAAAGCTGTTTCATTATCAATGTTCCTGGCTGTGATCTGCTGCCAGGCTGCAGGAGCTCTTGGCAAGCTCATGGGATGTCGGGGCTTGGGAATCAACACAACAGCCCCTCTCAACACACCTCACCCTTACGGTTCGATGCTATTGGCCTCCTTAATTTTCACTCTCCAAATATTCATTTAGACGAATTAGGACCAGAGGATACGAAGACAACCTGCAAGACCCAACCACTGTTGTGAGTCTTGGAAGGAGAAAGGCACTGGTTGTCTTGAGAGGAGTTGTTCTTCAGCCAAAGTAGAGAGAAAAAATGATGTGTGCAATCTTGCGTATTTTTTTCTTCATTTTTTCTTTCGTGCTGGATGCAAAAGGCCGGACTTTGGTGTTAATGTCTGGAGATACATTAAAACCTGTGTATAGCTATTGAAAAAATCCAAGTCATCGAATTAATTTTTTTTCAATGGTTGATCATGATCACATCGGTCATTAGGAGAACAGGAGAAGGATCTTTGTATCAGCACACTGAAGAAAGAAGAGGGGTCGGCATCCTGAGAGATCACCTAACCACCCTTCCCTGGTGTGCTCTCCTGGCTTGTCCTTGATGCATAAATCCACTTCTCTGGGGCAGAATTATTCACTTTTCTGTTCTCACTACTCCCTTCAGTGGTCTCTTTACGTCCCTGCTCCTTGGGATTCATTCTCCATGCAGACTTTCTCAAGGGGAAGCACCTTGCCACTGAGATGAGAGGAGGAATGAGCAGAAGGAGGAGGGTTTTTTTTAGCTTCTTTTTAGCTTCTTCCTCTCTTTTGCAATGCATTAGTTACTATAGTAACTATG
>JAOXNG010000026.1:3043789-3054545 GCA_028566535.1 Scolopax minor | reverse complement strand
CTTTCACCATATTTAAAAGTTGGTTTCAGTGGTGAATAGAAGCATTTGAAACAGTATTACTGTTAAAGCTAGGGTCATATTTGTTGATTATGAAGAAAGAAGCAGACTTCCTTCAAGAAGAGGAACCAGTATTCCCCACTGGTTGAGAACCTGCGATGATAGCTCTGCAGTCAGAGCCTGGCAATAATTACACCTTGGGTTTTGTGGTCATTTTGGATTGGTGTGAACATGATAAATGACACGTTTTAATTTGAACTATTGCTCAGCAGGCCTGTTCAGGTAGGCAATAATTCACTCGAGCAGGCAATAAACCTGAACAGGCAATAGCCCACACTTTGAAGTATGCCAGCAAACTCTTTAGCAACAAAATAAATATGTACATGAACTTCCGCCATAAATTGTCTTTGGTGAGGCAGACCTAGTAAGAGTTTCAGAGCTGGCTTTTCAGGTACTCATGAGGAGCAGGATGACTCAGTGGGCAGATCCTACTCCAGCGTTAATTCTTTGAAGCTGGACTAACGAACTGGTCCAACATCCACTGAAGGCAGCAGGAGTCTTCAGTTCAATGAAGGCAGAATGACTAAGCTGGTAGGGCAGTTTGGTCCTTTTTCTGAAGTAAGTAAATTGCCTTCCCATGAAACCACGGACTTATAAATGAGCCTATTCCTATGCAGTCGAGCAAACTGCAAAAACACAGCACCACGAGCTTTACTACAGGTCGGAAGAGATACAGGAGGGTCCAAATGGCTCCGATTCTCAGGGCTCAGGAAACCTGCTGGCAAAACCATGTTTGCACAGCAGCCTTTTAACTGCTTTTGAACAAGGCTGCTTGTCAGACATTACATTACTATGATATTGCACACACAACATTTTCAACCTTTGGGCAAACGCACGCATTGTTTTAGTTACTTAAACCACAATGCTTTGTGCAAATTACTCCAGACTTGCTGGTAACACGTCTCCAGCACTGTGGGATGCTGTTGTAAAGAAAAGCAGAGGTTACTTTTCTTTTGGCTGCCAGTTGGTCTTATTTTTATAGGCTGGGGCCTACAGTGTTATCACCCATTACCCTAATGCACGTTAACTTGTTATAGGAGGGGAAAAATAATGCAGACAGCAACACGACTCAAGCCAACTTGTCTGAGGTTGGTGCACATGAAAAACTCTTTTGCCTTCTCCTTTATAATAAACAAGGGAGAGAATTCAAAACCAGCAACAGATTGAATGGAAGGAGACGGTTTATCATCAACCGGAGACAGCTGTGAGTCCCCACTGTTCTGTGGCCCAACCACGCTTTCACTGCCACCAGTGACCCACAGCAGAGGTATTCTGAGACACTTCAGTCCCTGAGACTGTGCCTAGTGTGGGATGATCCCCGACCTGTTTGCAGAAACATCTCCATGTTAAATGTATGTAAATATATAAATTGCTTCCATGTGGTGGTATTTTTTAACCAAAATGCATTTGAATAGTAAGGAATGTTCTTATCTCTGTAGGTTTTTGGTGAGTTTAACCAGTTGTTGATTTTCAATGATTCAATCCAATGATTTTTCTAGAAAATAAATGGCTGATCCTTAATATAGTAACACAGGAGCGGGTTCACTGAACTAATTCAGTGAATTCAGAGTTCACTGTCTGAATTAACTGTGAATTTAGATCCTATGGTGTAATTCCAATAAGAAAACACAATCGACCAAGCTGTTCTATATGCTTTCTAAATACGTAAAACAAATTTGGTAGTCATTCTATTTGTATGATAGGTTGATCTTGTTAGAACTTGCCTGAAATATTAAAAAGCTAAATAGAAAAAAATGCTGCCATTGGCAAGGCTCAAATTGACCTAAGTGCTGGAACATATCTATTGGTAATAATGCTCCCCAAATTCAGCTTGTAAACTGTTTAGTCGTCTCATTTTTAATCATCATCATCATGAGTTGCTAAATATTATTTTCTTGTTTACAACTGACATCCTATGCCTGTGTTGCTTTTTATAGGACCGAATGGATGGATTTGAAGCAAGAATATTTGGCCCTTCAAAAAGCCAGTATGGCCTCCTTAAAGAAAACAATGTCTCAAATCAAACCTGAGCCTGTGCGAGAGATGGAAATGGAAACTTGTGCACAGAAAAAGCCTCTATCTGAAAATGACAAATGTAATCCTCCTTGTGATGTTTTTTTTTTTTCATGATTCTAGTATACAAATATAACTGGTTTAAGACACTGATCCTTGAACATTGCAATATAGTTTTATTTTCTATAATGCTAGTGCTTTCTCTGAATGTCAAATATTATTAAAAGCAAACTCCCCTCATTTAGACAGATTTACGACTAAGGAATTGTGTAAATTAAGATTAAGCAAGTAATTTCATACTTATTCCAATAGCACTTCTTAAATTTAAGGATCTTTTTAGATATTTGTAGTTTTGAAAGCCTCAGAGAAGTAAAACAAGAATCAGTGTTTTCAGTGATGTAACTGGGCCTGATTTGCTTACGTTCACCTATGCCTGCAGCAATTTACAAAACAATTTCTCTAAAGCCTTCAAAAATGGCTTGCACTTGTTTTTAATCAGTTTTATGGTGAAAAGTAGGTTTGTAATTATTTCCTCTTAGTTGAATTTAATTTTTTTCAGAGTTAAATTGCTCTTTTTTGCTCTAGATATTTGGCACTTCCCTAGTTTCAGTACTGACATTGCAATGCTTATCTGATTATTTTTGATAGCCTTAGAATTTAGGGTTCAACTATTAATTGTAATCCATGGAATATAAAATACAGGCTGTAAAAACTTCTGAGACTCTTCTTGTACCTATTTTTTCTCCACTTATTTTACTCATATTGACTTTACCTTGGGAAGAACCTTGATCCTAGATTCTTTTTTTTTTTTTTTTTTAAAGCTTAATCTGCATTATCAGCATTTAATTTAACAGCCCTCTGTTTCATTTCTTGTGTGCATGATGTTGCTTTCATAACATCTGTAGTTGAACTAATAAATACAAATATTTTTTTTCTTCTCCTACCCACCCCACCCCCCCCACTTTCCAAATTGACTAGCCACAATGGGGCCCCAGTTCGTGAGTGGAGTAATTGTGAAGATCATTAGCACTGAGCCCCTGCCGGGCAGGAAGCAGATCAAGGTAATGCCTTTGTAACCTCAGGGTAGCTGTTACCCTTTCCTCTTACAGTGCCCCCCAAATGTTTGAATATGGAATACGATTGAAACAAGTCTTACTGATTTCTTTTTTACTTATTTGGCCAGTAGCTGTGTACAGATTCTTCTCTAGCACCTGTTAATGGCTGATTTTACAATAGCAAAATAGGGTAAAAAGGATGTTTCAAAGCAAAAATTAGCCTCTAGAGTGCTTCAAGCAATGTCAAGTTTATAATGAAAGCAATGACAAAAATAAATAATGCTCTAGAGGATGATTAGCTTTTCCAGTTTGAAAAGAGAAGTTGAAGACAATGTGGGTGCAGTGTTCTGTATTTGTCATTGTGCCAGTCGCTCTGGCACAATTCAGATCAAGAAATCTGTAATAGTATATTGGGGAGATTTATCATTAATAGGAATTTGGAGGCAAGAAAATGCTCGCTGCATTAGGAAACAATTGTGGTTTTTTTTTTTTAGTAAGAAATTCACAATTTTGAAATCTCCAGTTCAGTGAAAGTGAAAGAAGTAGATCTTGTCCAATAATTCATTCACCCATTTCCTTTTCTTTTTTTTTTCTTTTCTCCTATGGCAAGTGCTCTTTTTTCATTAATTTAAAAAAAAAAAAAGTTTTATTTCATGTCATATGAAAGTTACACAAGTGCAATATATTATTTTAAGGAAAATAGCAGTTTTAAGATGCATCCTGTGAAATGGCAGTATTAAAAGTTTTCTGAAGTGAATAACAGGCTTTTTCTAGATGCTGAATTTTCCATGGATGTGACCCAGGATGCTTTCTTTCACAAACTGTGCTTTTGGATGAATAGCAACTGGAAAGAATTTAAACAACTTTAACTCACGTTGGGATAAATATTCAGGCCACTTCAGACAATGAGAGAGTGGTTCAATATGGGAGTTCTGAGATGATTTATCAAACTACCTGTATTTATAGCTGAATGGTCCATTTGAAGTCACTGGCTGCCTGTGAGTGTTTGAAGTTTAGTGTGTGCATAAATAAATATAAGCAAGATGAGAGACGTCTCTCTCACTGAAAACAAACTGATGATAGGGTTTCAACTTAATCAGTCTTATCGGCCTAGGTATATTTGTAGGCAGTTGTCTGAGTGCTGGAGACAAGGAGAGAATGGAGTAGTAGTCACTGCAACCCTTAAGGGCCCCTTTGCCTGCAGTATATAACTTACTGTCTTAAGTTGGTGTCACAAATTGGCATATTGTGGTCAGTAGGTAAGCTGGATAAGCATAGTTTGGTATATATTTTACAACTTTTGGTTTAGTTTTAGGGAAAAACTAATGCTTTATGAAGGTAAAGGGGTACAAAATAAGATTGGGATGTCTTGTGCCATTATTGATCATATCTTTATTTCCCCATAATAAGTATCTAGGCAAAATACTTCACAAAATATTTCACAAAATGTTAGCAAACAAATGAGGCAAGGCTTTTAGAGAGACATGTAATTGCAGAATCCAACTGTAGTTGGAAGAAACAATAAACTTTAGAGTGCACCAGCTCTTCTGCAGGTCAGCACTGGGGGTGCAAACTATTTGATGCTTACTAGATTTTCCTGGCTGAACTATTTGCTTTTCTGAATGGCATAGGTCTTTGACAAAACTTTCCTTTGCAAAGGCCAGTTCCAGGACTGTCAAAGCTGCAGCAAACACTGCCACAAAGCAATGCATCTATGGTTTTTTTTCTTCTTGATAAGCTTTCAAAATTGATCTGTATTTCTCATTTTTGTCAGGCTTAGTTACTTCCACACACTGTAAAGGTCTATGCAGAGTAGTTTTAGTATTGTTTTGATATTTTAATTTTTTACTTCACTACTGTGATGTTTTGCTATTAAGGCACTTTTCAGATCATAATATTTGCCAACTCCAGTAAGCTGTTTAGGGAGTTGTAGTTTTCTATAGAAGTAGGACTTTGGGATACCAGAGTAAAGAGTGGAGATTAGCTTTCCTTGGTGCTCAAATGATCTCTACAGTGCTGGCACTTAAGCTTTGTCCTTGGTAGTGGAGGGTTAAAAGCAGTGTGTAATTCTTGAATAGAAGCATCTTACTTGAGCTGCCTGCTGTGAACAAAATTGACTAGGAATGTGTGGTCTTAGTTAATTTTCCTAACAGCAGGTACTACAAGTGAAATACTTCATCTGAAAGAGCATGTGTGACTCTTCTTCCTTCAGCTCTTAGTGCAAATTTTCAGGCAGAGATCACTCCGTAAGACAAGAAGGATTGTTTTACTACTAATCCTTTCTCAAACAATCTATCATGAATGAAATAGCTTTTATGTAATTCATGCTTAGAATGAAGTTAAGTATTTTTCTGTTGGATGGACATATTAATGTAACAGTACACAAATTATTTTTCTGTTTTGAAAATGTCCATACAGATGTAGTATTGAAATAAATGGATAATTACCGATGCTTCATTAGTAAAATTATCCTTATGCGAAAAAGTAACATCTTCAGGAATTACCGTTTTAAATTGTTCTTGGAGGGCAGAATGGGAGATAAGTGTTGTAGGCTCATAAATCAGAATTCAGATATAATCTTCTTAGGAAAATATATTAATTCAAAACTATTTGACAAGAGATTTGATTAAATGAAAAACTTTGGTTCCTGCCTTCTACTTCATGACCTTTTTGAAAACGTCAGTGACCTACAAATTGTATGGCCAAGAAGTCACTCTTTTTATTTTCGTATTTTAAAGTGGTGTTTATGGTCTGTGTTCTCTCACATGCTTTGATAGAATGCTTTGGCAGTGCTGGCTGATGTTGCTTATGTTGACATGCTGGAGGGAGACACAGAGTGTCATGTCCGTTTTAATACTCCTGAGGATGCACAGACGGTTGTGAAATCATACAAAGAAATACAGATCAAAAACAACTGGAAATTTGAAGTTCTCACTGGTAAGACTTTATTTTTTCTGTGGTAGTACAGGAGTAGACTCAAGTACTATGTGAGAGATTGTGTCACATAGTAGCTTAATGGATACATTCAGATAGCTTGGTTGGGGGAAAGTGCCTCTTGTTTTTTTTTGTCTGAGAGTCATCTTATTTTGATATTGGCATCGAAATTTTGATATTGGCATCGAAATCCTTATCGTTTTACCACTGTTCAAAGCAAACAGAGATTTCCCTTGTTTTTATCAATTTAATTATGTTCTTTTGAGATTGCTGCTAGAAGTGACATAAATAAATCGATAGACTATAGATATTAATTCATAGTTCAACTTTATGAATATAACATTCTGATGATGCAAAATAACTTTAAATGAAGATTTTCTTGAAAACATTGTAGTTTATATGTGAAATTACAGGACAGGGATATAACAACACGGATACACTTAAACTGGTTTTAGTACTTGCCTTCTAATTAATCTCTATTTTTTTCAGGAAGCTGAAATGCGTGTGAGTTTTTTTTCTTCTGTAATTACTCTGCTCTTCTAAATTTGTATCTTGTATTAGATTGGATTAGTAGTGTAGAGAAGCCTACTTACGGAAGTGAAGGTAGAAGAAGGGGAGCTTTGTTACTCTATTCATAAAGGTTTTAAATTCTAGGTATGCACTAAAAATCACAAATGCACAAAGCCCCACAGATAAACCAATCCAGATTGGAGTCTGTCATCTGTGTGTTTCAATATTTTACCACACTCCTGCACAGACCCTCACATAGGGCCCAGTTCCATGCATACAGGGATGTAAACCACCTTCATAAACATCAATTAAGGATTGCAGAAGGAAGAGCTATAATAGAAGCATTTACCTTCATAGTATCAAAGCCTCACTGAATGCTGCTAATGGCATTTGAGATAGATTTGTCTCGAGTGTTCTGTGTTCCAGAGATCCAGAAACAACTTGAAAGATTTTACGGGTGTGTGCTCTGTGTGTATTTGTGTCTGGTGGTGTATCCTTATATAAGAGTGTAGTAGTAGACTGGGAGTGAGTATAACACTATAGAAGTGTTCCAGTCATAGTCTTTAAGATATTTTTGTTTTTCAAACTGGCTCATTGAAATGAGAATGGAAAGGCTTCTGAAGAATGCACAAGTGGCTCACAGTAAGGATTTCACCTTTTCTTGATTGCATAAGATGAATACGGAGAATACAGGAAGAATCTTTAATGCTGTCTACTGCAGGGACTAAAGCTTTCCAGTAAGAAGTAAAATATACTTCTTACAACTTTGACTAAATGTTTTCAGCTTTTCATCTGACAAGATAGTAAGCATCTATGGTAATGCTTAAATGTTAGTGTATGTATAAATAATGCTGGTTGAAAGTATGCAAAATTGGTGTTTCGAATTCTGATTACTAATTCCATAACTTTTGTGGGAATCTTTTCCGAGATAACTTGGAAGCTTCCCTATAACTGGAGATTTCCCATGGGACTGTGCAACATTACATCACAAAATTCCCATTATGGTAGTTATTGTACAAGCCAGAGGAAACAGTGGCAAACTGCCTCCTACTGCACAGCGGCAGCTGAAAAAAGCTGTAAAATTATTTCCTCTCGTGTTCCTCCCCATGTTAAAGTATTCCTAACTGCCCATGAAGTCCCCAGAGTTTGCTTATAACAATGGCTGCACTGAAACAAAATAATCTCAGTCATTCTTACAGTAATTTTTTCCCCTGTTTGGTAGTAGTTTAAAATTAGTCAGAAGTTGAATACATCAGTAAATCAAAGGGCCTTAAGTGCCACAGTGAAACTTTAGCTAAAACTGAGCTCCTTGTTCTAATTACATGCAGAAAGTGGTGTTTGCATATTGCCTCAGTTCTTGTTAAGTTTGTAGAATTCCCTGCTCAGGAAAACTTAGTCACATACCTTGGCAATTCAGTCTTAAAAAGCAATAAAATGCTTGGGACTTTGTTTCAAGTTCTGTCCGGCTCATACAGAACCAAGACCTCAGTGTCAGCTTGAAGCTTCTTTGGATGGAGTTTTTTCTTTTCTTTGTTCAACTTGGTGTTTGTTGGTCAGATATTGCAACGCAGATATTAGACTATGAAATTTAAGACTGATGGGGAAATATACTTGTTAGGTTTCCCACACAGGTATTTTCACACCACTGTTTACCTTAGAAAAGATTCTTCCTCATCACAGCTGGAAACACTGCATCCACTTATGTTATACTTTTATCCATGTACTGCAACGTTAATTTGTTTTTCAAGGTGATCACGAACAGCGTTACTGGCAGAAGATTTTAGTGGACAGACAAGCTAAACTTAACCAGCCTCGAGAGAAGAAGCGGGGTACTGAGAAGGTAACTTGCAAGTTTTTTTTTCCTGTACAGCCATGGCTGAAAATACGGTTTTGTTTCTGTGTAGGTCTACAGTTCTTGATACTTTTAACTTTTGGCTCTGTATTTAATACAGTAAAATCACTTTCTACTGACTTTGCAGCAGGGTTTTAAAGCCACAAAATAGAGAATGTGTGACTGTCCCAGTCCAGATGCCAAATGCAAGGCTTGTCTTTATGGAGACAATCAGAGAAAGTTAAGTCCATGACTGAAGGCACGAAGTTAATTTTTAAGCTGGATTTGCTTTAAAAAAAACTAACTGTATGAATATATTAAAAGTTTAGTAGTCTTGATTTGCTCTTGAGTAATAAAGTCTAGTGCCTTCATCTTCATTCTCTAGTACAATTTTTAAAAATGTTTTTCTTCAGAATGAATCTCTCTTCTCACAATTTTTCTTTAGTGCACAGTTCTGTGCTGTGGTGCAGGCTGGTGTGTTCTTAATGTAGTCAAGAGCCCGTGCACCAGTGTGTCTGTGTCCTGATCCAGACAAATCTGCATGGCACCATGAGCATCCAAAGCAGCTTCCAGACCAAAACTGCCTCCCATCTAGTGAAATTTGCCTCCAACCTTGTCCTTGGTTGCTTCTGTGAGGCCACAGGGTTGATGGAGTGTTGCAATGAACTTGCAGGCTGCAGTCTCCACTCCTGCCCCAGAATATCCTCCCAGGCATGAAGGGTTCTTCATTAAGCCAGTCAGATCCTTTACCTGACAGAGAGGAGCCAAAGGGTATTTCACGGACGTTTTATTGCTGGGTTTACTTCACACACATTGCAGATAAAGTTTCTGAGTTGACTTTAACCTGAATCTTTATGCTGTTGCTTGCAAAACTTCAGAATCATTTGATCTTAATTATTTTCTGGTGACCTTGGAGACTTACTGTCATTTTTGTTTGCTAGACTCTCCAGTGATGCACACAATACCAAAAATGTCCTAGTTGCTCTATATACAATGAAAAAGAAATACTACATTGACATAGTGAAACAGCAGTCATGCAGGTCAAAAACCTTGTCTTGTTCAAGGCATATTTTGCATATATTGTCTTGGTAGTCTAAATGTTCTTTCAGAGATCTAGCCAGCACATGAATTTATTCCTTTTAAATAAAGATGTCTATAAAGAATTTCCCAAAGTGACTGATTTAATTTTATTAAAAGCATAAAAATTACGTTGGCTTTAGCCATTATTCTTTAATATAAGCAGTAAGGTCATGTGAAACCTGTACAGCTTTAAAGCCTTTACTACGTGCTGCCACGTTTTTTTCTTTTCTTTTTTTTTTTAAATATACTTTTACTTTTTTAAACAAAAGGTGCGGGTGGCACCTTGAGTTTACTTTGGACTGTAGGTGCCCTGCTCTCAAGTTTCTATGCTTCATCTTTTGAAGATTGGTATTTGTTGACCAAACTGGTGTAAATTGGCCAGTAATGTAGCTCATCTAGGCTTGCAAATATAAACTGCCTCGGTTCTGCCTAACAATAGCAGCAGCAAGGATGCAAACTCCCACTCCTCCCTCTTACCCATCACCTTGCAACACTGGGAGGTGTTAACTTCAAAGCTCAGTGAATACTATTTAAATGCTAACACAGTTAAGCAAAACATCAAGTGAAGAATGCCTCGCTGTAGCCAATGACTCTTAACCCTTTCACTACTTGGCTGTCTGTATTCCAGAAATACAGACTGATAATAAGGAAAAGTGTTTCTTTCTCCATTTGTTAATATTAATTTTAACCTTGTAGTTGAAAACTCTTCTCTTGTAGGAGTATTCACAAGTTGACTTCTTTGAAAGTCACAATAAAAGGAGGGAGAAGTAATATAATGATTCATAATTGAACATGTACAGCTGAATATGCCATTAGTATATCTTTCTTGTAAAGATGTGTGTTGTCAAAGATTTTTAAATTGTATTCAAGATCTCTTTGAAGATGAGAATCTGCCTATTAGCTTATAGACTTATATAGACAGCATCTTAGACTTTCCTTTTATTAGTGTTTAAATACAGGCTTAGAAGTTCCATTCATATAAGCTGTGTAGCTGCAGTGATGTCAGTGAGTATATATAGCAATAGTGAACATACGTAGTGCTGCATGGACTGCATCACATTATAGAGATGCTTTTGAGTGTAACTTTGGGCAGTTTGAGATTACTCTTTCCCATGTGTTCTAAAAAGTATAGCCTTACTCAGTTTTTGTGCAATGGGTGCTGTGGCGTGCCAGGGTAAGGGTTAATGGTCGTTTCAGCCCTTGAATTTTACCCCTCAAATGATGAGGAAGCTTTTTAAGGTTGAATTATCTCACTCACAACCTTTGTAAGAATGGC
>JAOXNG010000026.1:2999197-3012421 GCA_028566535.1 Scolopax minor | reverse complement strand
AGTTAATTGTGAACTGGGGCGTTCAGTGTATGATCTAAGCTAGTGATGTGACCAGAACTCTTCTGAAGTATCTGGTTGCTGTTTTACTGCGCTGCAGCTACATGAGATGTTTTTGTTTGTTTTATCTTGCTAAAAAATAAATCTAGCTTTGCCTTTTCCTCCCGGGGCAGTGGAATGGCTGCCAATACTTGGTCGCCTGTGGCCTTCAGCTGCTGCCGCTCTCGGGACTGCGGGTCTGGTTCCAGGGGTGGTGGGTGATGGAGCTGGCAGGGAGAGGGGCAGGACGTGGTCACGGGTAGGGAACTCTCTCGTTGCTGTGCCAGAGCTTTCTGGGAACTCGAACTTGCTCAGGCTGGAGGCTGGTAATCCTGGCCTCCGTTCAAGGCAGTGTTTTGGCTCTTGCCAGGAGCAGCAGCTGGGTGAGTGCACAGAAGCCAAAGCCTGTTGGTTCGCCCAGGATCGCGGATGGGAGCGTCGCGTGCTGCACCTACAGCTCTTGTAACGCTGTAAACTTTGGGAGTTTTTTAGATCTAGATCATGTCGCCAGTAATTTAGTCTTGGACTTCCTACAAATAGCTTTCTGTCTCTGAACCTGCTCTTTAATGAGACCATTTCTGAGTGTTATTTCTGTCACAGCTGGAGACTTGTACTGGAAATGTGTTGCCCTGAATCACTGCTGGGCTTCTCGCTGTCTCTGTGAGTGTTCTCTGCTGGCTGCTGGTGTTTCACAAGGCAGATGTTCCAAGCAATTTTAGGACTACTTGATGTGGACCATGTTGGAGTATACCCAAAAAACCAGAAAATAGGGCTGACATGCCTCCTCATGGTCTGAATTTTTTCTTTGGTCCCTTACCAGGGACTAGAAACAGATGTGATTTTTTTCCAAGTGACAATAACTGATGAAAAAATGCCATTTCAGTCCTGCTTTTACTCCCTGACCCCAGGTGAGTATGTGTCAGGACAACCTTCTTTAGGCTTTACTGAGTGAAAGAACCAGCCCGTAATGTCCCGGAAGTGATGAGTAATAGACCCTCCTGCTGCTGGATCAAAGCCTTGCCTGAGCAAAGTTAATTCTGAGGCTGGAAGTTCTAGAACAGCCCCTTAGAGTTGCCAGATCAAATCTACTTGTGTATCTGTTTGCAAACAGCAGTAGGATCTCGTAGGAAGAAGTAGGTCTTTAGAGGAAGAACCCATGTTATTGCTACTTGAGCACTTGTCTCGTTCAGGTTACAGGAATACTAAGCTGTTAAGTGTGTGTGATCTCACCATTAAAAGGGGAACATATGTTCAGCAAAACTTGTTTGTATTAATCATCACAATGGATGATTAATGGATGACTTGCTGAAACAAGCAAAAATCTAAAACAAGGAACTTGATTTCCAGTAATTCTCTTACGGTAATAGTGAAATTATAAGTATGCAATTGGAGGAAATTACTTATTTGAAAAAAAAAAAAAAACCACAAACAAAAAAACCCCAAAACAAAACCAAGAGAATCTTAAGTTTTTGTGATAATAAAATGCAAAAGAGGGAAGCCTTATGGTTCTCATAATGATGGCTGGGTAAGTCAGAGCAAGAAATGAGCAAAAGGAGTTGGGTATAAATATTTAGAAGTAAAAGTACCTCTGCAAAACTCCCGTTGGTTCTAGTGGCTGCTAGTTCCCCTTCAGTTTTCAGCTCTCAGAAGAGAATCTATATGTATTATAGCAAATGTGTATGAAATCTATATAAAAGCATTTTGTCTGACATATTTTGCATGTGTTCTTAAGATTTTGTAAGTCGATGGGGCAGGCACCATAGAAAATCGATTGGTGCTCTATTCTTATAATATGAAATTGCTTACTCAGCATGGGTTAATGAGTGATAACCTCTTATCGCCTAGCCTAATACTGTTCCTGACAGGTAATTTATTTGCTCCTGGTCTTGGCAGCTGTGTCTGGGCTATGCTATTGCAACTCCTGTGAGGTTCAGGGTGAAGACATTAACTTCTCCAGCTGTTTGACCTTGATCTTGGCATCTGTGTAAGGGCACCATACTTGAAGGGTGGGGGTGTCTGGCTCTTGCTGTGTGCTTCTGGCAATGTCTCTGGACATTTTGGGTTGTCTGTTTATTGGTAGCATGTAAATCCAGCAAGGCAGGAGTTGACAAATCTCACTAGATGTCACACTGGTGCCATATTCCTCCCATAAGTTGTTTGGGGCTCCGTGGCTCAGGCAGCAAGCCCTTGTTCTGCAGCTTTCTAGTTATTTTTTTTAGGTGACAGCCACATGTACCTTCTTATGACAGATATAAGAAGTCAAGGTTTTATGTTATTGGCTGCACTTGTTGAAACTAGAGTCTCCATCTGTAGTGGTATTTTAAGAGATACCAGATTGCCTGAAAGACTACTCAATACAGTATAGAGGTGAGGTGCAAACCTTTGCATCTACAAGTGTGGTGGGAGAAAGCTCTGGTTGTCTGTAATGTGACCTGACACAGATTTCACTGCAACTAAACATAGTCTGATATTCTCAGCACCTGTTAGCCTGCTGTTACTGTGCCTGTAATGGATGCAAGGTAGTTCACTTGCCTTTTAAAGTTCTGCTGATGTAAAATTACTTAAATCCCTTGGAGGGTCTGTCCTTTGAGGCATTTGGAAGCTGAGGAGGTAGGCAACCTCTATTCCTTCTGTTGTCCTGTTGAGCTTTAATTTGATCGAGTGCCTGTGGGAGCTTCTGACATTGAGCTATACTGGTGTATCACCAGTATGCAACATACACATCTCCTCCCCATAGCAGTTTCTCCTGGAAGTATGGATGTATTGCATCTGTGACTTTTTTTTTTTTTTGTTCTCATTAAGGTTTTGCAGAGTTAATGTAGAAATTCATTTCAGTCTTAGAAAATTGCTGAGCAACATCATCATGGGGTTGGGGTTTTTTTTTTTTTTTTGGAAATTAATAATAGAATGACCTCATGACTCTGATGCTAATTATGATCTATCAGTTTGAAATAATAGAAATGCCATGTACTGTAAAACCAAGCTCCAAGTCAACTCTCCAGCTTCCCACAATACTATTGCTGTGACAAACAAACCTCAGAACATAAACCAATTATCTGTTCAGTGCTGTTGCTATTCAACAAGGAATTAAGGAAGTTGGTTGCCTTAGTTTCAGCTACAGCTTAAAATCCCTTGTTAGCCTGTGTTGCTTCTGTAAAAGTCACAAAATAAGGATTCACTTAAGGGCAGAAAATTTCAGGGCTCCATAAAGAACATGTTATTAATTCTTTTTAGTTAAGTTCTATTTGTGGAATACACTGTCACTGATTATTTAGAGTAAGCTGTGTGAACTTATGTTGCAAAACACACCTTGACATAAAACAAATCTATGTAAGAAGTTGGAGAGATAATAGTGATAATAGTATATCAATATTCATTTTGTCTTGAATTTTAATTCAGCTGCATTTCAAATGGGATTTGTAAGGCTTGTAAGTGCATGTAGTGGCTTTGTTAAACAATCCCCAAGATAAATTATTTTGCAATAAATGTTCCAAAGCTGGCTATTTAAAACAGGTCTCAGCTGTAGAATATACGCTATTTTTAAATACAGGCTGTATTAAGGCTTACTTAAGAGTGTAATATTTTTTTCTTGGAAGATAACATTTACTTGATCTCTGTTCTTTTGCTTTGGCAACATTTTTTTTTTTTTTTAAATCTAATAGGAAGCATGTGTAGAATGCACATTGTACAAAGTTGAAAGGATTAGAGAAGAAAAAAATAAAGTATTGTGAAATCAAAGACAAATTTTTACTGTAAATGGGTGATTTCTTGAATCTTTGTCTTAAACTCTTAATATCTGTAGCTGTCATAAAATAATCCCCACCTAAATCCAATTATAAAGATAGATGTGTTTTCAGAAGCACACTTTGATGTAGGAATGGCAAATTAAATCTTCTCATTTAGATATGACACAAATATTTATTTTTGGTTCCTGATTGTAGGAAGATGAAATTACGTATGGCAGAACACTTACCATGGTAACAAAGATTATGACAGCTGAGCTGTTGACTTTTTTTTATACTTAAAGCCAAGGAATAACTACAAAAGGTGATGTTTCTATTGCATTTTCAATTATGTTAATGAGGGAATATTGTACTCAAACCCCATTTAATGTATAATTAAAATAATCACTTTCGTGCAATTTAAGTGTCAAATTTAGAACAACAGAAATATTCATCTAGAAATCGGTGTGCATTGGGAGAAATTCTTCTTTTCTAACACGTAAGTACTGAATAATGGTTTGCACAGGGCTTCTTGTGCCAGTTCTGCATACCTCCTCTAGATAGAAAACCTTTACAAGCCTAACTGAAGGTTCAATGTAGCCCTTGATTGCAATTAAATCTCTCAACTGAGGATTATATGCTGCCAGAAGTGAAAGCAGTCTTGGATCTAGATATATATTACTTAAACGACTCGCTAGACTGAAGACTTTTTCCAGTCCATCCTGAGGCTTTAAAGCTCCAGTGAAAATTATACACTGGTGACCAGAAGAGTTGGAAAGAAGGAATTGGGGAAGATGTGTAATCTTCTCTCTGCTTTTCTAAGCCCTAATGAAATGTTGCTAGGAGCAGGTGAGGTTAATTTTTGTCTTGGTTTAGGCAAGTTGAATGTATTTAGCTTTGTATTTATCTGTATTGCCCACAACAGAGGCGACAACAAATGCAACTTTTTAAAGGGCAGATCAGCATCTATGTCAATTTAAAAGTATTTTAAGAAGTCTGTCTAATTTTTTTGAGACAAGATGTCATCAGTCATGGTTCCCTGCCTGATGAAAACTGATGTCTCACCTCCTTGAAGGAATGTTCAGTAATTCTGTTTTACCTGACAACTACTCTGCTTAGCTGGCATCAAGCTGCTGCTCCAGAGAGAACAGTGAATGAGGCATCAAAACCAGCTCTGTACCACGGGGGAGAGCAGCAGGTGAGTCATCTGCTACCTCAAATGCAAATTCCACATAGAGCTGCCTTGTTTTAGTTAATTTAATTTTAAAGTTGTGGTGATGAAAGACCAATCAGTATTACTCTGAGTACAGGGGGGAGCAGCAGCAGCAGCGGTGGTGGTGGTGGTGTGTGAGAATGGAGGAATGATGGCTATTAAAACCTCCAAAACAATACAAGAAACCAAGCTGCATGTTGCTACCAGAGTGCACTATTTGGCTGTGTTGCCAGACAAAAATACTATTGAAGCTGGTTACTGGTGTGCATGATTTGAGAAGACAAATACTTTACTTCTGATTCCAAATTTATGTTATTGGGATTACTTGTGAGGAATTTGGACACCAGTTGACACGGGAAATTGTTGTGTTTACCCAGATGCATGAACTTCAGGAGAAGTCGTATAACTCAACTAGCCAAATATTTGAAAAATGTACATACTTCAGATGTGCTGTGTATACTGTGTTTGTGTATCATATACTGTCTTCTGTGCTTTGCTCTTGCAAAACCCTTGCAAAAGAAAGACAATAGTTAAGCAGTTCTCCATGAGGAGCCCTCTAGGCACATGTGTAAGTTTACCATGTTCATGCAATCTCTGCAGAGGGAACTAAACAAGAAAAAAAACCCACAAAACTACAGCCCACTGCTTTCAGCTACTGATCTGTGGAATTATTACAGTTAGCCCTAAGTACTTTTTAGTTTGATTTGTTTGGCATTTTCTAAGCCTTTTCATATATTGGTTCTCCCCATGGGCAGAGAAGTCTTTGCCAGAGCCAGCAGAGGTTGAACCTATTAAACCTGTATGAGAAGACTGCTCAGATAATGAGATCTTGAAACTAGTGGCATGTTCTTCATTGTTGTCTCTCTTTTAAGCTTATGAGAATTGAATTTACATGTGTTGGAGACCAGATCTTGATTTCGCATCTCTCTGCAAAAAAAAAAAAAAAAAAAAAAAACCAACCCCAAACCTGTCAGGTAGCCTGCAGTTTTCTCACACTGAGAAAAATTGCTATAGCTGAGGTAAGAATACAGCTTTTGCTTCCAAACACCTGCATCTTGGCCGTGCTGTTTACTGAGCATGCTGGTTTGTATCCTGCTTCACCTCTGGAAGTCACCCTGGTATATTATCAACTGTTTGCAGGCATAATTGTGCTGGAAGCATGGTTAATTTTGGTGTGCCACTTGTGAGATGGAAGTGTAAGATTTTTTTAAAAAAAAAAAAAAGAGGAGGTTGGTTTTGGTTTTTGGTCCTAGTATTGTATGCATTAATGCCTAAATCACTGAGATACTGGAGTAGTTTTAAAAATAGTAAATTAGTTTTATAAACTAAAGGGAAACTACACATGCAGCTTCCAAAAAGTCAGTCACACCACCTCCCTATCAGTTGTGGTGCTGCAGCACTGCTTATTTTACAGCTTTTTGTCTTATTTGCTAGGCATAACTCCGCTATTTACTGTGGTGCTTGATGATTACAGAACTTGAACATTCAAATACGCTTAAAGAAATAAAATCAGACAGTGGTTGAGAACTTGGATGGTAAGGCCTAAGCAGTATTATTTTGAATGACTGATACCCCCCAAAGAGGGAGAAACAAACAAAATGCTTGGCTGAATGGGCCTTGAAATCAAACCCAATAGTGTCAGCTCCTCAGCTTCATGTTTGGAGTGACTGTGGTTGTCTATTTAGTCTATTTACTATGTATGTTAGGACAGTGTTAGTGGTTGTTATGTAAACCAGAGGATAAACTTTATTTAACTGAAGATACTTCCAGTAATAATCTTGTTTTCTTGGAAGTCCCTTTATGGCTGGGTTTTTTTTTTTTTAATAGACTGGCTCTTAAATGGCTTATCAGCTAAATCAAAACAATTTTTGAAAAATGCCCTTGAACTATAGTCCGTGCCTCCATACATACTTCCTCTCTTTCAGTCCGAGTATGAGCAGGGAATCTGATCAAAGCATGTTAGTCTTGAAATATTTGATATTGTGAAAGATTAAATATAAAATTTCTGAAAGGGAATGATTATCAACTAGTAAGAAATACTGAGAGAAAGGAGCATGTCTGCAACTCTTGACCTTAATCTAATGAGAATCTATGGGAACAAGAGTCTCTAGACAGGCTTACTATGGGAAACAGTTAACTTGAGTTTTCTCTTTATTAGACACCTAAGAAATCATTTGGGACAGTTTTTCCTATATGGATTCTCTTAGGACTTGAGAGATGAACTTGTGTTGCAACTTGAAAGTAACTCAATTCAGGCAGCTCCTACAGCAATTCTGGTGCCTGCAAAACTGTCTACTTCCTCTAATATCTTTTTAACGATTTAGCAGTGTAAATTGTGAGGTGCTTTCTGTTGGGGCACAGCTCTGAGTCATGTCAGGCCAAGGAGGCTGATGTATTCAGACAACCCACTATGTCAAAATGGTTCTTTTCTTTTCCAGCTGATATTAATACAAACCTGAATTTTGTGAGCATCAGTGTAAGAAGGTCAAATTGAAAGATGAGGGATTTAGAAGATGTCAGTGTGCTGATGTTTTGCAACTTACCACATGGGAGTTAGATTCTTTCTGCACCTTTGCTGTGCTGGTATCACGGGCAGGCAGGTGTCGCCTCTGCTGTGCCTGTAAAAGCATCCAAATTCTCCTGTTGCCTTCTCCCTTTCTGGTGCTGCCATAAGGATGGGGACTTTGCAATGCAGAAAGCATTTGACTATAGTTGACCTCCAAAATGAGACTTCTGCTGGGGTAGCTTGTTAACGTGTTCACCATTGTAAGACAGAAATCTAGGAGTGAAAGTGCTTTGCGAACAGATTTGGTGGTATTTGTCACACATCCAACCCAAGTCCAAACCCTATGAAATTACTCTTTAAAAAGTAACTGGTATTTTTTTTCTAAAATAAGTGTTTTCTGGCTTCTTTTTGCACAGCAATATGTGTTATGAGGTTTCTTGCAAGCATTGAAGACGCCTATACCCTTTAGAGAAGGAGCTATCTGTAAAAACTGCATTTAACTTGGAGCAGTAGCAAAAGCAAGAGAAGATAACTTCCCTGTACAAAAGTTAGGGAAGGCCCTTTCTTATGGGAACTGAAAGAAACGCAGTGTGAGAGAGAGAAAAAAGAGGAAAACAAAACTGACAGTGGGAAAGTAGCAGAGGCAAGACAATGAAAGGCAGCAGAAAAGTTGGAAAGGAATGCAGAACACTTTCAGCTTTGTCTAACAGTTTTACAAATTACGGTCCAAAATACCTTTCTTGTGTGAAAGCACAAACACTTAAAATATGTTATTCTTTTAATAATTGTGTAGAGCTGTAATGAACAATTATGTCTGGTTTTATTCACAAAAAAGACTTCCTCAAATTATTTTTTTTTTGTGGGTTATGTTTTTATGGGCATTGAAATGTATTTTTTTGAGATCACTGGATGAGTTGCAGAATGAAAATGTCAGTGAGAGAAAGGAAACAACTCAATTTTGTCTGCTGGTTGTTGTCTTACTGGTGGTGGTTGTACCTCAGAGGAAGCAGGGCACGGGCTGTTTTGGCTGAGGTTGCAAGGGTAGCATCTCTGCAGCATAGGTGCATAACCATCCCCAGGGTGGTTAGTAAATAAGAATTCAACAATGTTGTTTCTCCTCAAGTATTACTTCAGAGCAGAACTACTTATGATCTGACTTTCTTGTTCAGTCTTTGAAATCTATACTCTCAATACATACTGTAGCATGAATCTTCCAAATTTTGGAAAAAAAAAAACCAACCAAAACCCAAAAAACAAACCCATAGGTATTAGATTTAGTGGGAATTTTTTATCTTGAGCCCATCCTACTATAGTTCCAAATGACAAATAGAAATGGTTCAGGAAAAAGTCAGAATTGTGAGGAAATTATGAATTTCTAGCCCTTGTTTATTTCCTCAATGCAAATAGCATGTGTTTTCAATCTTTGCTGTTGCTTAATATAGACTTTCTGGCTGGGAATACAAAAGTAAAATAAATCATATGTGTGAAATATTTGCTGATACAGAAAGGATTTTCCCAACAATATGCAAAGTTGGTTCTGTTTGACTATTTGCCATTTCTGCATTGGGTGAGCTTTGAACGCATCCGTGTCTTCAGCCACGGTGCTTTACCTTTGAATTTGTGTGAATGTGATGTACTTGGTGTGCCTTTAAGAGACACTTGAGCACGTTTGCCCCTACAGTGCACTGTGTGCATTCTTACTGCTTCGTTTCAGTGCCTTGAACAATTAGAACCCAACAGTATGTGCAATGGAGAGGGGAAAATCTGAGATTTATTGTGGAATCCGAGTTTCTGTTTTCCTCAAACAGGAGCTTTTATTTTTTTTTTTAGCAGTATTCAATAAGTTCCCTTTCTCACAGGAACTGTGCCAGAAGATGGCATTGCTGTACACAGAGCACTCATCTCCATTGCAACAAGTCATTAAGGGGAGTAGAAAAACTGCAGCCTGAAAGTCCATTAGACTGAGTCAGGCTGACAGGAAACGAATTTGCCTTCATATCGCATGTCAAGGGCGGTTCCATTAAAATATATAATGTGCTGAGGAGAGGTTTCCTTGGTTTTTAATTGTTACTGTTTAACAGTAAGCTTATGTTTAAAAGTACAGATTAATTCGTAGGCTAGGGGGGTGTATCTCAATACTAAAAATTCTTCTTTTCAAGTGGAAATAGAAGACGCTATGAAATTCCCTCCTGCTCACACCACCTCTTGTCAGCATCTAACTCTTTGACCTCAGGATCTGCTCATTTTCCTCAAAATACTTGCTCCCAACCATCCCTTAGGTGCAGTGGAAAAAAGTATTCTCAATAAATTCTGGCAGTTTGGCTTTGCTATAATTTATGTGCAAGGGCAAGTAGCACTTGGCATATTCCAAAAGCTTCTACAGTGAATTAATCCCAAAAAGATAGTTAGCAGCCCTTTGGAGTAGGTGAAAGCCTGAGGGAAAGTTTTATACTCAACAGAATTTACTATAAAGTTGGAAAAAAAAATCACACTTCTGCTAATTATCTCAGAGCACTGTAGCTCTGATTTCCATAGTCTGTAGGATGATTTGAGGTGATAACACACTAGCTTTTATTGGAGGAAAAAAAAGTATAAAAATTATCACAGAGTAAATCCAGTCTGTGTGTTTGTAAGGATCACAATGGGCATCTCTGGGCTTGTTGGTGGAAGCTACCGGCTGTGGTTCTGGCTCCCTGGGGAATTGATAGATTGGTTTGAAAGCTGCTCATTCTTGTGAGGAGCTCTGGAAAAATCTTCAGGTTGGCTTATGCTGGTGTAGGAACCACCTCCTTCAATTATGTCTTGGACACTAAACAGAGATATGCAGAAATCTAATTAAAAAGACATAATGCTGGAAATGAATGAATACCAGAGAACTTCCTTTTGCCTACGCTGTAAATGAAGTTAGATTTCCCCTGCCAGTAGGGCTTTGAGTGAGAGTAGTTGGAAGGCAAACAACGGTGAAGAAGAATGGAAAGAGTATAGAACAATTCTATCAAGTTACCCTTTCAACCAAAAAGTGAGTACCTACCATCCTTTGTTAATTTGGGTGTTTTATGTTTCTTGTTGCTCCTCCCCTCAAACATCAGGTTTCTGGAAGAGGAAGTCAATGACATAAATGCCATGCTTTTTCTTGATGAAAGTGACTCCGTACGATTTGGTTTGGTGTTGGATAGGTAAGGTAGGGACAGAACTGGCACCATGAAACTAATAATTTCTTTCTTTGAGTGGGCCAGGACCCAAATGGGTGGGTAGATGTCATTTTGATCTTTCTACTGGTGGAGACTCTCCAGGAACAGAGCAAGAACATAGATTTGCTTCTCATAAAACTTCTGATCAATCCCTTTAGCAGCAGTACTTTCTGAGAGGAATCTGCTGCCTTGTTGTTGCCATTATTTTAATGAAGTGTAACTGTCATGAAGAATGGAACTTAAAAAAAACCAAACCAACAAACTCACCTTTAAAATACCCAAGTAATTCAAAGCTATTATGTAGACATGGGCTAATGTGTGTTTGGCAAGTGCTTCTCACAGTCTGTGGCTTGCTCTGCCAGGAAGGTGAAAATTGTCCCTGGTTTAGTGGTTTAGGAGGTAGCATGTGAAAGGCTCTTTTCAGAGTTGGCCTTTTCTAGCTTATTTCTGAAGGGATTAGTGCTAGATATTGTGCTTTGTTGTAGTAGTCTGTTACTATGAAGAAAAAAATTCTTATTTTTTACGGTGGAAACCCTCAAAGCATTCTCTAGACGGAGAAAACTGCTCCTTGTTCTGCTAGTTGGCAACAGGCTTTTTTGCTGCCTTTTTTTCTAGTTAAGTTTTAATGTAAGAAAGACTTTATGATGGAAAAGACACTCTAAAGCTCAATGGATACGATGTCCTCTGTGAAATGCATCTTTGGGTAGTAACCTGCTGGGTTGGCTGGTTGGCTTTTTATAATTTGTTCCTGAGCTGAGTCACAAGTTACCAGCCTCGAGAGCACAGCCTCTGGCTTGAGCTCAGTGACGTGTCCTGTTGTGCCCATGGCAAAGCAACTGCCACTGGGGGGAACTGGACTGCTTAAATGGGAGAAAATGAAGCATAGAAGAGCAGCTTTAATTAGTAAAATGGCTTGTTCCACCCCAAGAGAAAAGAGTCTCCTCCTCGAGCTGTCTTGACACCCAATGCAGTCTACTGATTAGCACTGAAACGTTCTTGCTTGTGTCTTCAGAGTCACAATGTTATGGGCATAAATATATGTATTTATTTAAAAAAAGGCAAAAAAAAAATCAAAAAAGCACCCTATATGGCTATGCTGGGTGTGCTCCAGTGTTTCTTTTACACTTGGGAATTTCTCCTGTTTCATTCTGGAAGGGGTTAGATTTGAAAGGGGTGCAGCTTGATGCTGTACTCTCTAGGGACTCGGAGCTAAAAGCATTATCGATTTTTATCTGCTATGAATGAAACAACTTAGATGTATCTGGAAAACGAGAGGGGAGGAACAGAGGAAAAACAAATGAATGTTTCATGCCACATATTTAAATGCAGCAATTCCCTAGCTTGCTTTATTCCTGGCTTCCTTCGTATTAGAGTTGGTGTGTGTTTTGTGCCGCAGGATCTGAAATGCCCTGCCTCACCGGGCTGTACAAAGAACACTGCCACTCGCTTTGCTTTAGAATCAAGCTGCAGGTCACTTTAGGCATTTTGTCAATGATGTGGAAGTGTAAGACAAATAATTTAGGGGTGGGGGGGAAAAATACAGAAATAAGTTTATTAAAAAAAAAACCCACCAGATTCTAACATAAATATCTTAACTCGGAACTTTATTGAGAATGTTTGTTGAATCTTTATTGAGAATGTATGTTGAGAACTCTTAAAGCTTTCTCAGAATCAGTTCCAGATAGCATTGACCAGAGTTAATGTGTACAGCATCACAAATAGTTTATTTTTATTTTTTGCATTTCTTTGTACTTCCTGTTCTCTTTAACCCTTGCTCCAATCTCCTGATTTCAATAGCACATCAAAACCCATCTTCTGTTACTTCTTTGTGGTGGGTTAATATTTTCTTACTGCAATTATCGAACCTTGTGTGACTGAAACAATTCAGGCTTCAAGATGCATGTGTTTGCACTGCAAGATTTTGTGTGCTTAATATAGAGCTTTTTTCCTTAGAAAATTGCACAGCTGGGGAAAATACCCTATACCCTTCACTGTTAGATCCTATTATTGCAGTGAGGAAGCCTTAAAATTGTAATAGCACTAAACTTTGTCCGGTCTGTGCTGGAGTGGTGATATATTAGAAGAATTAGGGGTGTTACCTGTCCTCTCTGAACTATGTGGTAAGTGATGGTATTTTTTTTTTTAAACCCTTTTAGAAAGTAAATCCTAGTGCTGCTGATTTAGTGTATTTCCTTCTCTTTAGGAGTGACTGTTGCCTCGCTGACCTGCTCTGTTCTCTGCTGCAGCAATGTTCTGCTCGTTTTTATTTTGTGCTCAGAAGGGAGACTTAAAATGTGAAGGATTGGCTGGAGTAGCAAATGTATTTGTAAGCTGTTGATTGCTGCATCTGTAGTTATGAAAACAGGGCCCTCAGCTAAACTGGTAGGAAAACCAGCCATTTACTTAAATGAGACCTGGTTAGGTCTTGAACTGAAGCTGACCTAAATCCTTGTGATCAAATTAGCTGCTGCTTTCCTGTATTAAACTTGTTCCTTAAGGCTGTTAAAGTTCATTTGGGAGGGAAACAAATCTCAAGTAATAGGCAGCAAGGCACGG
>JAOXNG010000026.1:2975018-2990663 GCA_028566535.1 Scolopax minor | reverse complement strand
TCTGGTTTTAAAGGGCTTTTTTGTAGCAGGAGTGTGAAGGGAAAAATACATTTGGACAATTGGATTGTAAAATCCTATGGTGGTGGTGGGGAAAAGATGACATAGAAACGTGCTAAAACTAACTTCAAGAATTACATACTTGTAAGCTGTCTAGATCATAAGTGACTTACATTTTTTCACTGCCTGTAGGATGGTAAGCAAAAAGAGTGAATGGATGACACCCCTTTCCTCTAACTTTCAAGGTTTCAAAACTTGAGCTTGTTTTATCTTGTTTTTATTTCTTGCCAATAACTTGGCACTAACCTAAGCTTGATGGCAAAGGCAAGTGCTGGGGAGCACTTTTGCTGTTACCCCTTAAGGGCTTAAACTACACTGTCTCCATTTATTTCTCAAGAAGAGAAATATATTTGCGTACCTGTGTGTATATGCACACACATTATATATAAAAACACTTTGTGTCTGTGTATTTGTGGAGCCACAAGATGCACAGGTAGCACTTTATCTTCTTGCCTTTTTTCCCTTATCTCCTGCTAACAGACTTTATGCATATAGTTCATGCTTTTTGTTTTCATAAAGGTAATGCTATCAAATGGATCTGGAATCACCTTTCTTAGACAGAAATGTTCATGTGCAGTACGCTCATATGAACTACTTTTTGGTAATCACTGCAGTATTATATTTAAAGTATGAGATCTGTGAGATGTATTAAATATTAGTTTGGATTGTGCACAACGTTACTGAATGTTTACCAAGAATTCACTTGTATTAAAAAGTAATGGTATTGTAGTGACCTCCCGTTCTGAGGAAATGAAGGAGAGATAAGATGAATATAATTCAGAATGATATAATGGTATCTCCCCATTTTCTGAGATGTCCTCATAGTCTGGGTGCTATGCATCAATTGTTGTGCTGCCTTTACTCTGTCGCTTCAGTTTATCTTCATTCTTATTATTGCCACCTGCCCACTCTTGATGTGGGATGTTAGGATGGCTTCGAAACACGGTCAAGTAAAGCTAATATCAGCTGTTTTATACCCAGAAGGGACTGCATATTTAAATGTTAGGAAGACTTTATTTCATTAGATACTCTTTGATGTATGAGAAGAATATGCAGAATTTTAATTTTTTGTGAATATCTGACCTTTGCAGTGTAAGTTAGTATATAGATAAGCTGCGAACTATCTGGAGCATAACTATTCAAGATGTGTTTTTTTGATCATAAGATTGTGGTTGCTTTGGCAGAGAATACTAAAATGACACTTAAAAGAATTTGGGAAATATTACAATTTCAGTCTCTGGGGAAAAGAGCAGAGACATATTTGAAAATGATTTTCTGCTGAACAATAAAATGACTTTTGTAAAAACTGAATCTATTGTTCAGACTAAATTGCTCTTTATATTTGATTGTTCCATTTAATTAATGTCTAATGTTAGCAGTACCAAGTAGAAAGCAGGTGTGAAATTGTAAAATGTATTTTTGTTTTCTTTTACTTCAGTTGATATTAAAAAAATCCAAAAAGTAAAACTCTGCAATGCAGTATTGGATGTTATGTCTGATAAACAGAACTGGCTTTTGCTGATTGAATTACTGGCAAATAACAGTAATTTCTTAGATTTCACAGCATAGTCTATTGTTTATGTATACCTTGGTATTGCATGTCTGTGTTAATTCTGACAGGTATGTTGGTAATAACTAGTGTAGCAGAGCATATTCAAACCCTTTATTTTTTTTTTTTACCCACACTTCTCATGTTCTGAAAAATTTTCTTTTGATGCTTATTTTCCCTTACCCCTGTACTTGGATGCTTGTTATTTGCTTTGTTTTGGACCATTTTATGACTAAAAAAAAATAATGAGAATATCCTTAAATATAGGAGAATGTTTAGCCTTTCTTGAGAGCAAAGCAAATGGAAGCCATGTGTATTCTGCATTATTTAAAATATTTTAGCTACTTTAAATGTATTTCCCTGTTCCAGTGAGAGTGAGCACAGGAACCACTGAAGTCTGGAATATCTAAAACTTGATCCAAAGCTTTTGCCACTGGTCAACAAATGCCCCTAAAGAGAGCCCTGAATGAAGTGTAGATGGTTTGATGTTATAATTTCCAAGCCAGTTAAAATGGTTGTGGTTATCTCATCAAGCTGCTCAATTCTACAGTCTCTGTTGCAATTTACTGCCTTTAAGCTAGGGTGGCGTCTTCTGCTATAAAGTGTGATCCACCAGCAGCTGAAATATCAGCAATGGAGCTTAAATTGAACAAAAGGAATAAATCCTAATCAACCTGTCCTGCCTGTAAAAGGCTGATGGTGTTAGTACACTGACCCATAAAGTTTTGTGGGAAGGGGCAATATTTGCAAGGAGTTTTGAATATCAATAGTTGAGTTTCTAAATGTGCTAAGCTTCTAAAATTGGCTTTTTCAGGCTGTTGTAGGGCCTTCTAGTTGACTGTTAGAATGTATAGCATTCAAGTCTCCAAACTGGGCTGTGCACCAGCAATTATATTAATATGTACATATTTAGGTCTTACGAAATAAAATTCATTTCCCACAGAAAAAATTAAAGTTATCACTTGTTAAATAGTAACCTTGATATTTCAGAAAGGTAGACCAAAAGAATTTCTTTCCACTAAAATGTTTGACTTGCAATAACTACTTTGTTTAACTTTTTTTTTATGTCTGTTCTCTGTTTGGCTCTCTGTACACCTGTCTGCTAAAAAAAAAATATATTTAGAACCATATATGGCAGTATAAAAGATTGTTTTAAATTAAATACTTGAACAGGTGGATTTTTTTCAAGACACAGAGCTGGTTGTATATAAACAAGCAACACTAATTTATTTTTAATGGGAAAGAAATGGCACCTCCCTTACCTTACTGTCTCAGCCTTTTATGGACCCAACTTCCTTAAATCAGGCTGAATGACAGCACTGCTATTACTCTGTTGCATTTCTAGCACCTTAAAAGACATTTTATTTTATTAAAAAAAAAACCAAAACATAATTGGGAGCAGAAAGAGGGCTGAAATAGATACTGCTCTCTGAACTGATTAGACTGAACAGAAAATTCAGAAATTTGCTGTTAGTTTACTTTATCTAGGTTGGACATCTTCTGTTGTGCAGATGAAATACACTAAGTAGAAAAGGAAAAAAAGTTAAGTGTTATAGTTAATGTAGAAATTACACAATTGTTTCTAAATCTTATTGTGCTTGTATATTTTTAGAGCTTTGGAGAAGTAAGCGTGCTATATGGGGAGGCTTTTTTTCTGTGGGTAGAAAACAAAGGATAATTGAGGCACCAAAAAAAAAAAAATGCTCACTTGTACTTTTAGAAGTCTATCCATTGTATGTCAGAGATGTTACCAATTTATTGCTCTAAACTTACTGCTCTTAAACTGGGAAAATCTTTCGTAGAGTAGTGAAGGATTCAAAATTGCTTAAGAGATTTGGACACATAGTTTCTATCTCTTTAAATGGGAGCTGTGTAGGCTCCATAATCACTTAAGTACCTTTGAAAAAACTCATTCTTAATGTGTTATTTCTCTGCAGTAGTCAGTGTTTATAGTCTGCTTTGTAGAAGATTAAAAATTCTTTTTGTTGTACTGAGAGCATACCTGAGAGTGTGGAATTGCCATTTTGTACTTAACAGAAATGTTAAGAGAAAAAAGTACCGTGTTCTATAAAATCAGCATGAAGTATTCATCTAAGAAGTCAATAAATATTTCAAGGTGATGTGAAATTTTCTTGTATTTTAAAGAGTAAAAAAAATAATTAAGAGGTTGTCAGGACTAAACTACTATAACTCATATTAACTGTAATAACATTGTGAAATTTTGATTGGTTTTTTTGGCTTTAATTTGGTAAAAAATGCAGAAAAACATGGTGACTAATTATTAACCCCTCAATTTCTGTAACCTGGGATTAAGACACTAGTTTAAGATGTGGAAGAGCCAGAGTTGCTTATCTCCTTGGATAGAAGGGAAACTCCTTTTGGGTCCATGACTGAGGTCTCTTGGGTATTAGCCAATGTTTTGTAATTCTGGGACTCTGCTTTGGCATTAAGACCTGTCACTGAGCGGAATGCGGGAATGGAGCATGGAAATGGCAAATAAAACACTTGACACAAGCAAGTATGGAGGTGTGCGTGCCTGTGAGGTGCAGCTGGTGACAGATGGAATTGAGAATGGTTTTAATTTCTCAAGAGGAAATAAAATAGCTTTATCCCTTCTTGGCCTGATACTGCTCTTCTTACCTGGCCGCCTTCACTCCTTTGTTGCCATCTTTGCTTTTGGTCTCCTTTTACATTGCTTTTCTCTGAGGCTCCTTCTGAAGAGGCTTCCGAAATTCTGGTGTCAAGTCTACAAAACCCGGCCTGCTTGCAGGTATAAGTTACTGACAGAAGGAAAACAAAATGCTTCTTGCATGCTAAGGGAAGATGTTGTAGAAGTTAATGCCTTACTGATATTATTCCTGCTCTCACTGTTTTTCCCATCCCGATTCACATGTTGGCCTAAGGTGTTTAGAGATTAACCTACTGCACTTGATACTGGTGCCAATTTACTGGAGATATATAACATCTGGAAGAAATTCAGCTTTAGTTTTTTTTCCCCCACTGGGCTAACTGCTACTGTCTTTTAGGAAAAAAGCTTGCTTTCAGAAGTATAAAAGTTCAGTAATACTGTACGACCTTTATAACTTTTGGCAAGTTGAAAAAGAATTATTGGCTTATAAACAAGTATTGGTTTATACTGCAGCAGACGTGAAGCCTGCTGTTCAAATATCAGTTTAATAAATCAAACCATGAAAGCTAGTATCAGTTAAAATGGTGTGTTTTAATATTCTGTTTATTTAATATTTACCATGTTAATTTTATTGACTGTTAGTTTTCTGTGCTTTAAAATGCAGATACACGAAATTTTTTTTAATATTCAAATACACTTAGCATAATTGCAAAGCAACAAAGAAACTATATTTTTCAGATCTTCCTCATAGTATAATTTTGAAGTGTGAAGTTATTTCAGGTGTAAAAAAAATGATTAAATAGGAAAGTAGATTGGTTTTCGATCTGAAAGCATTGAAACATCCTGTATTATGATTCTCATAGTTTGCCAAGTATCCTAGATTACTTGCAGAGTACACTAGGCATTAGTTATTGTAGAAAGCTGCTTAATTAAAGCAGTGCAACCAGAGAGAGTGATGCAGGAGAGGGGGGGGATGCCTCTGTTGATGTGAGAATGCTTACTGAGCTGTGCTGAAAGGATTCACCTGCTTCAGCAGGAGATGAAACAGCAGGAAACACTCCACTGAGGGTGACCATGTTGGTGGCAAGAGGATCAGACCTGTGGGTCTCTGCTACTGATCTTCTGGCTGGCCTGCTGTGCAGCTGGAATCAGAGACATGTGGCACAGCACAGCCAAAAGCACAGCAGGTGTCTTCCTTGGATGCAAATAAAGCATACCATGGCTGTGGCATCACGCAAGAATGCAGACATCTGATTTCCACATTTTTGGAGTTGACTTCAAAAAATGTCAGATTTTTTTAGGTGTTTTTTTATGGCCGTTCAGGCTAAATGAAATGGCAAGGCATTTCTAAAGTGATTCTGATGCTTCTTCAGAAATTCAGTTTCTTCAGTTTGAAATCAAGACTGAACCTATGAAAGTTGCTGAGCGGGTTGCATTAGAAATGTGAGCACAGCTTTGGGCATGGTTTTTTTTGAGGCTGAACTGTCTGCAGGTGCAGGGAGGTTCCAATTAATTAAATGCCATATCAAGACTTTATAACAGATTTCTTTTAATGTGTATTTCAAGGCACTTTGGAGGAGTTGCTTTGGGTTTTGTGTTCTGCCTCTGTGTACTTAGAGATGTGTCTGTGTAAAGCATGTGCTACTCAAGGCAGGTGCGTCCGAAAGTGAGTTAAGTCTCTAACAAACTACACATTCATGAACTGTTTTATCTCCTGGATTAAGGGCTAGATTAAGTCTAGATGGATATTAGTGTCTGTAGGTTGTCAAGGTAGGAAATGACTGTAATCGTTATCTAATTTTAGTATGATTCTCAGAGGTAAGGGTTATCTGTGGAGTGGATCTGACATATCTTGTCCCTCTCCCTGATTTAGCAGAACTGAAGGAGAGGCTGTACCTTTCAAAGGGCTGTGCTTCATTACGGTGGCTCTCTAATTAGCGGAAAAAAGCAAATGGGAAATTCCTGTAGCACAGTAGGAGCGAATGTTGAAACACTTCATGCAGGGCTGAACTCCAATTCGTTAATGTGCTGTAGGCAGCTTTCAATATAGTAATGCCAAAAACTGGGTTGTGTTGTGCCAAAGAACCAGCTCTACCAGCATGTTCTAAGTGAAATCCAGGCGCCTCTTTCTGTGACCTTTGGCAGCCAGTTAATGAAACCTTGGGGAGGTTTAAACTGTCACTTTAAAATGATGCAAGAGAGCATCAATACATCGAGGCAACACTGTTGGTGTCCACTCTCTTGGTGGTTACTAAAACCCTTTAGTTTCCTGTTCTCTCTCTGATGTGGATGTAGAACTCTGAATCTTCACAAAAGATTAGTTAATTTTCATATCTAATATTCACTAATTTGGTTTTTCAGGTTATGTCTCGCAGTGTAATTTGAAGAGAAGTTGTGTTTCTAGTCCTTCCTCCCACCCCAATTTTTAGTGGGTCAGAACCACAATTTGACTTTCCAAATCATCTTAGTGGGGCTCCTTCCTCTTGCACCAGCATCCTCTTAACAAGGTTAGGACTTGACGATGAGACCCTATCAGATGATGTAAATCAGCAAAGCTCCTGAGTTGGAGCTGTGCAGTTTTTCACTCACTGTTGGGGGTTTGCACTGCTGCAAACATCCAACTGGATTTTTGCATATATGAAGATTATTTCTCTTTTGAACTGAAGTTACTTGTGTAAATCTACTCTGGAATGACTGTCATCCAAAAGGATACAAAGAGTAAGAAATCTTATCTTGATGGCTATGTACTGATGAATTTTTTTGCAGCTTTATTGCTGAAACTGCCCAGGTATCAGGTGATGCTTATTATTCTGGAAATATGATGATGTAGCAGTAGAGCACAGAAGATACCTTTCTCCACCTTAGTAACATTTGAAAAAGGGACATGAAGGTTCACTTCATGTTGTCAAAACCTTGACGGTGGTGTTTTCAGCTGACAGTAACATCCTGCTGCTCACTTAAGAACAGTTATTTTTCTGGCTTAACTATAATGAAAATATTCTCTTGTGTTCATTTTCTCCTTTTGAAATTCCTCCTCATGCATTCACAAAGATACACTGCTCCTCCCTGCCCGGACTCTGAGAGAGAAATCCAGCTTTTGTTCCATGAAATTCTTTCAGCCTGGCACTGACCATGCTAGCGGCCTCATCTGATTAAATCTACTTCGCTGCCGTGCAACGTGACAAATGCTTTTGGTTCAGGTTGAATCTAAAGCTTTTGTGAACAGGGAAAACAGTTGTCAGCTGTTGTGGTACCAAACGTGCATTGTGCTAGAACAAGCTGACAAAAAAGCCTGTGAGGCGTACAGCAGATCAAATGGGAAACCTACTTAGGGTACACCCAGTTCTATTAAAACTTGAGTGTATTTTTATCAAGACTTGTTTAACAACAGAGGGGAGAACATCTGTCAGCAATTCTTAATGTGGAAAAATACTGCCTTTTCCTCTCAAAGCCTAGAAATTGCAAATTTACATGATACTGTATCATTTTCAAGATGGGAGGTTTTGAAATCTTAATTTGTTTTGCTTAAAATTGTAGCTTTTTGCATAATTTTTTTTTCAAAAGAAGTGTTTAAAAGAAGAAAGCTGTGTGGAGGAGCTCTGGAGAAAGCTATTTGGCTGCAGTGATTATGATATGAGAGTCAAATGGAGTTGAAAGTGATATCTGAGTGTTTGTCATGACTCTGGCTATGGAGTTTCTTGTGCAACCACAAATGCATGTTTTTAAGATAATAGGCTTATCTAAGCAGATATATATTTCTGACTAATGCAAAATACTTATTATTCCAGTGTAATGAGTGCTTAGTCACACGTTCCCACGCACTTCTGAAGTTCTGCTGTGGTAGTTAAGGCTACCATTGTGAAATAAAGCTCCTCAGAAATATTTCTTACCATTCCCGAAGTCTGGGGCAAATCTTTCCAGGTTCTCCATGTTCTTATTCTCCCCCACCCCACTGCTGAAGAAAGAAGTACAGGAAGTTTTTTTTATTACAGGACATGGAATAAATCAGAATCTTCCTGAATTGTGTGTTTTCCATTCTATTCCTTGTTTTCTTTGAGAAAATAGTAGTGTTTCGGTTTTCTGAAATGACTTGTGTAAGAACAGGTGACTCTTGAATTGAAGCTTGTTTTGTACTCTCTAATCTGGAATATTATGGCCCAGCCTCAATGCTATGCCAAATTTATGCCTAATCCCAGACCAGATGAGCTTCAGTGGGTCATTTTATCCTTCAGGCAGAAGGTCCCATACTGATGGTTACTCCTAGGGGTGGTGTTCTCAGATGTTATTTATTCTTTTTTTTTTTTTTTTTTATTAAATGAAAGTGAAGTCTAAATAGCTTATATTGGAAATTGATCTATCATTTTAAAATGAAGTCAAACAGAAAAACTTCCCCATGTGTGTTATCCACTGGTTTCCAGATCCAGAGATTTCCTGTCTGGAAAGGGCGGAGGGGAGAAAGAGGGGAGCAGCACCATTCTTGAATTATGGCCACCACTCTGATTTTTGGCCAATTTAGGTCCAAATATAGGCCCAGAAATTATCTGTATATGCTGCTGTGCTAACTGCTCTGTGGAGTCGGGCTGTGGGCACGTCTGCCTTGCCGCTTACAGGCTCCATTTCCCAGCCTGGCTGGCCACCGGCCAGTGCTGGCCCACGGGCATAATGCACGAGCTAATGTAATAAGCCTTGCTGAAAGCCTGGGATAACCTAATGAAACTGGGAGGGCTTTTGCAGACGAGCTTCTTCCTGCTGCAGATGCCTCAGAACCAGGGGAGGGTTTGGAGCGTGGCAGGCTCCATTTAGCAGGCTGGCTAATGGTGACTGATAGCTCCTTTTTCTGGAAGGCCAAATATCAAAAGAAAACTGGTCTGTGCTCAAGCAGATTGTTTTACTTTTGTTCTAAGAGATGGTTTTAGGTTTTTTTTCTTAATTTTTTTTTTTTGAAAAATGAAGTTACTGCTGCCCCCTCATTCCTTCCCTTTTGTTCCTATTCTTCCTCTTCACCTTTGTCTAAAGAAAAGATTTCATCCTTTTCATGCTTGAGGAGCAGTTAAAAAAAAAAAAATTGCTGCAGGTTCTAATCTGGATTCCTTACTCCTATGGGTTTGGTTTTTTTTCCTCATTATTGAAGGCGTAAGAGTTACTAGTGTCCTCTGGGAATCCCATGGATTTTCCAATTTATGTAATAAAAATAATTAAAAGATATTGGAAGGAAAATTACTCTGATTAAAATAATAATAATAATTGTAGTCTCTATTTCTGCCCTATGGCACTTGCCCTTTAGACCTCCCCAGCCTGGAGGAAAACTTTCCTTCACTAGACTTTCCATGCAGAAATAAAAATATGTTGAACTGAAGGTCATAAGTGGATTAATCCTCAAACTGTGTTGTGTGGAGCCATCCTTATGGCTATATTTTTATAATATGCTAATGGCTTAGTAATTAGGAAGAGGAGTGAAATACCTATGCTTGTCAGCTAAAGAGCATTAAAATTCCTATGTGATCCTTAATATAGTAAGGTCGTATCTTAGTGACTGACATTCTTTCCTCCCCAGCTAGAGAGCTTTGTGACCTTGCATTCAGATTATTTTATGTTACAGCTGTTCAGGAATCACTAGAGCTACCAGTTTTGGGGGAATCATGTAACTGGAATAAAATAATAATTTCTGCTATTGCTTCTGAAAGCCCCCTTTGCTTCTAGAGGTGTCACCCCTCCCTGCTTCCCAATAATCTCTTGTCATAGAGCAGGCAGTAACTTGCAAGACTCAGTAAGGAAGATTATTTTTTCCCCAAGCTACGTTTATGTTCTGCTGCCTTTTAAAAAAAAATTAGATCAGCATCTAAATTTTAATTAAATAAAAGACTGCTAGCTAAAGCCTCTTGAACATGTAGCACAGAAAATAGGAAGGAAGCCAAACAAAATGACTGCTGAGATAATTTCATCTTGCAAGTAGGGGCCCCAACTGTGTCCCCTTCAGCTTAATTTCCTAAACCATATATTGGAGTCTGAAGCTGCTTGGCACCCGGTGGATGTCACAGTAAGCTCTCCCTTGTGATACCATGAGCATGGTCATTGGAGGGCATCTGTCCCGAGAGAGCTGGTAAGAAAATCTTCTTGGTCACAGAGAAGAAAACTAGTGAGGTGTCTCGGAAAATGTGTCAAAATACACTAATGCTATAAAGTAATTTATCAATAATTTGGAAGTGAATTAGCAGTCACTTCTGTGAAGAGTTTTTTCAGGTGTTCTCAGCGTTAGTCTCTCTATGCACTCAGTGGAAGCAACAGTGTATATTTATGGTGGACAATTACCTAATTACTGGCCGTTAATGAGTATCTCTGGTCTCTGACCCTAATTAGAGACATAAGGAATGTCAGACCGATTGATTTATTGATTGTTCCCTCTATTCTTTGTGTCTTCTTTCTCCCTAGTTCAATATCACAGGCCAAATTCTGCATGATGTATTGTAGGCAAGGAAAAAAACCACCGTTGCACTTGCTGCTGAAGATCCAGAATGACTTTCAGAGAATCTTTTCTGTATGGGATTTGTTTTCTGATGTGAAATGGAAAGGTGCTGAAGCTGGCCTTATGCCAGCTGCTGCTCCCCCGTCAGGGATGAAAGTTGGTGCGTTGAATCAGGACTTAAGCAGGAAGATGGATATGGTCCTTCACTACTGCACATTGCTACAGCCCCATCTTCAGTCACTGGTAGCTTTGTGGAGATCCATGGTCCAATAGTTGTTAGCTTTGATGTAACGATGAGTGAGATCTCTCTCTCTAGAATGTCATTGTTGGAGAGAAAATGGCAGGTTTGGGCCTTTAATATTTCAAAGGAAAAAGATCAAATGAATCTGAGGAATAGCTGCCAGTTTCACGTGGTCATCTTTCAAAACTGAGTAATGTGGAGATCTAAAAGGTTTAGAAGACATTGAGGTATTTACGACGTTGAGCGTCAAATCCAAACTGAAACACATCCTAGCCACTCCTAGGCTCCTTGTCTATAATTGGATTGTCATATTGATGTGACTGCAGCAGAAATTTCACTGCTTTTTCCTTTCCTCTTCAATGCCTCCACTCTTAATTTTATTTACTTATTTTCTGCAATAACTCTGTTATGCCTGTGACGTAAGCTCATCTTGCATTGGGGGTGTGTGTGTGTCTCTGTAGGTATGACTCTCTTAGCGTCAGTCTGGACTTAAATGGATTTAGCCCCAGTTGCGTGAGTAGAACCTGAATGCTCTGGATTTTTCCTGCAGGGCAATTTTTGTATGTGCCTTTCTTGATCAGCCTCCCAGCTCTTGTTCAAGTTTTTATGATGGTGAAGGATACAATGGTTGTCATTGCCAAAACTAGTCTTTTGGTGTGAACTATTAATATGAAACTAATTCTACTTTTTGTCATAACATCTACTGGACCCATTCTTCCTCTAATATGGAATGTAACAGGTATCACTTTTGGGGTTCTGCAGAGATTCTTTCCTCCCCACTTCAAATGAACATCATTTGTTTACTCACAAACTGTTGACTTCTCTCTCTAATCAGATTATAATATGAATTTACAATATTCATTGCCTTTCAGTTCAGAAAGGCATTGAAATTGCCTTTCTAAGCAGAAACTTAGAAGTGTTTGCCTTCTGTTTTCCTTGTACGCAGATATGTGTAAAGCCATTTCTTCTTGGGCCAGCACTCTTCTGATGGTGTTTTACCAGGGTTTCTATGGAGTATGTTTTATGGCATCATGTGTTCATCCTTGTCTGTCTGTTATGATGTCGAACAGTGCCTCCTTGTTTCCTTGTACTTAGCTGTCACTGTCCTGTTCTACTCTAGAATCAGTCCTGGATTCCAGTCTTCTGGAGCAGAAATGGTCTTCTGTTGTGCCTGTGTTGGACATCATGATGAAGTTTCTGGTGCAATGCTTGTAGAGCCAACATTAACTGGAGCAAGTTTTGTCTATTGCATTAGTAAAATCCCCCCAACAAAGAAAACCCGAGAGAGGATGTCAGGTCGGGGTGACATGAGAATGTCTTGCCCAAGGAACTTTTCCTTGAAGCCTGTGAAGTAATTCATATGGGGCAGGAAAAATAAGAATGTTGTTGTCCATTTCCAGAAGTGAGCTCTGGAGGTGAGATGTTTCAGAAGTACCTGGTTGTCAGCATGAGACTCAGCTGGCCTGAGCAAAGCCAATGGGGACTGGCCCTTCACTAATGAAGATTCAGCAGAGATGGGACTGCATCGTGTAATAACAATACAGTTACATTATGTCTACTTGCAGACGTGGCAAGTTGGGCATCTTGTGGTGGTTGCCATCAGTGTAGCACTTAATAAATGGCTTCTAGCTTTTCCTACAAAATCTTTCCTCAATGTATAGATTTCATTAAGTCAAATTGGAATGAACCAGTTACTGTTCTATGTGAGGAGCAGGAAATTGGCTACAAAAAGATGATATGGCAGAAGAATTCAGAGAGCTGCTCTAGAAAGATGTCATGAGCTTTTCTCTCCTGCTTGTTCTTTTTTTTATGTTGGAGGATCAAAAATATTCTATCCTATTCTCCCTAAAGGATTAAATAGGTTACTTTGTTACTAATCTAGATCAAGATACTAGACTTTAGCACTTTTGCTTTTAAGAAGATTGATGTAATCTCAGTAAATGAAAAAAAAAAACTATATATATATGTATATATATATGAAACTATAATGCAGTATATATACAAAAAAGCATATTGGGTTGCCACCCCACCCTCCAGACTTAATTGGAATTTGTGAGACCATTAATTTGCTGTTGATACAAAACTTAATGGCATGCTCTGAGGTAGACAGCTGCAATTACAGAGTGGATTTAAACTATTCAAAAGCTATTAAAATATTTTTGGTGATGCTTAGGGTTAGGAGGAAGAGAGAGCAAGTGACTATTTTGACACAGTTGCTATTTTTATACACGGTACTGATGGTTTCAAAGAGTTGGCTGAAATGGGCTCTGTAATGTTAAAGCTCTAGTTAGACATAAAAGCTTTTTTTTTTGGTTTGGAGGTTTGTTTTTTTTTTTTAAAGTGGAAATGTTGAGAAAAGCTTTGGACTTTGAAAGACTGTGTCAAGGAGAAGGAGTGCTTTGCATACTGGGCGTATTGTGCCACTGACACTGGCCTCGATGGTATCGTACCCCTGAGCCCAGCTCTCGCTGCCTTCCAGGGGACCTGCACAAAGGCAGGGTTTGTTCTCCTCCTCCGTGACTCCGGTGACTCGCTGCCCTGCCAGGGTGCCAAAACCATTTGCTACAGAAGAAATGAAGCTGGCTGCAGAGCTCTTGAAGAGCAGGATGCAGAGGCAGTTGGTTTGAAACTGCTTGAGCAGAAAAATAGGTACATTTATTTTAATGCCTCACTTTTTAACGGTTAATACGTCACTCTGAACATTTTAATAATTATCTCCTCAAGATATCTTTGTATCTTAGGATACACATTAAGATCTGCATTCTGTGTTTACTATGCTGTAGGGTTTAATGTTTCAGTTTATGTGCTAGGAATGGTAACCAGGTGTGGATTTTATCCACTGTGAGTGTGTGTGAAGAACTTAACACCACAAAGTTAAATCTCACTGGCTATGGTTTTGTTTCAAAAATACAAAGCAAAAGTTCTGATGGTTAATGCACCTTATTCCTATGAATCTGATACCTATAAGTTCCCTGAGGACTATCCATTCAGTATCAGAATGCTGTATGTAACTGGAGCATAATTCTGGTAGGCTGTTGGTTTTGCTTGCGACTTGCTCTGTGATAATTGCTTTTTGGAGTGAGCCAAAGGCACCTCACTGCAATTAAAAGTAAGACGAACTTGCATTATGTCTGCAGTTGCTCCAAGTTTTGCTTGATGTGATCTTAGTGACTTGACAGGATTCATACAGCTTCCTGACGCGTAACTGTTGGTGTTGCTGGCATGAGTATTGACCTGCAGTTTCTTTCTTGCTGCTTGACTTTCCTGCCAACCTGTGCAGCTATATAAAAGTCTAAGATTAAAGCAGCAGTGCCAAGCAACAAAAGATTTATTTTCTGCAAAAATGAATCATTGCAGAGAATGCAGGGAGCAAAATATAACACCAGATTTCTTAAAAGATTAGTTCAAAATAAGACTTCTAAACGCAATGTATGTTACAGTGAAGGATAAAAGTTACTAGGTTGGAAGAATGTGGTTTTTTTTCAATCACCTTCTAATTTAAAAAAACAAAACAAACCACGAACAGTATTTGTTTCTTGCATAAGGTGCTCTAATCATGCAAGAATCTGGCATGGAAACCAAAGAACTCAATTAGTTGGTAGACACGGGATGAGCCCGAACGGTTAATCAGTGTAAGACATGAGTACATTACCTGCCACTGCTGACTCCTGGAATGAGTATTTCAAAGGTTAAGTCAGCTTCTTATTGATCTAATTTTGTGGACGCAGTTCCTGAAGGAAGAAGATTAGTCAGTCTTTCAGAGGGTGGAAAGCACTGTGCGGGTTTGGACTAAACTATTTTCATTTCAAGTCCTCTGCAGTAGCAGGAAAAATATTATTTCAGCGTCACAGCTATATTTATGTCTGTAATTGCTAGTTAATACAATTCTGGCCAGAGTTTTTTGGTGGATCACTTCTAATTGTTAAACAGACAAGAGACAGCTTCATCCATTAGCACTAATCCTATTTCACAAGAAGCTCAGTGTTTAAGCTGTTATACTGATTTTTCTCTGTGATTCATAGTAACTATTGCATCTTTGTCCTCCTCTAAAATTGGAGGAAGGTGTGGCTTAGTCTCACAGATCAAGAATTATGCCGGTATTATGATACTTACTCTTAATATGGTCGTTATTCCTTTCTCTATAGCAGGTATCATTTCTCTTAAAAATTAATATTTTTAAGAGAAGAAATCCTTGCCTATTGTGTACAGTAACACTTCTGATAGTCCTGTTGTTTGTAACGTGCTAGTATGGTATTGAGAAAGGCAGAGGAGGGAGTGTGAAAAGGCACAATCAGCTCTTCATACAAATGGTGAGTCTAACTTGCAGAGTAGTCACTTTAACATCTCTTACCAGCACTGCTAGATGTAGTTTTTAATGGCTTATGAATTACTCTGATTTCTCCATTGTTTTATGGCACACATAATGCATCTTCTTTCCCCAACCCAATAAATTTTTAACTAGACAAAGTGGAGCAGCAGAAACTGAGATGCCTGTGCAGAGTATCTTGGAGCTCAGGCATCAAGAAGGATTCTTGCATGGTATGTTGCAATCATAAAGCTCAGATCCTTGTTTTACCTCATTCAGCATAAGATCTTCAACTTAAACTCCCTAATCTTGAGTCTACAGCCTAATCTAAGTATGGAATCTATACTTGTCTGGTTTGGATGCAGAATGCTACCCAGGAGCAAAGAAATGTTTTTTTTTG
>JAOXNG010000026.1:2928472-2938652 GCA_028566535.1 Scolopax minor | reverse complement strand
ATCTGCATAAATTTGACTAAAAAATATGCATTTTTTTTGTACTGGCACAAAGTGAATCTAGGTTAGGAATGCTTACTAGCTATATGGACTAGATGATGGATATATAGTCTAGATCCTTGATAGTAGTAATAATCAGTGGGGACTTTTATACATGATATTATCTGCCTCTATCAGTGGTGCTATCTGCTTTAAAAAAAAAAAAAAAAAAAAAAAAAAACAAACCACATAGCTGAAAGATTCAGTGCTTTGATGAAAAACCTGAATGCTCTTAGCCGTGTCTTTCTTGGCTTTCTCGTATTCCTTCAGATACAATTTAATGCTGTTTATAAAATGGAAGGAGAACTTCTCTTTTAGGAGAAGCTTTCTTTAGCTTTCTCTTTTAGGAGAGCCTAAAAGCATGGGGATTTTTTTTCTCATTATGTACATCTGTAACTGTTCCTGAAGATCGCCTTTCTCACAACAATATCAGCTTTAAGATGGACTTGTGCTGCTGGTTCTTTGTTGAGGTCAAATTTAGAGAAAGTCATACCACTTCCGAAATCCAGTATTTTTTCTACTGCCATCTCAATCTCCTGAATCCCCTGTAAAAAATACAGATCAGAGGACTCCGAATTCTAAAGACAAATTACTTTAATTACTTGCTTTCCTGCAGGAAAAGCAATGACAAAGCTCGGAGGGGAGCAAGGAGGGAGGCTTGCTTCTGCTGCCAGTTAAGTTTTCCCACTTTTGGGCTTAGGTCTCTGATGTGCTGTTGATTCTGGCTCTGAAAAGGAGTCATCAACAGGGACTGTAGGTGCTAACGGCTACCATGGTCTTCAAGGGGAACTTAGCAAAAAGATCACATATGTATGCCCTTCAAAGATATATCTTCCTGTCCATAGGTACCAAAAGAAAGTACTAGGATTTGTCTCTTGGGTGCAAATTTAATTGAACATCCAGAGAGTACAAAGATGTAGACAAAAAGCACAAAGCAAATGAAGTGAGTCTAAGTAAACAATATGAGCTTCTCTGTGCTTTCTGTATAGAAAGCCCTCCACTTCCAACCTCAAAGAATTGGTGTTGTGAGTTACTGGACATAGCTGACTTGGAAGAAATATAAAACATTTCAGAGAAGGGTCAGGATGAACAGTAATTATAACTAATATTGGGCAACATGTAGTGACATTGTGTAAAAAACTTTTTTTACTATTTGGTCTTGGTTTTTGCAATTTGAAATATTGTAAATCCATTTACTTCTTGTATGCTGTACCTTTTTATTTTGTGTGTTGCTATTTTATGGCTTTATTGTCACTACAAACAAGCCTGCTGTTTGCTTTTTATTATCTGTGGCAATAATATCTCTACAAAACTAACTTGGACTTGTGTGGTTTCTGACAAGCTTTTGAATTTTGCTACAAGCTATGCGTTATTGATATTCCCAAGCCTTTTGTTATTCCGGATCTTTTTGAGCATTACCTTACTCATTTTACAGTGATGTTCATCACTACATTTCTTTTTCTTTTGTTGCTTTTGAGAGTTCTTAGGATTATGAACCTCTTGAAATAAAGAAAAAGGAACATAAAGGTGTTTCTTCAAACTTGCAGGCTAGTTAGATTATTATTTTCACATTTATAATTAATATGTAGTTCCAAAAGAAATGCTAATTTCTTGGAAGCTTGAGCTAACTACAGTCATAACTAATCTTAGTTTATGCAATACTCTAGGTAAGGAAGTGCAAGTCCATTCTTTTTACCATGTATCAGGTTGACATGGAAAAACACTGGGGACTCTTGAGGTTGATTATAGATACTCTGGAGTAGGGGGTTTCCTATGTATATCTTTTAATGGATTTTCACAGTATTGTTGCTGTGATTTACCTATTTATCAGGTGTTGTTTTCTATTGCGTAATGCTTCCCTTGGTAACTAGAAAGCTCTGATGAACCACTGCAGACACCAAGTATAGCCTGGCAACAGCAAGCTTGGCTTTGAAGAGCTCTGTGGGAGCACATCACCAGTGAAGCAGCACTGTTGCTTTGGTAGAGGTCTTTCTTTTATACGAATCCACATCATGAGTGTGGTGAGAGAATTCAGCTTTTAGATGTAAATATTTTTCAAGTACCATTTTATCCTTTAGCTACAGCAAGTATATGCTACTGGAGGCGTCGCGGGTTGAGGCAGTCTTGTGACAGTGGCAGCAGTGACAAACAGCAGAATGAGACTTACTGAAATTGAGAAAATGGTGCTTGGAATGCTTGTGTGCAATTTACTCCACATCTTAGCGGGAATAAAAATTATTAGCAGCTTGCACTCACCTATCTTCTTAGGGAGGAAAGAGCCATGGCAAAGCTTGGAGCGTTCTGCAATGCAGCCAGTTTGACCAATGCTTTGATATTTAGAAGTTGGAATAAGGAATTAATTTTGACTACTTACTCATTTTTGCAAGAATTAATGAGTATTTTTAGTGTCAACTAAGTCTTTCCTGGAACTGAATTAGGCTTATGTAGGTTTTTCCACTTTGTTTACCAACTAGACCCTAGACACTGTTATTTGATTTTAATAAGGCTACTTGAGTTTGAAAGGTGCTGCTCAACTAAGTTACAGAATCTTTCTTTATCATAATCTAAAGGTAAATCAATGGCTATTGATTATGGCATAGAGCTGTAACCGGTGGATAACAAAACCAAGAACATCAAAGAACATCTCTTTGTTTACAGAAGGGATCTTTCTGGCACGGAGTTGATCTGATGATCTCAGCTGTATGCTTCTGCTCTGAGCATCTTGGCTTTGGACTTTGAAGGAAATTTCAAAGTTAAATTAACTTAAGCTCATATGACACTAGAATGGATGAAACAATGTTACTCCCATAGACGCTAATATTTCAAGTAGAAAGTTTTGGCTGAAGATTATTTACCACTTTAATGGAGTAATTACAAGTAGGTATGTTATATCCTTGACCTATTTCTGTAGAGCAATGCAAATTTCAGTTCCACAGGATGTAACATGCTGGTAAACTTTCATCGTCAAAGTTTTATCTGAAAATTGTTAGGCAAAGTACAGCTAGATCAGTTTTCGGTTTTTTTTTTTAATTATTTTCGGTTTTATTTTTCAGTCCTATGAGGAGAAGACTGAGGGAACTGGGCATGTTGAGTTTGGAGAAGAGGAGGCTGAGGGGAGACCTCATTGCTCTCTACAACTCCTTGAAAGGAGGGTGTTGGCCTCTTCTCCCAAGTGAATAATGACAGGACCAGAGGAAATGATCTAAAGTTGCAGCAGGGAAGGGTTAGATTAGATATAAGGAAGAATTACTTCACTGAGAGAGGGGTCAGGCACTGGAACAGCCTGCCCGGGGAGGCGGTGGAATCACCTGGAGGTACCTCCCTGGAGGTATTTAAGAAATGTGTAGACATGGCTCTTCAGGGCATGCTCCAGTGCCCAAGATTATTGGTTTGTGGGTGGGTATGATGTGGTGGGGTGTTGTGTTTTTTGTTTTGTCATTGTTTGGGTTTTGTTTTTTTGTTTGTTTTTGAGGTTGGAGTCAATGATCTCAGGGGTCCCTTCCAACCATGATGATTCTGTGTAAAGAAGAAAGAAGCTCTCCTCTGACAACTGCCATTGCTAAGGTTCTGTTCAGTTTGAACTGGGGGGAGTGTGCACTGCAGAGAGAATTCCTGCTTCTGGCATAGGAGTTACTCCGTATTTCTCTGATAGCAAAACTTTGCCTTTTTTTTAAACAGCATTTTCTTCCCTGCATTCTCTGCAGCAACTCAGTAGAAAGAATACAGCATATCCAAAAGAAATAACATTAGTGTGAATCTTTGTCATCTTAAACATCAGGAGTTCCCCGTTAGTATGTAGATGTCGCTCCAAGGAAAATGTTTTGACGCAGAGTTAAATCTCATGTGAACCAAAACTGGATATACCGTATGTCTTGAAAAGCTAGAGTGGGAAGAGGAAACTGGGGGAGGGAAAACAGGGTCCTCCTCACTTCCTGAATTGATTTATTTTTTTATTCTCTACAGCTTCTTAAAAGAGCCAGAGCCCTTAGGGTACAGTGGGGAGAGGATATTGTTTCTTTCCCTGTGGCAGAACTATGATACCTTTAACCACAACTAATACCTACAAGTAAAATATTTTCACCTTTATTGAGTTCTTGCATTGAGTAATTAGTGTGAAAGTCAACTGGTTTAAACTAGTGGAGATTTGGTAAAATAGGAGTTGTGTATAGGTCCAGGAGTGAAAGAGGTTTGAAGTGCTGGGGCAGGAGGTCCCAGATCCTCCCTCCTCCCTCGCTGATCTGGGGATGCAGCAGTTCCTGACCCGTGATGCTACATTGGTTCTGCTGGTCTCTGCCTCCGAAGTAACCCTGTGCTGGCATCTCAGCAGGGTGTGCCTGCAGGGGATCAGGATAAATAAAGCACCAATGTTAAAATCACATCAAGATTCACTGGTTTTGTGACAGATTTTATTCTTTCTCTCCTCAAGTTCCAAGTAGAACAGCAGGCAGTTTACTAGACACAGTAATATGATGTTTATATGATTCATGTGACCACATGATTAGCTACATAATTTATTGTCTGATTTCCCTGAAGATGATATTATGAGTAGTAACCAATTAAAATAACCAGAAACAGCAGTCTAGTATGAAGAAACAACAAATTCATTGTGAGGTTTTATTTGCCATTAGATGTCTAAGTCATCTGAGTTATAGTGTGCTGATGTTAATAATACTACTACCATTGAATATTCTCATTACAAAATATTTTATAGCATAGCATTTATATGGCAAGTTTGCTTGCCTGGTGGGATTTTCCATATAATGGAAATGAAAGGCAATCCTTCTTTGTTCCTGTTAATGCATTTTTTAATAGTGGAAGATTTAAAAAGATTGCTGAGTTGTTGTTTGAATGTTTATATATAGTTACAGGTTAATAAGAGCATAGCCTGTGTCCTGAGAATACTGTTTCCATTGTCATTTCATAACTGTTCTCCTCAGGATTAGTCTTTAAGCTTCTTTTTTATTTTTGCTTCGTAAACATCTCACTGCCCCACCCGGCTATTTTTGTCTGATTTTCTTTGTTCTTCCAGTAAGTCTTCCCATTCTTAACTCTTTGTTTCACCCCTGCTTCTTCTGTGGCACTTGGTGGTCCCTCTTCATGGACTCCAGCCCTGATTCACCTTGCAAGTGGAGTCACCATAAAGATGTATTTTTATACAGGACTTTTTGGTGTGTTCTGGTGATTTAATTTGTTTTACTTCACATTTCTGTTATCAAGGAGTTTTTAGCATAAATTGGCTAAATATGGATAAAATCTTGGCCTCTCTCAGCTATGTGGAGTATATATCCAGAGAGTTTTAATAATATTCTTCTTTATGTTAAATATTTATTTACTTTGAGTTAGAGCTTAACTGAAAAACTGACATCTTGAAAAATTAAAACGTGCAGAAAAAAGATCCAGTAAGTACTTTTTACAAACACAGAACTTCCAGAAATTAGATCTTCTGTACAGTTTAAAAATGTTTTTTAAAGTTATAAGTTTAGAGAGGACTTATTATAAGCTCTATAGCTTTTATTTTATTACAGATTAAGGTTTATGGTTGTAGGGGATAAGACTTAAAGCTAAATCTATTTTTTTCCTTACTAAAAACAGAGGGAGCTCCATTTGCAAATGCTCCTTCTGACATGAAAGCAGAAAGCTTTGCAGGTTTGCGGGATCAGACTCTGAACATGCTTCCCAGAATTGAGCAGCAATTTTTCATATGCAAAGTGGATTTATGTACATGCCTCGCCCGCCCATAGTTCACAATATATTCTCAAAATAAGAATGGAAAATATTTTTTCATGTGAGGCTAAAGATTGTTCTCAGTTTCTGCTCGTGGCTAGTATGGTGGTAGTATGGCACGTACACTGTGCTGGTGAAGAAAGGGGATTTGACTTACTCTATATAATTTGACTCTCTCTATATAAATAAGGGTTTAAAGTAATACAGTATATAAAGGGATCTGCATGAACTTGGGCGGAAATTTAACTTGGTGACCACATCGTAGTTGTTTGTATTTTTTAGCATGAATGTTACTAGTAGAATTTGAGACTACAAGTAAGCACTGTGGAACTCTAATCTGGTCTAGTGTAATGGAGGCAAGAGAGGGCAGTTGTGTGATGGTCAGCATGAGGCCAGGAGTTTGTAGCTGAACAGGCACACGTCCTTTACACCATTGTCTCCTCATAGTGCAGAGATAAATGCAATGGTTGGCTCTCTCTCTCACAATATTATTTCAACTGCTAGTGGCCTTTGCTGTTAAGATATTTCCAGCCTGAATTTTTTCCAGCAGTGATTACATAGGCTGTGTGCGTATTCAGCGTTAAGTGGCATAAGGATCTGGGTTTGCTGGATTCTTATTCAAAAAATTGCCAAATAACTTCTAATAGGAACAGTATGCCTTGCTGTACTACACAGGAATTGCTGAGGATTTGAGAATCTTCCTTTACTAACTTATGGAAGTTCTCTTTTTACACAAAACCTGATTATGGCACGGAAAAATGGGCCCTCCTTTCAGTGAAGCTCAAGGCGGCCGGACTACATAAGCCTCATTTGCTCAGCCAGGGCCTTCCAGAAATCAAGATTACTCTTTTGATTATGTGACAGGCAGTGCATGTACTCTGTTTTGTAAATCTGTGAACCTTTCAGTTACAGTGACTTAAAATTAAAGAACCATTGCAAAATCTTTGTCTTTTATCTGTAAACAACATCAAATATTATAGATTAGCTAAAGAATTAACTTTTTTCTTTAAGAGAACATATGTCGAAATAAACATTCTAGAGTTGGTGCAAGCTTTTCACAGCCAAGTAACTTATGCTAGAGATGGATTTATTATTTTTTTTGTAGTGCTCCATTCAAATTGGTAAAAAAAAATAAATCAAAAAGGCCACCAGCCAGGAAGAAATTTGTGATTTTAAAAACAAACAAATCCACAAAAAACAAACAAAAAAGCACAACCCAAAAATCCCAACAAAACAAGAAAGCCCCCAAGCCATAAAATGTTTCTACTGTGTTCTCTCTAGCTTGCTAGATACAGCTGTAGTGTCCTGATATCCCTCCTTTTTACCCCTTTTCTAGCAATGTGCAAAGTATGTTGATTAGTCTTTAGTTCTGGTGTTTTGCCATTTGTTTCTTGAACATCATTTTCGCCATTCACATGTAGGAAAACCTTTCTGACATCTTAGGTTTAGGGAAAAGAAAAAGGAATAAATGCTACTCTGTAGTTTTCTATGGAGCATCTTCAAGAAAGAGTAGATATGGCTTTGCTTAGCATGCATTTGCATGTCTCCATAGAACTTTCTTGAGAGGATTTTTTTTTGCTTTGTTTTTCCTTTCAGGTTTTGTAATTCAGCCTTAAGAAAATAAGGCCTGAGGGGAGATGGTATTACTGCCTTTAGCTACTTAATAGGGAAGAGTCAGAGCCAGACTCACGTTGGAGGCACACAATGCTAAGACTAGCCCCAGTTGCAACACAACAAGTCCTTGTAATGTGTAGGGAGAAAAATTTTCACCATGAGACTGGTCTAGCATAGGAAGATTCTGCTTGGAGAGGTTGTGGCATCTCCATCCTTGGGGATGTTCAGTCTTTGTCTGGGTAGTGGCCTGAATGGCCTGGTGGATGGGACCCGCTTTGAGTGGAACTTGGTCGGAAGTCAAGGGAACCACAAAATTCCCTTTGCTTTTCTTAGATCAGGGGTTTAATTTTCCTTTATCTGAACTGCTGGAACAAATAGTTTTAATGAATGTAGAATCTGGCTGGAGATTCAGTTTTTGCAGACTTCTATCAGTGAAATGAGGCTGGAGTTTCCGCCTCTGAAACAGTTGCCATGGCTCACTTATGTTTAACACTGTGTACCATTTGCATCGCTTTAACAACTTCATTTTCAACACAGTTTATTTCCACTGCCCTCTTGCAGTTTGGATATTTGCAGATGTTTTGAAGTTGGTGTACAGAAGCTGCGTATTGGCTGTGATGCGTGGAGAGAAAAAAAAAAATTTCCCACTGTGGTGCTAATGATTTGTGGAATCCATCACGGTTCTTACTGGAAGGATTGCTCTAAAGCTGCATGTGTGCAAGTAGCCCTAGGAGTCATATTAATGAGCTCCAAATTGGCTTGAGGGTGTTCTGGGGAGCCTCATGAATGAGGAGGGGTGAGAGGTTCTATTGAAAAATAAACCCTCATACATAAAAATACAGATATTTTCCAGAGTGAAGGGTTACCTTATGCTCCCCCATAAGATGGAGTAGCCTTGCTTTATGACCTGCTGAGGCAGAAAAGAATAGGGCCAAAAGTGGAGTGAAGAAATGGAGGTTGAATGAGTCGTTCCCTAATTACTATGGCATCTTACTGAAAAAACTCTGCTATGGTATTGTGATTCATGGTATTGATATACACAAAAGGGCAGATTTAAACTGTTTAATTCTAGCTTTCCTATTGTCTAAGCTTATAGATTTGCAAGCATGATGTTCTTTTAGCACTGTTTCTTTCACTGTGGCATAAGTAAGTTTGTTTAATGCATCATATGCTAATGGAGAGCTTTTAACATTTTCTCACCTTGCAAAACAGAGCTTTATAAGGAGATTATTGAAAATAAGGAGGATAAACTTAATTGGGTAGATGGTGATATCTTCAGCTTCTTGTATTTATTAAAAGCAATGTAAAGAGTCTAAAAAGGGAAGATATGCCATGTTTACTATGGAATCTTTTAAAATGTCTCTTTTCACCTATTCAGAATGAGAATGACCTGAATAAATTAGGTAAAGGTTCCTAATGGGATGATTCTGGCTCAGCACCAAAGTGACATAACTGTGAAAGGTTGTCAATTGGCATTTCTTTGGTCTTAAAAAAAAAAAAAAAAAAAGGGGTGGGGGGGGGGGGGTTTGTAAATATAAATTGGATACTGTAATATATGCAGACTTTGATTCTAGACTGAGAATATATTAAGCCCAATGGTTAATATGATATGCTATGTGGCATCTCTTTTTTTATTTCTGGGTTAAATTACAAATAAAATAAATTGGCAACTGACCTGAAGTCCTGATATTTCTAATGTTTCCCTGTTGTTATCTGTACTTAATTTTGGAACAGGAAGCAAGGCTTGGTATTAATCCAGTGTGTGGTCAGAGCACCTGCAACCACAGGATGATGATGCTTGTTCCTTGCTGTGGGAGGAGATCTACAACCAGGGTTTGCGGGCAACTGCTGAGAAGAAATCTGTGTCAGCTGTGATTTTTCTTTTCTAGTCTGGAAAGAAAAATAATCAGCTATATTTAGCACACTTGAAAGAAATGACAAAATCTGTCCAAGTAAATACATTATAGTTGGGCGCTTTGCAGCACCATGTCTAGTATCTTCCCAGATCCCTCTGAACAGAAATACGCAGGAAATGATACAGTAAAGCACTAGCTGATATTTATCAAATCATCTATGTGTTAGCTAAGTTTCTGGCAGAATTCTGCTTTATTTCCACTTGATAAAAAGTAGCAAAGCTGAAATGTCACGTGTAATCTTGGTTTTATTTATGTATATTCAGGTCAAGCCTAGTGTGATTCTGAAAAGCTGATGAAAATTTCCATTGGTACATGTCGATGTGGGGTCAGGATCAGGCCCTTTGCCAAGCTGCTGCTCTTCTCCTGTTACGTTTCCTGCAAACTGCCAATTTCATGGTGCCAAACTAGGGGTGCTTATTATTACAATGGGGAACATTCAGAGGTTTCTGTTTAGGAAGGGAGCCAGAAATTTATCAGAAGTTTTCTTGCCTGGAAACAGTGAAGCATCTCATTCAGTGAGTCTTTTGCTCCGCATTCATAGTGTGAAAGCATTTTGGACCCTGATCTTAGTTGAAGCTTGCAATTGCTACAGCAGTAGAAAATCTTCAACCTGGCGCTGAGAATGTACTTTCTTGGAAATTGCTATTCTTTGGCTTTTGGAAATAGAGCAAAGTAGGCCTTCTAAATTTTATTTCTGTGTGGTTTGGTGCTTGTATTTTGGAATGTGCAGTTAGGTAGTATTCTCTGCTTGTTTGCATGCATCTTGTAAACTTTATCTGCCTTTGAAGAGATCTCCTTGAAAGTGGTTTATGTTAGAAATGTATTATTTGTTTTGAGTGGGTGCTGTGGTGGTTTGTGGTTTTTTTTTTTTTTTTTTTTTTTCCTTTACA
>JAOXNG010000026.1:2891871-2903357 GCA_028566535.1 Scolopax minor | reverse complement strand
GGGCAGCCTGCGGGCAGCTAGAGGAAGATTTTGCTGCTGGGGGTGCTGGAGGGCTCGGTCCCCAACCTGCTGGTCCCCAACAACCAAGCAAGCGATGGGGCTCTCCTCGTCTCAGTGTGGGAACTGCCAATACCGTGATAAATGAGACAGATGGCTGAGCGGAGGGCTGTTCCTTCCCTTTTCTTTCTTTATTTTCTTTCTTCGGAACAGCTGCTTCGTTCAGTTGAGGTTGGTAGCGGGTGCTGCTTCGGCGCGGGTTTCCCTGTGCTCCCCTTGAGGAAAAAGGGCAGTTTGTTTTGACAGAAGAAATATCCATCCCACACGTGACGCCGTTAATGCACGTTCTTCTGCCCCTTTCTCTCCAAGCGGTACCAACGCAGGGTTCTAAACCTTTCCCAAAGATGTTTCTTAGATGGGGTCGTAAATGGTCATAGGGAGATAGGTTGCTGGCTTCTGTACTGTCTGTGGCAATTCAGTGATATTACTGCAAAATAATTAGGAAAAAAGAGAGAATTGTGCAGCCACACCCAGTTCCCAGGGCACTTTCACTGTGTGTCTCAGGTCTCTTTCGTAAATGGTTAATTTTCAAGATATAGTGTGCCCAGTGTCTCAGCCCCTTCCTTGAGGTAATTTCTTCATGATGGCTTTAATTGTAGGCAACTATTTATTTCCGTTTGGGTTTTCTCTGTCCTTTAAGAGGAAAGATGTCGGTGGGTCTGCATAATTATGACATGCACTGGTTTACAGTTATCCCCCTCCACCCTTCTTTAATCTCAATGGGTATAACCCCAGTTACCCCACTGAAATGCGTGGGACTACTTGCAGGGTGTGGAATTACTCCAACATGAGGAAGCATTTAATCCACACAAAAGTATGCTCAGTGATGAATTTTTCTGTCCCTTATTTTGCATAGAATTTGCATTTTAACCCATGCTGTATAGGTGATGTATAACCGATGAGCAAGACAAATTGCTACAAATGGAAAGAATCTATAGAGCTGCAAACAGATACTTTATTCAGGGATTTCTGCCAGGGTTTTGACCTGGTGAAGAAAAGCTGGTTTTGTAGCAGGTGACAGTGTTAGGTCTCATTTTATCACGGAGGGAAGATTCTGTATGTATTAACCATAAGGGCATGAAATAATCCAGTCTAAGCAAGAAATTGAACAAAAAGATCCTCACCCCACCCCATTGTGCTTGGAATATTGCCTGGATCTCCACACAGTGAGGGTTTTTATATAGCATGTTGGCCTTATATTCAAGCACGACCAAGCAGCAGAGGGAATATCTGCTTTCTTTTACCTTTGAATTTAAAAGGTTTATTTGTGTGAGTATGTAAATCTACATGAGGAAGCAAAAACGAAACGATCAAGTGCATAGCCTTATTTGCCTGTTCGATAACCTGGGAAGAATATCTAAGGGAGAGATTTTGAAGATCTAAAGAATCAAAGTGGGTGTTTCCATCTCTTCTACCTATGTATATGTGGCTTCTTGTTTTGCCATTGTTTTTTAAGTAAAGTGGCCCAGAGCCTTTCAAGGTTGAAACACAGTTGTATGCCGCTGCTGCCAAATGAATGAATGCTTAGAAAGCTTCTCTTATATTGAGTCTCCATAATTCAGAGTCTTCCAATAACTGATGCATCTTTATTTTTCAAAAATGTAATAAATGTTATCACTTGAAAGTTATCTTCTACAACCAGAAAATATTAATTGGTCATTTTCAATTGACAAATGTAAACCAAAAAATTCTTAATTGCTTAGTTTGGATGCAATAGATCTTGCCACCTCAGGTCTGATATTGGATTAGCTCTCCAGAAGCTTTACCCTTAGTGACCTCATGAAATACACCTCCAGGCTTTAATATTCCCTTTTAAATTCTAAGAGTAATTTCCTTAAAATAGGTTTGGGTGGTTTTTTTATGAGAAAGAGACACCCTGGAATAGTCAAGAGTACAAGAATTCCAGGTTGAGTTCTTCTGCATTTTGACTAAATAGGCACAATTTCTTTTGGGAACAAAGATGAAAGCACCATCTGCAAGAGCTGCAAAAGCAACAGTAATGAAGCCTGTTTTCAGGTCCTGAACTACTTTTGCTGAACGAAGCTGCATTGCACCATCCAACATGTCCTCTATCTGTTCTGTGGAAGTTGATCCCTTTTGTGTGGATAATTAAATATTAATTGAGCCAGATGAGTTTGATCTATGTATTGGGAGAGACAGAAGGAAACCTATGTTGGATACAGCAGTCAGGTGGATCTTTGATATTACAGGAGGGTGTTCTAACTAGAAAACTAGGATTTTCTCTAATTTTTAGCAGTACTTCAGTTTTTTTTATGTGTACCTACTTTGAAATAAAAAGGCTTCAGTTTCATCCGAACACAGGATGGGAAAACCTGAACTTCTTGTAAAATGGAGAAAATGGCTATCCACCCAACCCCAAATTGAATTCTTTGTGGTGAATTTTGTGGCTTTGTGCGTTCCGGTGGGTCAGTGGGCTGCCTTAAGAGTTTTGTGAATCCAATGGTAGGGGCGCGTCCAGTTTTCCTTTGCTACTTCACCTTCCCATGATGACTGGGATGTGGGTGAAATTTGTGTTATCTTGCCACCTGATGTACCCTTTGTGTTGAAGGAGTAGCATAGCAAGTGAATATGAATTTATAATAAGTTAGTTTTTCATTATAGAGTGTTTCAGATGAAAAACAACCGCTGTTGGTCATCATGTAGAAAATGAAGCATAGTCCTATTTCTGGTACTAAAAGCACTGATGGCCAAAGGGTTTCCAGAAACCACAGGTTCTTACTCCACTGATCATAAAGCACATGCCATTGGTGGAACCATGCAAAAAGAATCTATCTTGGCTTATTACAGAATTATGCTCTTGTCACTTGTATTGCTCAGTCTTTAAGAGAAATTAAAAGTTTGGGGTCAGGCTCATGCTATAGAAGACTTGGAGGAAGCTGTAGTGCTGATTTAAAGGAAGATAAGTGAGACTTCTTTTCCTAACCCAAGCATCTTCTCCTATTTTAAATGTAGCTAAGGAAAAAAACAAAAGAAATTGGATGTATTAGGTGATGCAATTGATGATTGCATCCAGTGTGAAGTTGCATACTTGCTAATGGAATCATTACAGTGTGTAAGCTAATGCTTTTAATTAGCTTTGATTACTCAAGACTATTCACTCCATTCTAAAGGTAATTGAGGCCTGTTTTGGAATACAAGTGCAATTTTGATCACCTGTGTTCAAGAACAAGAGTCCGACTGTACACAAAGCATGCAGAGAGGGGTTGCTAGAAGAGAGCCTGTCTTAAACAAAACCTAGAAGAGGTTGGCTTTAGTCTGCTAAAGCAAAAGGCTGTTTGAAGGGAAAAGGAAATGAGGCTCTTCAGCAGCCTTCTAATAGGTTTAATCAGGTAAAGAACCAAGTGAAACTTGATTATGAAGGGGATGTGATTTCTCTAACGTATCCCTGGACTGGACTCAACTGAAGGAAGTCTCTCTCCTGTGTTCTGGTGTTTTCACCTGTATCACTTATGGTGCTGTCATAATATCACACAACAGCGTAGCTGTAAATGTGGCTATCTCAGTCTTTTAAAATGTTTGTTTACCTGGTTATTTCACTCTTCCATCTACCAAATTTAGTGGAAAATTGAATGCCATCAGAAAAATTTGATTGAACCAGCATCCACCTCTTCCTAAAATTAGTGCGGGGGCTTGTATGACAGTAGTTCCCATCTGCTGGGTGGTGCTCCCTCTAAATTGTGTCCATTTCACACTTGCGAAGTCCCATTTAGCCTTCTCTAATTGAGAAGAAGAATTGAGTGACAGACATATAGCTGTAAAGCTTGATCCAACTGAGATGAAGCCAGAGTATATGGTATGCCTCCTTCTCTAAGAGAGATCACGTCCTCTGGTTTTAAAAGGAAGAAGGTTTTCCTTCAGACAATATACAGACAATATATATAAATAGGCAGAAAGAGCTAACGAGGAAAAACAGTCTTTTCATTCAGGACTAGGATATCTAAAAGGCTTTCTCTCAAAGCTGAAGTGGTAATTACAAGTTAACCCAACTCGTTAGTGTTTGGTATTATTTTTCACTAGTAATGGATCTTCTGTGACTCTGGAAGGTTTTATTCTTCTGCCAGCTGAACCAGTTTTGGAGAACTGGAACTGCTCTGCTTTCAATTGAATTAATCTGATTTACACAGAAGTAAGCAAATTCCAAGAATTTGCTCTGGAAAGAAGAGAATAGATGAAGAAAGAGACAAGCTTATTTTTAGGTCATGGAGGTGAGAGACAGATTTGTGGAGAGAGTGTTAAGGATCAAACAGGATGCATTCCTAAATGTCTGCGCTACCTTTCAACATGGTTTGCAGTACTGTAAATCTGATGCAACTCGACTGATATTCTTGCATTATTTGGATCAGGTTTTGCTTGTTCCCTTTGCCTTTTCTTCTTATCACAAGGCTTCCAGCACATTTTGTGCCAGGTATAAAGCTGACATCATAGCTACAAATGTTTTGATGTATTTTTGTCCTTTTCTCCTTCCTTGTCTGTCCCCTCTAGCTTTAATTGCTGTCTATCATGGTAACAAACCCAAAATGTTATGTATTTATCTCACTACACACTCACCTCTATGTCAGTAGTTGCCACCAAGCAGCCATTGCTTTTGATGTGCTTCTCTCACATCAGTGCTTCTCTCACAGCAGCCCCATGGTGGTTGACACTCTGGAGGGATAATTTCCATTTACTTAAAGCAATGAGACAGGGAAACTAATGATGGGCAATATAACTGAACGTCTGGACTCTGCAGCATTTGTGGTGGTGTTGAGATTGATTTCCTAGCCTTGTGAAGTCTAAGACAGAGAGAGCATGTGATAGTAGCCACAGGCTGAGCCTGGCTTTTCTAGGTCTTTATGTCTACCATAATAGGATCACTTTGAGTATTATTGTGCTCTATTCTATTGATGGAATAAGCAACAAACAAGTCTTAGAGTTGACACAAGTACTTATAAGATTATATTTATTCATTGTGGGCTTTAAAGTTAGTAAAAAAAGTTATTTTTTAAATGTTTGGGTTTTTTTAATAAAGTAATAGGAATCTGCAAAAGGATGGAGTTATTTTAGTGTATTAGCAGATTTGTGCAAGTGCTACATTTGACAGATTAAATACTGTGAAGATAACAAAGAGGAAATCATCTGGATAAGGATGGTGAATATCATGCAGAACTGTGTGGTGTGTTGAGCCTGCACCCGCCTACCACGCGTTCTGGGCTCCTGATTTTATCATTTGCAGCTCTTGCTCATTTTCACCAATGTTTGGCAAACACCAGTTGAGTCAGAGAAGAGAGTCCCTTTCTCCCTAGCCAGCTTCCCTCTCTCCCTGCAGGCTGCCCAGGGCTGTTGAGTATTGTGCATATTATATTGCATTTGCCCACCTCCCACGTTCCTGCAGGCCAGCGGTGACATGAGCTGAGCTGGGCTTTCAGACAGCAGCTTCAAGCTGCCTGTCCTGGCTCCCTGGGGACATTGGGGTCCATGCTGGAGGCAGCCATGTGCTCTCTCTTCCTCCTCTCCTGCTGCTTATGGAAGAGCATCTGGCAGAGCCTTTGGGAAGATGCGTATGGAAGTTCTGGCTGTTCAGCTGCCCTGGGAGGTATCAACAGCCCCTCGTATTCTTTGCCCCTCTTTCCTGCCTGTTCCTCTCAGAGATGCCATGCTTTGTGTCCCTGCCTCCACTGGGCATGCTGTGGTGATGCTTCAGGTGGCATTTCTGGCTGGGAAAGTTTTTCACACTACAAATTGAGACTGACATATGCAGCATGTAGATATTTAGGCTAGACGCTGGGATCCCTGGAGCTCTGAAATGCAAGGAACAGAGAAGGAGGCTAAGAAAATAATAAGATGGCTAGGGGCTCTTACACCCTCATTTATTTGCAGGAATTATTTAAAAATCTTTCGTAGCTGCTTAAGTGGGTTGCTTTTGTCTTGGTGACAGAAATTGTCGAGCTGAAAGTTTGAACTTACTGTTATTATTCCTACACTCTGTAGGAATAATTAAGTATTTCCATATTTCATTTTCAGTAGAAATTTGACGTACTGTTATTCATCTGGTGTGATCCTAGTAATTTTGTGTTTTCTCATTTATTTCCGCTTCATTTCATTGTGGTCTGGCATTAAACACGGGAGGGCATTTTTAAAATTAAAAAAAAAAAAAAAAAAAAAGTAGATGGAGGTGGGCTGGTGTTTAAAGCTCCCTGAGAGTAGTTCCTAAAATTGCATTGGGTTACTTTTTCGTAAAAAAAGTCATAGTCAAAAATACATGTAATTAATTGTCAAATTTATCTTTCTCTTTTGTTAGTGTGATTTTGGAGGGTGCAAATGAAGTATTGCATCTTTGCCTTTTAAAGAGAAAGGTAGTCTCTCTTACAGGTATTGCAAGTGAAACTTGTGGGTGTCGATTAGTCTTCCCCACACGTTCTTGAAATAAAAATGCTCCTTGAACGCACAGCAATTTAAGGAGTAAAGGTAGATGCTTACCTGTATTGTCTCACCTTCTCTGTGGCTGCTTCCAGCTAGCCTGAGGTTGGGTTGGTTACATGCAAGCAAACAATTTGTAATCTACTTATATTCTCTCTCAGTTCAGCTCACACGCAAAAAATTTAGTCCATGAAGGAAGTGCTCTCTGGAGAATAGGACTCTCTCCTAAGGAAATGATACAGTAAACAGCAGTAATTGCAGTTTGAAATGATTTTCTATGTTAAACAGCAAGTAAGTTTCTGCCGCAGGCTAAGTGTTTAGGAAGCGATTGGTTGCTTTTATTTGTTTCATCCTGTCTTGGGTGTAATGTGTTTGTATTATGGATCTGAGCAAACGGAGTGTATGGCTTTAACTTGGCACCAGGAATACGCAGATTCCTGCAACAATTTGGCTTCATGATAAATTAAATCTGCTATTTTATTGTTTTACTACTAGGCTTTCTTTATATAGGTGCTGTTTAAAATATGTGTCAAAATAATTGAGGCAGTGAAGAACATCATAAATGAAAATGTGTACTGCTGAAGTTTATAAACAATTTGTACCCTTCTATAGAAGATATGATTCTGGACCATGTTTGTCTCTTACTGTATTAAAAATTGCGCTGCTCTTCTGTGACCAAAATACTCTGCTAGTCCTTTTTTTTTTTTTTTTTTTTTTTAACATTGTAAATATCTAATACATCTGGCAGCTTTCAGTAACCAGAGAGCAGATGTCAGTGTGTAAATGTCAAGAAACAGTGGCGGTTATTCATCACGCAAACCCATTAGAAAGCTCATCTGACTGTCCTGGTAGATCCATGGCCGTGGTCCAACCGAAAAAGGAATGAATAGGCACAAACATCGGGAGAGGCAGGCTGTGGGTGGTGTGTGTGTGTATTTGGAGATGTGTTGTGATGCTCCGTCTTGGCCTGTTTGTGCGTGTTTTTTCCCCGCTGTGCGTGGCAACCGCACAGAGCGGGCCGTAGTCGCCGCTGGATGTCAGGGTAGGTCTGTGACAGCTTCCATCAGCTGAGGGTCTGGGCTCTTGTTGCTGTGTAGCTATGGAAGGGAGCAGAGCGTGGGGAATATCGGCAAACAGAAGGGCTGGAATGGGCGCAGATTTCCCCAATCAATCTATGATTCATGCTCTGAAGAAAGGCGCTTTATGAGCTGGCATTTCCCATTTGCGCTTTAACCGCTTTACTCATGCTGAAGACAGAGTGATGATGACTCCAGCATTCCCAAAAAAAAGAGAGAGTGAGTGAGAGATGGGAAATGCATTTTGTGCATTCTCTAAAGGTCGCTACCCTGACAAAGACTTACTGCTCCGGTCAGAGATCCTGGTCTCCTGCCCAGCCATTGAAATGACTGATACCATGTGTGAAATACGAACTTGTGTGCGAGTTGAACGGATTAAATTGAGGTATGTGTTTCCTTGGGTGCAGTTCAGAGGTGGAGAGGAAAGGTGTGAGAATGTACCTTGTGCTCCCCACCTGAAAGGCAAGCACAGCTTTGGTTGTTGCCTTTATTTTTCATTAACCGCTTCTAAAGGTGCGGAAGGTATTTTCCCAAGGAAGTCCTGGCGCTTGCAGAGCTTGCAATCTCCGTGATTGTGTTTGGAGGTATAAGTGTGTGGGGGCTTATGGTTAATTATATTTGATGCTGTGTATTTGTACATGCCTCTCTCCCCCCGGTTGCCAGTATAGCTGCTTTTTTCGCAGCAACATCACCAACAAAAGCAGCGGGTGATGGCTTTCAATTGTAAAACAGCTGCCAGGATCTCATTATGCACTAATATATACTTTAAGATGCGAGATTGCTCCTTTGCAGTGTAAGCTCAAGAGTGTGGCCCATTTGAAATACAGTTGACAGCAATTAGGATAGTGATGTACAACATACCTTTCCTAGAAATCATTGTTATAAACCAGTTGCTGCCTCTGAACAGAAATAATACTGTCTGGCTTATGTTTATACAGCACTTACATGAATGGTGTCCCAACCTTTTTAGTGAATGAACAAAAAAAATCCTGCTGGAAATCTCTTCTGCACAGTGTAGCTTCATCCAAATGGAAACCAGATACATCTAAGTAAGAAACAATAACTAAATATAAGTGGTAAACACAATGAATAAAACTCACCTTTTTAATTGATGTAATTGAAGTGACAAAGATACAGTTACAAACCAGTCGAGTATGAGTTAGTCAGTGAAGTTTTATTCATTGGGCATTGATGCTAGAGACCAGAGTTAAGGGATCATTCACGTGGGTAAGTGGCATTTGGACTGGGACCTCTGTTTCTATTCTCCCATCCACCTTCTTGGGAGGATTACTGCATTGATGAATTTTTTCTTTTTTATTTTTTTTTTCTTCTGAAGGTGTGAACAAATGGTTAACTTTTTGCTGGAACTTTGTGAAAAAATAGACTTAGTCAATAGTTGTAGTTTCCCCCAAAGAGTAGCCCTACTTAATACAGAGGGAATCTAAACACTTCAGATTGGGATAGTTCCCAGTCACCAAAATCCATAACGCACCAGTGGCATTTGTAATCTTGTTGATAAGCAAGTTCTGCAACCAATGGGCTTGGTGTTTCTCTGTTCCAAGACAGAGGTCACAGTTGGGCAAGTGGCATGAGGCTGCCAGCAGTTGAGTCATGCGTGGCTTGGTCTTCCTGAGAACCAGAGTACGAAACTGATCCTAGTTTGAGCTCCCCTCCTCATTTCTTTAGAGGAGACAGGGTGAGAAGGAATGGAAATGAGCACCTGGGAGGAGAGAGAAGGTGGAGCTGTTTCTTGTGTGACAGTTTCAGTGTTTGACTAGATCATCAGAGAGAAAATGCTGGAACTTTAAAACTATTATGTACTTATAAAAACCCTTTATTGGAACAGTATGAAAAGCACGTAATTATTTGGTGCTTTTTTTCTGTCTGAAATGTGATTTGTAGGCATATAAATGAAATGAGTGTCATTTACGTTACTGCAATGCATGGTTCGACAGACTGAGGAGATTGAGCTGCCATTCTAATAATGGTGATATTAATATACAGTCAATTTCTCAAATAGCATTTTTCATCATTGCAACTAATGTGCTTTATAGAATAAAAATGGTGTTACTGCCTCGTGCTGCAATCCACTGCTTTGCATTGGTTTTCCTGGAGCAGCCTGAGGGGCAAGGACCAGTGCAAGGCTGAGAACCCAGTGATCCCCAGTTCTTAAACCCAGTGGTCCTCAGTTTTCCCACTGGGTTCTTAACCACAGCCAACAGGAGATTGAAATTCTGGACACCGATCACAGGAAAACATGTCAGAGCTACAAAAAAAATGCCGTAAGTCCTATTCTCCATTGGCACAAACATCCAATAGCATCATCCAGGTCCCTTGACATTACTTCTGTAATGACAGAAGCTGATTGTCTGTCTTAAAATGAAGTCTCTGTTGCAAGTGAAGCTGTTGCAAAAGATTCGGAGAGGGCAATGCTAAAGGTTAGTGTTAGATGAGTATGGAGGGGACAAAGGGGTTGCATTTGCAGAGTGAGGCTCTGATGCAGAAGAACTACAAAGAAAATTGCAGATGTGGAAAACCTTTACAAAGAATGCCAGAGATTATTTGGGAGCAGAGGTACCCAGTGGAATTGTAAGGAATTAAAAGCTTCTCTTGGGCAAGTGAATTAGTGTATCAGTAACTTTATTTACAAATGAGTAAAATCTTATTCTAGAGAGGATGTTACCATTTATGAATTTTGTCAAAACTCTACAGCCCGTTATCTGAGCAGCAAAGAGAGTGTGTGTTTCAGTGTGTTTCAAAAGGCTCTCAAGACCTAATCAGGAAATGTCCAAGTATGATCCTTCTTTCAAATTTATTTTTAAAAGAATTCTTTCATTTTTGGGTCTCATGAATACAAGTATAAATATAAGTAGTAGGATATATATAAAAACATACTAATATAATATAGGAATATAAATAAAAATACTCATAGCCAAAACAAAATTTTAAAATTCTATTTTAATTTTTGTCTTACAAAACATTTCAGAAGAGAGGTATAAGAAACATTCTTTCTTTACACTGATCTCATTCAACATCTGTTAAAATTTACATAAATATTCAGGTTTGGTCACAAACTAGGTTCCAATGATTGCTGGAGACCTTTGTCTACTCTAACCGTGGAACATGTCACTCCATATAGCACTCAGTAAATTTTTTTCTTAGGTTGTTAAATGCCTTCAATGTATCTGTCTTCTTGAATGAAGAAATATTTCTTCAGCTGTTCTAAATGAAGAAATATTTCTGTAGCCTCTGGGAATTTACTAACTGCAGAGGTTTCACAATTGGATTGCTGGCACGTAATATAATTTCAGTGAAATAAAATGGAGACCCACAGAAGAAAAAAATCATGGAAAGGTTTTTAGGAAGATAATTTGAAATCCAAAAGGAACAACTCTTGGAAGACAATTGTATTTTGCTTCTAAAAAAACATGGGAGTTTTGTCAGCATCTCTGTGTTCTTTAGACATAATTTTAGAAATATCATTTATCACCCCCTTTTCTTCATGTCCTCTCTTGATTTTTTTTTAATTAGTTTTTTAAGAATATGCTTAAAAATGCTGTCTTGCTTGACTCAGCTGCTCGTCAAGCATTTAGATTTTTTCCTTGTGCTGGTCGCTTTGTTACCCTGGTGCAGGTGCTGGGCTTCCTGAGAGCAGGCAGAAGAGCAGGCAGCAGCTGTGCTGTCAAGAAGAACAAGCAGCAGCTCCACCACCCACCTTTTCAGTCTTTAGTAGAAGAGGTTTCCTTCCCTCGCCTTGTCTCCAGTCTCTTTTAAGACTTAATATCTTTATAAATGGGAGATCTCTGCTAAGTTTTGAAAATTTGATGCCATGTGTTGACTTATGCATTTTTATACAGGTCATGAAATTTTGTCATTCACAGAATGGCAGGGTTTTGAAGGTACCTCTGGAGAGAGATCATCTAGTCCAACCCCCCT
>JAOXNG010000026.1:2868201-2879570 GCA_028566535.1 Scolopax minor | reverse complement strand
GGAGGGGATGCCTTTCTTGGCAGCTATAAGCACATTAACCTGCGGAAATGCAAACTGGAGCCGAAATGCAAAAAGTCAAGTATTTGAAATGTTATGTATATGTAAAGATCTTAATTCAGTGATAAATACAAAAAATAGCTGTATTTTAAATCATATCTCAGGATGTCTTGGCAGTTTATTGGTTTCTGTGGTACTTGGTTGGCCACATGGATTGAAAACAGACAGATTTTCATTAATCCTTTGCAGATGGGGATGCCAGCAGTCCAGCACTCAGCAACTGACTCTTTTGCTGTGCTTGATATCTTAAATATCTTGGCAATTAGTAATGTAATGCTGACTTGGTAAGTTCTTCTCCATCAATGTAATTTGGCCAAACTCCTGCATAACTCAGCTTTGTTAAAATGAACAGGAAATCTGTTCCCACCAAGCAATCTTTTGTTTGTGCTGCACTATTCAAACAAACCTAAATCGCTTTGCTCCGTATCCCTTACCTCACCAAAAAGGACCTCCTGCTCCACCCCAGAAATAGCTCTGTTGCTTTTAGAAAGTGGTGTTTGGAGAAGGTGGCTGTCTTGTTACCTGCCTTAGTTCCTAACATACATCCAGACAGAGCAGCAGAGCTCAAGGTTCATTTTTTAAAATATATATAGAATACATACCATTGTTGGCTTCTTGCAGACAGTGAAAAAAAGTATCATTGTAGCACGTGCAGGTTGAATTATTTTTCAAAGTTGTTGGAGCCCAAGTCATCATTGTCCACAGTGTGTATTTCTCGCATGGCACTTCTATAGAAGAGTGTGAGAAGAGTGTTTAGGCTTATTTATAGAGAGATCCTGAGGCAAATCAAGGTACAACAACAAAACAAGTGATACCAAAACACATAACTGAGAGCGTGCTAAGAAATCTAAAGATAAATAGACTCCCAGGTTGTGTGGGTGTTTATGCCCCAGTGAAGACTACTCAGAGAAGCGCTGGAGAGTTCTGGAAATTCGTATCCAAATATAGTTTTTGCTTGGGGATTATTATTTTTTTTTTTCCTATCCCTAGGTTCCTCATTAATTTTGAGTCCTGCATGGCAATGATTGCTGTTGTTGAAAATAATAATTTCCTCTGCAGAAATGTTTCAACACGGTGGAAGGTATTTTTTTATGCTGTTCTCCCCCCTTTTATTTTTAAAACTTTTTTTTTCTTTTTCTCCCTATCTGTAAGCAAGGCCAACTTTTTTCAGTGGAAAATAAATATTTTTGTGATCAATGCTAAGATGCTTAATTAAGAGTATTGTATTGACAAGCCATTTTTTCCACCTGAAAAAGTTTCAATTGGAATTTTTTATGACCACAGAGAGATTATGCTTTAGATAGACACTGAAAGTTATCTTAAAAAAAAAAAAAAAAATTTCCTCCTGAGTTCCTACGGGAAGTGATTTGGTGATGTGATCACACACAGTGTGCAAATACCCATCCCAAGCACTAACAGTGCAACAAAGGCCTCATCGCTCGGATTGCCTTTCTGGCTTGGTTAAAAGTGTCAGACTTGAGACAGGCTTGTGGAGCAGGAGAGCAGGCCAATTATTTCAGATTCAATTTTGAGCAGCGCTTATTTCTGTGGTTTGGGTATGGAGGTGTCACTTTTTGTAGGGCTGCTGGTGCCTTTTAACAAGTAGCAAAACCTCTTGGATTAAAAATATTAATTTGCTGTAACCTGCCCCTCAAAGTCGTGGTGCTGGGAAAACTGTGAGTATTGCATTAAGAGCAGCAATCCTTGTAAAATTGGAGTTGAGTGTAGGTTGCAGTTATTTCATACCCCCTGAAAATTCCTTTTGTTTTCAACCCCTCCTGTTGCAGCCCAAGAGCCCTCCCAAACTCCCAGCCCTCATTCAGCCAGCTCTGGGGTGACCTGCAGCCGCTGTCACCTTCTGGGTGGGTTTCAATCAGTACAGCGACCCTGCCCCGCGGAGTTTGGGCTTTTTGGCTGAAATGAGGTCGTGGATGTTTGCAGAAGAGTTGTCAGTCTGCGAATTTATGTATGGTAATGGTAAAGATTACTGGAAAGATATCCTTTATTTGATCACTGAAAAAGCACTTGTGTAATATTGAGAAGAGTAGTGTTATTCCACTTTTTCAGCACAATGTCTTTTCTGCACCAAATCTGTGCCGGCTCCTCCCATGTAGCTTCCCACTGCCACCTTTCATGCAGACCCTATTTACCCTTGCAGCAGGGATACACTGAGCAAAGCCACCATTAAAAAAACTAACCCAAATCAACACATTAAATTGCTTACCGCCACGAATTATTAGCATTTGTTATCTATCTATCTATCTATCTATATATATACATCTATATGCCACCCTTGTTATTGGGGAATTAGTATGGTTGATTTTTGCTAAATGTGATTAGTGATTTGAGCACAATTCAGAGTAAAAGTTCAGGCAAGGGCTCTCCCTTTCCACTAGAGTAACTTATTTATATAAGAGTTTCTCGAACCATTGACTGCTGAGGGCAGAGCCCCAGACCCAATAAAGAATTTTGTCCCCAGGTATGGAAATTTATTTTGAGCATCCCACAGCAGTCTCTTTTCCACCTCTCTGTGATTGATAGCTCAGTGTCCTGATGCTGGCTGCTACAAAATATTCCTGTAAATTAGGTTTTTTTAATAAATTAACTAAAGTGCTATCACACCTGTTGTTATAGATAGAATACAAAAATCACGTGGACTACACTTACAAAGAGTATAAGCGATGTCTAGTACAATTCCTTTTTTTAAAGAGTTTTAAAGCTCTGGGTGGTCCTTCCAAAAAGTATAAACTGAGAGGAATGCATACATTTAAATTTTAATCCTGTTTACTGTTCTTAAAATTGCATATGTGTGAGAACTCATTTTATTATTGACTTAAAGACAAAACTAAAATGACTTGCATAGAGTCACAATGCAGAAATGCACAGAAACCATGGAGAAACAGCATTGATTCTGTTGCTAGAGCCTAATTAGCTGTCACAATGCTGGGCCATGTAGTCTATTGCAGTTGGGTTGTCATGGTAAAAATGATTAATTTAATTTAATTTGCAAGACTACTTTAAGTCTTGCTCTTTTTGTACTGAAGAATTAAGCCACAAGGTGCAAACAGTGGGGTCACGGAAGTGCACATAAGCGTGCTTGCAGGAATGTTTAAGGTAAATAGGCTTAGGCAATGTGTATGTGTGTTAAGAAACATTTACCATAAGCTAACTATTTTGGGCAGATTCTTTATACCAGGTGAGTGGTGTGACTGTGCACCGTCAGCTTGATCTAGTTGCTTTGGAACTGGATTTGACCCATCTGTGTGAGCTTCTGTGTCATTAATGAACGTGAAATAGAGGTATCTTCTTATTTCTTGCTGCTTAGACTCAGCTGTGGCTTCTGCCTGCTCTCTGGGTATCCAGACCAGTATTCACACAGGATAAACCCATCTGCAGCAGTAAGTTTAAGTTTGCATTGTTACAAGTTGCTTTTTGCTCACACGTGGCACTGTGAAAGCCCTTCTAAAGGAAAATTTATGAAATTCAACTTCTAATTTTTCCTTTACAAACACAATTCCTGTTAGTATCAGTGAAAATTATGGGGAGATTCTCCAAAGCCTTCTAAGTCAGTGGAAGCCTTTCTTTGACTTAGTTGGGTTTTGATTTGTAAGCATGTAAAAAGGGATAAGAAATCCCTAATTATAATTTACTAATGCGTTTTAAGAATCTTGTTACAGCAGGCTTCTGTAGAAATATAGTTTAATTGAGCTGGTAAAGCTGCAAGAACTCACTTTCTTCTGGATTGAGTGCTGTGTCAATTAGATGTAAGCTGATTTATCTATTGTATCTGATGGCAGCTCTGTGTACCAAACTGCCTTGTTCTCGAGCCTCTTTCAAGATGGCGTTGTTTGATGGATCTCTATCCATCTGAAGTTTTGAAGAATTGGGTATTTCAGTCTTCTCTGGGTCTACGACGTGAGGGTAGTGAGCTCCCTGATGTGCACAGCTGCCTGCAGGGAGTGGAACAGCTTAAGCCTGATAGAACATCCTTTGGAGGTTTATGTGTTGCTCCATTGCTTTGTCAGTTTGTTGTTTTGGCTTTTTTTAAATTTTTTTTTTCCCCCTACCCTAATTCTGGTCAGTGATTGTTTAGCAGAGACTTGTAAGAACAAATGGTATCATTTTAAAAGACATGGGGATGTTGCTATGTTTTCATGATCTTTTGTGTAACAGCTAGGAAGGTACTGATGATAAATGTTAGCTGCTCTTCGTGTAAAATGGGAGGGTTCCATTTAGCAGGTTGTCAGCATACATTTAATTGTTAATTATACCTAGAATAGTCCTAATTAGTATTCTACACCATAATATGTTAATTGGGTTTATTTTCTCAGAATCAAAGAAAATTGAGATGGAAGGGGACCCCTGGACATCATCTGGTTGACTCCTTGCTCAAGGCAGAGCACAGCCCAAAGAAAACTTAACTTTTGACTTAATGTAATTTGTGCGCGTTACGTTGGTATGAGGACTTGTGGGCTACTTACCTCCCCAACAAACCATCACCACCAGTGCATTCAGTAATCTCTGCATAAAATCTGAGCTGGGGCTATACCCTTCAGCTCAAAAGGCACCAAAGATAGCAAAGCTGCCCCAGCAATTCTGCTGCAGGGCCACCTTAGCTGCTCCTCGGGGGACCACTCACCAGATCTTACCTGCCTGAGGAATGGTCTTTTCTTTCACCCTGAAGTCTCTTTTGAAGTGTGTGCAGGTGCCTGGAGATCTATGTGCTTATTGCATATAAATGCATAATCAACGCTCTTGCATTAGCCCATTCCAAAATTCTGATTCATTATTGTTATTTATATTTGTAGCAGCACTGTGCTTTTATGGTTCTAGCACACCTGCTGCTATCCCATGAACACTGTTCTCTAATTCTTCCTGGCCCTGGACTCGGCTTTGCTTACGTATTCAAAAGGGAAATTGAGCTTTTCTGTGACATTTAGTGCATCACTTGATGATACCTCTTGGATGATATCTCACCTATTACAGTTCCAGTTGAGATGACATGTCCAGGAAAACACATACTCAGATATTATAATGGACTAGATGGCTACTACCTACAGCTTTTATGCTTTTGTATATTCTTTTACTTTTATACTACTACTTCAGTAGAAGCAGAAAGAGATCACAGGTGTGTCCCAAGACACACTGTTGGTGTCAGTCAATGCAAGTGATGTCATGAAGGCTAGCAAAGAGAAAATAAAGCCCAGATTTCATCAGTGAAACAGTCTCCATCATAAGAGCTACCTCTGTGAAGCTTTTACTAGCCCATTGACCCCGCATTGAACATGGAATTCAAGAAAGATACCTTAGAAAACTGGTGTCATTTGAATGAATTCGTACAACAGCAAAATTTGGGACCAAAACTAATGCATTTTAATCTTATTTGTGGTCTTACTAACCAGTGAAGAAGTTTGCCAAAACATTCCTAAAATGCAGGTAAAAGAGTAGAAAGTTGTCATTATAAGAGAATGCTATCTATCCACCTGCTGATTAAAAGCAGTCAGTTACTGTGTTTATAAAAGATGAAAATGTATTCTGGAAAACAATGCCAAAGAAATCTTAATGTTTTAAAAATGGTGGCTTTGTTGCCTAACATCTATCTTGTATTATCACTGTTGTTTATGAGAATCTAATATCTTAATCCAGGACTTGAATTTAGGCTGTCATGATTTTGGGACAGTAGTGACAATGCCTGCATTTTGAGTAGTGCCCAACAAACTGCAAATCCCCAGTAAATAATTATTTTTTTAAATCAATTCCTTGTAGGTAGACCTTGCTTGATGGAGCTTATTCATAAGCAGTTTTATATTCAGTTTCTGTGTGTGAAATATCAAAGAATGCCCAAGGGAAGTGGAATGGACCAGTTTAAAAAAGTGCAATGACTACAGCAACTGCCATACCTAAAATGATTGTTAGCTTTATTTCAGTGAGTTCATAGGGTTTTATATGGCATGTGCTTAAGCAGTTATCTAACTAGGCTATTTCAGAAAATCATTAAAGCTGCCAAAATTCTTAAGATTAAATATTTAAGCGTGCACTGCTGGACAGGGGGCATCTTTATATTCTTTATTTTCTGTCTGCTATTGTTGTTTCTTTCATCTGCTAATCAATGAGCCGTATGATATTCTATCACAGCTGACCAAATTAGAATGTGAATGTTTTGCCTGATCCTTGATCAGGGTTCTCTCTGTCTTATTCTGGATTCCCACAGAGTTGTGTTAATGCAGTGTGGCCTATTCTCAGTTTTACAGGACTATTGTTCTTTGAATGCTGAGTTTTCTCCAAATTTTTTCATATACGTACAGACTTTTTTTCATATATATACGTGTGTGTGTGTATAGAGGGACAAAGAGACAGAAACAACCTTCTCTGGGTAAAGAAACAAAATAATTTATATAATATTTAAGGCAAGATAATCTGGTTTGTGTTTTAAATCAGTATATATTACACAGGAAGTTTACCAGGACTTGCATAGCTTCTGATAGGAGAAGAAAAAAAAAAAAAAGGTCTGTGGTGTTATTCAATATCAATGAAACAATTTGTTTTATGATATGTATAGTACAGTTACACGGGAGCTCACACTGTTTATGAGAAAGGAGACAAAGCAAAGGGGGATAAGAAATGTAGACAGTTTATTATAGTGCATATATTTTACAGTTAAGTAGCATAATGTTCTGGATGGTGTCGGACAGGGGGAAACCAAATTCCATCTCCCTATTTGGTGGAGAGTAAGAGGGGGAAAAAAAAAAAAGGGTGCTGGGAAGTGGACATTTGTGCTAAAAAAATTAATTGATGTTGTGGTAGATGCATGGAACTTTAGTTTCCATTTCTATTTGCGTGCAATACAATAACACATCTCTTGTCAGATGACTGTTTCTTACTTTTATAGACACATTTATTTACTAAAGTCATCAGAGGGCTTGGCGAAAGCACAGAGAATATATCATTCTGTGCGTTTTCCCCAGAATTTTGGTGTTTTGCCTGAAGACAAACAGAAAAAATGGCAGATGAACCAGAAACACCCCGTGTTTGTAGTTTGTAACATGGCAGTGCTTGCTGTGAGGGGGGCAGGTCAGGAGTGCCGTGTGGGGATTTGGCCAAGTGGGGATTTGTTGTGTGGGTGCTTAATTCAGAAATTCGGGCAGCTCATCTGATGTCAATCCGCTGCCTGCGTGAGGATGCGCGGTACCCAAATTCCATGGGTTTCCTGCATGCAGAATTGCAGGCTCTGTTGCTATGGAGACCGGAGCTGGTTGCAATAACGACCCGTGCTAACTGGTATTAATGATGCTGTGTAATCAGGGGCAGGGACTGGAGGCAGCAGGTGGAATTGAGGTCCAACACTGATCTCTGCTCTATCCATCTGCTGGTATCGACCCGCAGCAAGTGAAACCTGGTCTTAGCTCACATGCTCCTGCCTGTTGTAGTGTTGTACATTGTGTGTACATATTGTATGTATTGTTGACGTTCCTTTCGTACCAGATCTGAAACACAACCACCAGGAGAAAAACAAAAACGATAACAAAACCTCTGTCCTTGCTGAAAGCAGGAAAATGGCACATTGTGGTGGGCTGCTGCCATGAAGAGGGGAGAGGTTTAAATTCAGGACAGCTGAAAGCAGGCTGGCTGCTGAGCTTTCTGATCTTCTACAAAATGCCCCAAAACATTTTCCTCTGTAGTTTGACCCCACTCTCTGATGTGCAAGGGTAAAGGCCTGTGCAATTCTTGGAAAATACAAGCTCTTGCTATACAGATTCATTACTCCCTTTCTGGAAGCTTTTTTTTTTTTTTAACTGTCTCATCAAAGACATGTTCCATGTCTCAACAGTGCTTGTGCCTCTGTGTTCGTGTACCAACACTAACACTGCTAATGGTGACTGGTGTTACAGCACCCTGACAGTTCGTATTCCAGGTGTGACCAAGCATTCAGACATTCCCAAGAGCTAGACTGAGAACAATTATGCATAAAGATTAGGAAGTGCCAGAAATAAGAGGAGTGTGTGTTCTGAGATGCAGATTTCTGGTGATGGAGTTGTGCACTATTTTTCCATAATATCTTTCGCTTATTCAGGGCACAGGCTGGACCTGAGAGTACACGTGAATCAGAGCTGAATAATCAGGGGAGGGCTGTATTCTTGCTTGGGTTGTGTTAGAAATGGAATGTTTGTGCTAAGAGATAGGATCACGGGGAAGAGAGGGGAGCTGGACATTTAGGAAATTGAGCCTCTGCCCTGGAGATGTGGGTTCTGACTTTATTCTTCTCAGAGCTGCTGCGTGATGCTGCTTACACCACAAAATGTGGATTTTCAAGGACTGCCAGCAGTTTTGTGTTCCCTCCTTTTATTTGACAGCTTGACTTGTGATTTGTGGTCTACCCATAGAAATAGTGAGCACCCATTATAACAAATGAAGCCAATAGAAATAACCTTTGAATGACAAATGCTATATGGAATGTATATATCCTGAAAAATAAGAATCAAAGCATTTTCTGGTTGGTGGAGTCAGAATTAAAGGATTCATTTGGCCTTGCAAATCGAAGATTAAGTGCCTTTCATTTCACAAAGCTGTCTGAAAATAAATGCATTAGCACTTATTACAGATATAAATATAAGAGAATTACAGAAAGACCTATAAGGAAATTAATAATTTCATCTTCAGAAATCAGGTTTATCATGCAGAATAAAAGTCCTTCTGCCACCCATTGAGCATCAAGGAGAAAATAAGTTCAAAGCTCTGTTTCTTAAGTTTGTACTGCCTGGCCTACTCACTGAAGGAGGCAGAGGTTTCGTGAATATATAATATGTGATTCTTAATTACAGGCTGTCTCATAGTGCATGCGCATAAGGGAGTTGAATAAAGACTATGGTCAAAATTATGAATTTCTTAGGTTTTAAGTGCTTGCCTTGGCAACTTAAATGCTTTTATACCAAATGTCATTTCATGCACAGAGGACAGATGCTAAAAGCATTGTAACACATTCTCTATGAAATTTGGTAGCCTGGCTTTCAGACTTCCCATTCTGTTCGTGCCTGAGTTAGTCCAGATAAAGAGCATAAACAGCAGAAGAAACTGTTGTTACCAACAAGCCCTTCGCAATAAAAAGGTGCACGTGGAATTTGGATCTGCTGTTCACCAGGATTTTTGTCATGCAGTTGACTCTCTGCACTTGCTGAAAGGCTCCAAGAAAGAACAACAAAGGGTAACTCCAGGAGTCTTGTCCAGGAGCCTAATTGCTCTCATTTTTCACAGTGAACACCCAGTGTCAGCTCCCAGGGCTCTGGGGTTGTTTTCCTATTTGAGCCTGTAATGATGCAGAGATTGCACAGGAAAAATAGCTGTAAGCATGCCTCTTTATACTCCTTAAAATTATTAAGGTTTTTTGTTGTTGCCTGTCTGATACCATTTTCTTCCACAGCCCCCTCACTTTCTTCCTAGGCTGCCATCTGCATCATCCCCCACATGTCTCACCTTTGTTGTGTTTCTGTTGTGGTGCTGGGTTGAGTACATATTATGCAGTTTAAGATGTTGTAGAATCCTGCCAAAAGTATTTTGTTTCTGTTGCAGAAGTTCCTGCTTTTCCCAGCATAGGAACAGGTTAAAACAACAGCAACAGCAAGTGAATTGGGGAAAAAAACTAGCAGGCTAAGTACCAATAATCAGATTTTTTTGTACCCTCATGTACAAAATGATGGCTGAAGTGACTGTTCCTGCACACACATACAATGAGATGTGTGATTATATCCCTTTATATATATGTAGTCATGTCCCTTTATACATGACTACAGAGCAGCAGCGAATCTACAAAGCAAAAGACAGCAGGAGTCATTTCAAAAGTTACTGCAGTTTTTTCTCTGTCCTCACTCTGGGCACTGTTTTCTTTCTGAGTCTGGGAGATGATTAGGTTGTGGAGAACACCATTCTCTGAGGCACCTGTGTTGATGGCTAGAAAGAATATGTTTTACATTTGAAAGTGGAATTTTTCTTCTTCCTGTGTGTTAAAAGACATTAAATCCCAAACGCGTTTCTGCCAATGATAGGTGAGGAAGCCCATGCTGTTCTCTCTCATGTGGAAACTCCCGAGTTTAATGCTCCTCTAAATATTATGTGCAGAGTTACACCGTGGATTGCATGATGGAACCTCCTTAGTGCACCAGTATCAAGCTGCACACAGTAGCAAAGTTGGAGAAATGAGAAAGGTACCGTGGTGCAACAAAGCAGGGAATGGAAAAAATATATGCAGCTGCTCCTGGGATGTGCACCAAATAAAGGGGGTACAGAAAACATTTTAGGGAAAGCAAGACTGCGATTCAAAGATATCAGGAATTTGTTAGTTCTGCCACAAGTCACTGTGTCAAAAAAAAGAACTAGAAGAACAGCAGAGGAGATATTTTATTTCACTGGAAGAAAAAACTATGTATGTACATTATATACATAATTAATATATAACAAGGCTTTGTTATACAGTCTGAAGAAAAACTTTGCTGAAGTATTCAAACATACAAAATGCAATTCACTTATCTGTTATTTGGGTTCTGAACTTGTTTAAGCATCTTTCAAGAATCTCAATCTTAACTTACGGAGATGTATGGGTATCTAAGATTCTTGTTATGATGCCTTCAGGGAAATGCAATTCATTTGCTATTGTAGGGATAAACCATTGTAGTTGAGATGTTTCTGGGAAACACATGAAATTTCCCTTATTTGAATCAAGTATTTGTCTCTGTTTTTCACAAAATTAAGCTTTTGTTGCCAGTTCCTTAAAAATTAGATTGTCTTCTGCTCTCCACTCTGCAGAGTTCAACATGTTTCACATGATTGCAGTGGGATTTAGTAGCTCGATACTTGGTTGCCTTCTTACCCTGCTTGTTTACACTTACTGCCAACGATACCAACAACAGTCTCATGATGCAACTGTCATCCATCCCGTGTCACCAGCTCCTCTCAATACCAGCATTACCAACCATATCAACAAACTGGACAAATATGATTCTGTAGAAGCCATCAAGGTGAGAAGGGGTTGGGAGCTCTATAATGCACAACGTGTATGGTCCTAGACAACAGTTCTGCTGTTTCAAAACAATTCTTCTTGCTAGTTTTCTGCAGTGGCATTTGGATTCAAATTATGCTGATTGTTAATGACAAATATAGATTTCCCTTAAAGCATTGTAAATGCAGATCCTTTCCTTTGTCAATCCCTATTACACAGGAAGTTAGATTTTGTATGTGTGTATAATTATACAGCAGTAGCCATTCCTGGAAAAAAACAGACCACTCAAATTTTGGATTGTGGGGTTTTTTTCCTAATGGTGTTC
>JAOXNG010000026.1:2755174-2768524 GCA_028566535.1 Scolopax minor | reverse complement strand
TGTCACTTTCCTGGTATTTTGATTTTTGTGAGACTATGCAAACACCCTTACAAGGGGGAGCAGCGTGTTCACCTCTCTCAGATGCTGAAGTTGTCACAGTTTTTGTGTCCTTTCTCTTGAATCTTGCCAACATAGAAATTAAATTTTTCTTGCTCTGGGTCTTTTCTTTAGACTCCTCTTGCAGACTCTTGCAGAATATTTACAGTTGAAAAAAAAACACAAAACCAAAAACCCTGGAATGAAACAGAGCATCTAGTCTTGGAGGAGAAAGCTTATAGTGTGGGAAAGGAAACATGTTGTGTGCCTGGAGCACAGCAGCTGGGGCTGGAGAGTGGAGTAGACATGGTAATGGTGGGGAGAAAGCCTGGTGTGCCGTTTGGGTTGGAGAAGGGCCACAGAAAAGAAAGGAGTCTCAGCTGGAGCTGAAGCAAGTGGAAGATCAGGCACAGATATGTGTGATACCAATGGGAAAAGAAAAAGAAGGGGGGGGCGGGGATGGAACTCTGATTTTGTTTGTTTGTTTGGGTTACGTAGGTTTTTTTGTGGTGAATGTGCCCCTTAACACTCGTTCTGAGAACCTAGTGAGATTTTTTTTGTAATTGTGTCTTCTTTTGTATGTTGGCATCCTGACAAAATAGGCATGGTGCTCTGCTATTTCCACCTGGTAGTGGGTTTCCTACTGTTCCAGGATCCAAAACCTGTCTTGGCATGGTGCCACCTTGACAGTGTATTTTTTCCTGCAGTAATGCTGCTGTGACATTTTCTCCTAGTCTTCACACATGTACAGAGCACTAATAATTCATTGGCAGTTTTTGCCATTCCTAAAGCAGTGTCAGATTATAAATATCTAATCACAACGCAGATATTTGATGTTAAAAATGTAGCGGATTCATGTAATGTTTACAAGCAAGCAGGAAGGAATATTGTACAGATAATCTAAACAAGCCATAGAGGTAGTGACTGTTATTTCAAATTATTTAAGTTAATATCTTATTATTCAAGCAAATCTATGGTGTATATTTTTTGCTGTATTTTTAAAATTTACACTTTGAATGGCAAACCTGGAGGAATACTTTAGAGTGTGTTTAATTATGCCAAAACCCTGAGAGCTTAGAGCAAGATGGAAACTTGCCTTGTTCATTTTTAAAGAGGTGAGATTTAGTAGTAATGAAAAATGAACAAATGAAATGGTCTTTATTTGGTGAGAAAATTTAGACAATTTTACATGTTTAACATGCAGAATGATAAAATTTTACTTCATCCTTATAAAAATGAGAATATGCAGCTGCAGTTTGGAAGAATTCTTTGCTAATTTGGCCTTTGATGTTCATGTGCTATCATTAGTCTTCATTCAAATGAGCACTGAATGTGTGCAACTGTCCTTCTATTAAGATGCTGCCCTTATAATTTCCCATTAAGAATCTCTCATAAGCACAGCCCCTTTTTCTCTCAATCTCTCTGGTAAGTGAAAAGAAAAGCATTTTAATCACCGTGAAATGACCCTGTAATTTCTCTTCCTGCAGTTAGGAGTCATGCACATAAATCAGAATTAATTTTGCAGGTTAAAAAATAATCGGTGATTGATTTTCAAGATAAAAAGGCAAAAAATTTGCCTTCGATTTTGAGAGCCATTTAAGAGGAAATTAGGAGTGATGGAATTTTCCATGCACACAGAGAGGATGGTAGTGTCCCTTCTAACAGTGCCCCAGCTGTTGGTTACGTGGCAAAGCCTGAACTAGGTGAGTACCACATATGGGGACAACAGAAACGCCAGGTGCAAGATGTCACTCGGAAGATGAAAACATTTAACTCTCTGTTATGTGCTATTTGGGGTGAGGAGATAAATATTGGACTTCTTCAAATATAAAATAGCTGAATTTCTTGTCTTCTGGCATGGCAGCCTTGGTGTTTATGGGATATCCTTTATCTATGCTTCAAAGTCGGTGTCTCTTCGACCGAGTGTTGTATGTCCTGTCAAATGGTGTTTGATATCTTAGTCAGCATGTCTTCTTCACTTTACATGGTGAACCAATTAGCAATGGAGTAGTTAAAAAAAGTACATAGGCAAACGCCTGCAATAGATTTCAGAGCAAATGAGGTTCGTTGCAAATAGATAGTGGTGCAAAAGAGGACTAATTTGGTACACCAGTGTGTCTCGATGTTGGCTAATGTCAGTTTGTCCTCATTCTACTGTGTACTAATTCTTCTACTGTAACAGCTCTCTCTTTGCAGTTTCCCTCATCTTTGAAGGATATTTAAGTATTAAATATACAGTAATTTTAAAATATAGATGCTGTTTTCCCCAGAGCAGAAAGAGGAAGAGAAGAAGGTTATATGGGAAGGCTGCAAAGCATATTGCATCATTCACCTACAGAGAAGTACACAGATAGTAAATGCTGATGAATTTTTAAAAGCTATGACAGGATAGAATAGGAAAGGTAGCAAATTATTATCTCTGCTTTCTGAGGGAATTATAGGTAAGAACAAAGGAGAAATCATGCTTTTTAACAACTTAGTTCTTATTTTTGTTTTAGCTAGATTATCTTGTGGAGTTGATGTGTTTGTATTAGCTTGTATTTTTCTTCCTTTTGTCTCCCTCTGGGGATTTGTCCTTTTTTTTTTCAAGGATTCACACAATTATACCTTTCTTTTGCTATTCAGTTAAACAGAATAACATCAAAGTCACTATGCAGATAGGGAAAGTGAACCTCCCACATTGATTAAAAATGTAGAACGCAAAAGGACAAAAACTGAAAAGAAATACCTAATATATATACCTTCCCTAGAAACATTTGGGATATATTCTCTTTGTAACACTAGTGGGAATTAGGTGCATGAATCCCTGTGGCAGCAAGGTGGAAGTATGCTTCTGTTGCACATATAAAGATGATTTAGGAGCCTGTGAAGTCTCAGTGCAAGAAAAACCCACACGAATAAGCTGGTCACTCCCAATTCCTTGCATTGACCCAATCTGACAGGTACCGACAAGCCTTAAATTCTGCTTGCAGGTTTGATCTTGCATCTTTTGAATTTCATTGAAAAACTTCCATGGGATTTGGTGATGCCTCTGAGATAGTGAGCCTCAAGGCACACCTAAACCCTGCACATTTCTGAAAAATCTCTGGAAACAGCAAATAAGTAAGGGAGAAAAATTCCTCCCTGCAGATGTCAGTTCCTCACTGCAGCAGAGCTTTGTTGCCATGCTAACTCAGAAAGATGCTCTGGGCTTCCCAAACTGAGGATGAGGGAGGATCTATTACTTGGAACAACCTTTTGTAGAGTACTACAGGGTTTTGCTTGCATAGCCAAAAAATGATGTTGCAATTAAACTGTCACTGTGCGATCTAGAGCTGCTTTTAATTTAAAAACACTAGTAGCGGAAGTTTGAATATAGCGATATAGACTTCATATGAATTCTAGCAAGGAAAACAGCGTATCTGTGTATGGAGCAGGGTCACTAAATCATACTTAAGGCCACATTTTTGCATTTTTGCTACTATTTTAACCTCTAAGTAGTAAATCAATCTCAGACCAGTGTATTCATCTTTCAGTCATGCTGTTACTGGATTCTGCAGAAAGCACCCAAGAATAATAGCATCTACCTCATCTAAGATGAGCAGCATGTCTGAAAGGGAGAAGGCTTTTCTTGTGATTAAAAACTATTCCCATTTCACCTTTATAAACCTGTCTCTGTTGAATGAGTATTGATGACTTCTCCAAGTGCATGCTTAAATGATAATGAGGTCCAATGAGATAAAAACTTGAGTTTCTATAGCTTATGCAATTTCTTTTTTTCTGTCATTCAGCACTAATATTCTTTTGCAACCATTTTTCTTGCTTCCTGTTTCCTGTCTTTTACTGCATAAAGTCCAAACTGTAGCAGAATTACCTAGAATACATTCTGTTATCTAAATGTTTCATTGGTGCATTTTTTGCTACCAGTGCTGTGATCATTATTGAGTAGCCTGAGCAATTATTTTGGCATAGGGTGATGTTCTGCAGCAGAAAAAACATTGCAGAGTTGGTGGTCTCACAACAATTTTAGCAAAGAATTGTCAGCTCTGTGTTCATCACTCAGTCTCAGAAATGAAAGGTTCTGTTCTGTTTCTTTCTCTCTCTTTTTCTCTGTTTTAAAATCTTCTTTCTCCTGCTGCCTATTTAAAGAAACCCAAATAAATTCTAGAGAAAATTTTCTAGGATGAACCTCTCATGTTTCATCCCTGCATCAAAAGCAATCCCGAGAACGAGGGTTGATTAATGGAGCACCCTTGGCCCAGCAGAGATTATCCAGGGAAAGGCAATACGATCTCAAAGCAGAGGAGAAGGAGGGGAGGAGGCAATGCATGGTCACATGATCCTCTCTGATAAGAGATTTCAACACACAGCAGGCTTCCTCTCTGAAATTGTAACCTTTTACTGGTGCAAGGAAGAATAGAGATGAAACTTCAGGTTGTGTAGCCACCTTCAGTTAGGGGTCAACAAAAGGAGCTTTATCACACACTTGTGGGAATGCATTCCTGGAAGGGTGTTCCTCCGCGTGCCAGGACTGACAGCTTATTTGTTTTCCTTCCTTTTACTTTTAAGGATGGACTCACCCCACTCCACTGTGCTGCAAGAAGTGGACATGACCAAGTTGTGGAGCTGCTCCTGGAACGAGGTGCCCCACTGCTTGCACGGACCAAGGTGTGTGTATTCCTGGAATGTGTTAACAGCTCTATGTAACTTTCCATGGAATTTTCATTGTCACTGAAAGGACAAGGAAGAAGACAACATTGCTGTTCTCCCAAAGGAAATGTTATTAATGGGTAGAATGATCCAAAATAAGGTTTTCTTACATAATTAGGGACTATCCTTTCCAAATATATAGGAACAGTATATGCTGCTTTGCCCCTCTCTGTAACACCAGACTAAACACAGGATACACAGTGCTATGGCACGTGGTTCAGTTCTGTTGCTTTCTAAGACCACAGGACACAGAGATGGGAAAGCTGGGTCAGTCACTCCTGAGAGATGATTCCTGGTATGTATTTTCTGATCCTTCATATAAGTTAATCAGGACCTGTGACTTGCAGCTTCTCCTAATTGTTTTCATGGACTGTTTCAGACTTGGAAAATTACTTCAGTGCGTTCTGACTGATTTCTGAAAACTGCACACCTAAAATCGATGTATTTCCTACAGATGCTGTCCCTTTGGTCAAACTAATGAGAAAGATACTTGTAGTATAATAGCAAACCTTACTGAGCGGCACTTTGTATCATCAAATTTCAGAGTGCCTGACAAAGTAGCTGGTATCACTAGTTTGGAAAACAGTGTAATAGAGTATTGCTATGATAAGCTTGGGGTCTTCTGGAAGAGCAGGAGGGACAATTTAAATACCGGTTTCAGACCATTGGACTGTTTACTGGGCCCCACTCCCTCAAACATGTCTCAAAACAAGGGTAATTAGTGTATTCTGACCCATGGTTACTCTTATTGGAGACTCAAGATTTTCTCTTGATATTCTTCAGGTTTTACCACTGCTTTGCAAGCATATCAACTGCATCAAATAAGGATGTGCTCGAGTTGTGCATTCTTGATAGCACCAAGTAGTTCAGGTCATCTGTTGATGCAGGAGGGAAATACAGGGAGATGGGAAATGCAGGGAAAAGATTCCTTATAGTTTCATTTATTCCTCTGGTGGGAGAACGTGGTTAGGTGAACCTCATGTGTCAATACCCCCACTTCACTAAGAGGTAGAGAGGCACAGAAGAACAAACCCTACCCACATGTATTGTTCACACTTCAGGCAGGACTCCCAGATGTCACACTTCAAAGTCAGATGTTGCCAGTCAGGACAAAATATCAGCATTGCTTTGGCAGCATCTGGCATCCCTACTGGATTGAAGACTGAGCAAAGCAGAACTGTCCAGTGAATAATTCCCTTCTTCCGGGTGACAAATAGTCAGTCAGTTTGGGCACACACACTCACACAAGTGAGTTACCTGTTCAAGTCTATCTGTTATAGTCTATCTTTAAACACACAGTGCTTTTTAAATACCTTATTGCATGTAAAATGAAATTAGATTTAAAGACAACTTCACCTTCTAACTTTCAGCTGAAACAGGTGGTTCCAAACTGGAACTGTAAATATTAAATCTATTTTTTCCTGAATGCAATTTGTTATACATATTAATAGAAACAAATATCTTTCTTCTTGTCTACCATGGCCTTCAATATTTACAAAAATCTATTCAAGCCAGACAGGGCTATAAAACTCCTCCTTCAAATGCCCTTCAAGTGTTATGGCCTGACCAAAAAGTCCAACCAGGGTGGTCACTGAAAGCATCATTTCCCAGAAGCTTGGGGTCAGTTTTTTCAATATAATTTTTTTTTATTGAACACTTAAAAAATATAGTTTCCTTAATAAATACGATGATGGGTAAGCACGTGCTTTTCCTCTAATTAACATACAACCTAAGTCTTAGTGTTCTGAGTATCTCCAGAGCTTATAAGGTCAAGGTAGGTTTTATTAAATCATGAGGTAAGACCCTTAGATTCTTTTGCTTTGTTTAAATTCTGATTTTGGTTCTGATGTTCCTCTAAATATGCCTGCACTTGCTGGAAGGAGAGGGGTTGACGATACAACATTTTTAAGTTTTTCTTCCAGTCCATAGCTGAGATGCGGCTCTGTTTGAGTGACATCTGCATGATGTCATTGTATGTATAACTCATGATGACATCCTTCTATAAGTGCCACCATCTAAGCGGAAAGTTACTACAAGTTTCTGTATGTTTTCTTTTGCCACAGAATGGACTCTCTCCACTTCACATGGCAGCCCAGGGGGACCATGTGGAATGTGTCAAGCACCTACTGCAGCACAAAGCTCCCGTGGATGATGTCACGCTGGATTACCTGACTGCACTCCATGTGGCCGCACACTGTGGCCACTATCGTGTCACCAAACTCCTTCTGGACAAGAGAGCAAATCCCAATGCTCGTGCCCTGGTAAACTTGTCCCACCTGTATCATGTGTAACAAAGCTAGCCAGGGCAGATGAGTATCTCTTACCAGTAAGACTAAGTGAAAACTCTGTCAGCAAACTCCAACAACTCCAACAATAGTTGCAGTAACAACAGGGGTTGTCGCACCTGCTGGTTACCAGTATTGTGTCTCCTATCATTAGGCCTAGTCATGGACCACGTCCCATGGCATGTGGCTGTAGTATCAGGTCTGGAATCTCTACAGAGTTCCTAAAATCAGAGCCATTTCTAGCTGATGCTAATGTGCGCATTGGTATTTTACTGAATTAGTATTTCAATTTTCCATACTATGTGATAGAATACACATGTAATTTCTAAGCTTTCATCTGAATCAGTAAGCTACTTGGCATGGAGAAAATATATTGGAAAGCTAATATTACTGCATTTATCAAATTATGACATTCCCTCCTATTCGGTGCCATTTTTCTTCCTTTTCAAAAAAACACTCTTCTGATGCTTACAGGAAAACAGGTATGACTCCTTTCGCTCACTGATCAGTCCCTTATTCCCTGACTGAGAGAAAAGCATCACATTTAACTTCAGGAACATATAAAACTTTGAAAAGTGTTTTATCTATCCAAACCTCAGACAAGATTCCAATTCTGTCTGATAGGAAGCATGCCCATGAACTGGTAGCTGAATGGAATGTAAAATACCAATATATTGCACTCAGTGGGGGAAAGAAAGAGACTGTGAACACTTGAGATACTTCTGCGTGGCAAAAAGTCTGCTGGGTACCTGCTGTATTCAAGTCATCCACAGAACTTCCACCACAGGCCATTCCATTGTCTTCCCCATCTTCATGCCTTCAGTATGACCTTGTTGTGGTTTTTTGTGAAGGCTGCCCCTATCCCTTACTTCTCTCCCTCTCTTGGAACTGACTTTTTATTGACACGATTTTCTTCTTCCTTCTCATTTTTCTTGGCCTCTCTATACCCGCAAATCCCGTAACTCCACTTGCTTCCTCTTCTTACGCTTTTCTTTTGTCTTTCTCGGTATCATGTTAACTTGATTGATATTTTTGATGCTGTTTTCATGCTTTCTGTTTTTTCTTGTCAGTCTTCTGGTTAACTTTAGCTGTACTTTCCCCAGCTACCCATACATACACATTGTATGCTAGCCCCCACATCTTTCTTTCCTTCTGTGACCAGAAATACACCTTCTGTTTCTCCCAGAGAAACATCTGAAATGAAAAGAGAAAACCCTCAGGCCTCTCTGCTCTCTTCTCTCCAGACTGTGGTTTTTATTTTCCTTCTCTCTTTTTTCCTCTCCTGTCAGGGACTGGTTGCCTCTGGCTTGTTTATAGTATTTAATATATTAAATGAAGCACATAATTTCTGTTAGTGATACCTCTTTTCTGCCTTCTCCTCTCCCCCATCAAACTGTTCCTTGCTCAAATAGAAGTAGCAAAATTAAATCAACTCAGGCAGTAAAATTAAGTGAAAATATGGGAACTTCTGAAATAGTAAAGCTCCCTATGGAATATATTGAGAGATGTTGTGTGCCAAGTAAAATATCTAATGATTTTGATTCCTTCTTTAGAAAGAGGAGAAGGTTAAGAGTAGTAATAATATTTAGCAGAGTCCTGTGATGGAGTAAATTTTATAGTTAATTCATTTTCAGCTGGACTTAAAAAAAAAAATTGTTAGTATTTGCATAATTATTTGGGAATAAAAGCACTATATAAGCTCTTTTTTCAGTTTGTATATGCTTTAAAGTACCTTTAAATCAACTAGTAATTAACATTTCTCTTAACGGAAGCTGACTGTAGAATAATGTGTCACGTGCCTCTTTCCGTGAGCCAAGATTTCACTGATAAATTCTGTTTGTGCTAGTTGATTGTTTAGCCACACTGATCCTTTCCATTAGAAAATATAGCAATTTTTCAACGTTATATAAAAATGTTACCTGTTCTTTTCACTAAAAATGTTCACAAACAGTGAATAATGTGTTTGCTTAGCTTTAGGCGTACACTTAACCTGCATTAACTATAATAGTACATTAAAAAAGCTTGAAGTCAAAGCATGTATTACAGTATAGAGTATGAAGGCATGCTTTGATTTGGGCTTCAATCTTACTGAATAAGCATTTCTGAAGAAATGAATATGTGCTGCTGGTAAGCACAACACTAAAACTCTTGTCTCACAATACAAAATGCTAGGTTGTAATCCTGATTTGAGATGTTCCCTTTCCCAGCTCCCTTTCACTGTTGTCCCTGCGTTGTTTAATTTTAATCCAGATGAGAGCTGAGACCTTGCTTACAACGCTTTAGGACTCAGCAGGGCAGGAATAAAGGAAGGTGGCCACAAATACTTCCAATAATGAATGCTTCCTTTTGTGAAACTATGGCTGAAGTAGTGATTTATTTAAGATAACTCAGAGAATGGGTGCACACACAAACATGAGTACAGTATACTGTATGCAGATTGATGCATAAATATAAAAATAAATGCACATAGATGCTTAGATTACAAGATATTCTAAGAAGACAAATAAAATAAGCTGAAATCTGGAAGAAGTACTCTGTTCTTTTCCTAGAGTGGTATAGAATATGCTTTATACGTTTCAAAAGACACTACCTGGTTTCAAAGTGATCGCTATCATTTCTTATATTTTCCTTGTATTAGACAATCTTGGGAACCACTTTAAGTCATCTTTACATACACATGCGTGCGGCCTTTGGAACCATATACATACAAGCACATACATGTGAAAGGCAGGACAGGCATGTCTGCATTTGGTTTTTGGAGGTGGAAGCTGAGTTTCTCCCCATAGCCTGAGAAGAAAGCATCAGCCCTGCTTTGTTCTGCCTCAGACTACTGGGAGATGTCCATAGTTCATAACCTGTTGTGCTTAAAGAACAATTGCTTCTGGTACTCTAACGCTTCTGCTCCCACTGTGCCAGCGTGTGTGGAAAGTGTAGCTGCATGTTTTTTAACTAACATGACTGTCTTTTGCACAGAATGGTTTTACTCCACTGCATATTGCCTGCAAGAAAAATCGCATCAAAGTCATGGAACTCCTGGTGAAATATGGGGCTTCAATCCAGGCTATAACAGAGGTAGAAAAATGTTTCATGTCCTGAAGAAACATTCCTTCTCTCTCTCCCTTTTTGCTTCCTTTGTTCTCTCTCCTATCATGCCTCACTTTCACTTATCTTTTATTTAAATGAAGAAGCCCCTTCCCTACGCCCGTGCAGAGGAGTAAAACTGCTCTTGCTTTGTTTCGCAGTCGGGCCTCACACCAATACACGTGGCTGCATTTATGGGCCACTTGAACATAGTCCTCCTTCTGCTGCAGAACGGAGCCTCTCCTGATGTCACTAACATTGTGAGTATGGCTTTGACTAGAATACCTCCTCCAAAAAGGGTCTGGCCTACCATGTAGCCGAACCAAAGGTCACATTTTAATGATACTTTATTACCTTATTGCACTTTAGGACAAATTAATCTAGTGGGGAAAGTGGTGATTGTATATGCATTATTGCACCAGGGGAGGTTTAGGTTGGATATAGGGAAAATTTTCATGCCTGAAAGGCTTATCAAAAGTTGGAACAGGCTGTCCAGGGAAGTGGTAGAATCGCCATCCCTGGAGGTATTTGAAAGATGGGTAGATGTGATGCTTAGCGACACTGTTTAATGGTGGTTTTGGCAGATAATGGTTGGACTCAATAATCTTAAAGGTTCCTTTCCAACTTAGATGATTCTCTGATTCTACTATTGTAAGCCATCTGTGGGTTCATGTATTCTTCAGCAATGCTTGAGTAGATAGAGTTTCCCTTAGAAACAGACAAAACTCACCAAATACATCCAAACCTGATCGTAAGCCAAGTCACAAGGAAGACTGTTTCCATTCTGAAGAGTGAAATTTAAGTCCAAATGACTCTAATTTCTGCTTGCATAGCTTCACTGTATGCCATGAAATTGTGTAATTTCAATCAGTTAATGGATATAATGCTAAACCCTAATAATGAAACAAAAAGTAAAAACTTTAAACTCGAGACTTTCCTCTTATACAGGAAATTCTAGGAACTAGTGCCTTTCAAAAAACGATGCTTAAAACTAGAAAATGTGACCTTTGGGAGGTAACACAAAATGCAGAACCTGACTTACCATAGAAATCAGTGTTTGTATATACCAATAGCCTAGTTACCAAGAAGAAGAAGAATAAAAAGAACATACAGTTTTCTGAGCTGTATTTCATGGGTATCTTACTGTTCAAATTTGTCAGTTTAACCAAATATTCAGCTTATGACCACCTGCACTTTGAAAGCAGCTTTTACCAGTACAGAATGCTATAGGTAAGTGTTCCTAACAACAACACAACAACAAAAATTTAGTTATTTGGGTACACTGGACTCAACGGTATTACTCAGTCAGGAAAATCCTATATAGAATCCAGTAAAAATGTTGAGTGTGCTGACTTGTTTGCTTGAATCATTAGAACAGACTGCTTTCTCTTCCTGCTTTCGTACTTTTTTATAGATGCAATCTTCATATGAAAACTTTATTGATAATATGAAAGCCAACAAGAAAATCTTGTGAAAATAATTAAAAGTATTGTGTTACTGGACATTTGTGTGCAAAGTTTAACACTTTACAATTTATGCTACACGGGTGTCTTGGCTTTTACTTGGTGAGCTGAAGTTCCCTGTTGAATTACTAACTGTTTCCAAAAGCTAAATTGCTTTGCTAATTCAAGTACAAAAGGTTCTTTATGGAAATTTGATCTTTAGAATGTGTGAAATGTAAACCTTATTCACATTTTAAACAGCTCATTCTTCAGGTAATAAAGATTATATAGATGGAAATCTGATAGGATCTTGTTTGTTGCCTACTCACTAACCACAGCTGGCAATGCAGTGTTAATTTTAAAATGACAAGATATATCAACCCCTGGTGAAGAGGGTTTAATAGGCCTAATAGTAGGCAAGCTCAGGCTGCTGCTTTTCCTACATCTAGATGAAAGACAAGACGACATGATTCCTGATTCTGACGCAAAATATCTTGACCAATTAATTTTGGTAATTGCAGTTTAACCTGACAGTCATTGGGATAAAAGCCTTATGACAGAGTATAAGGAGTAGAGTAAGGAGAAGGAACTATTAACTCAAAGAAGTGATCAGTTCCTGATTTATTCTTATAAGAGAGAAATACAGAGCTCCTGGTTGCAGAAGTGTTCCAGTACCTAATGTATCAGATACCAATGATATCAGATACCAATGAGCTGCACAGGACTATTTCGGTCCTGTATGTTGGAGAGTATAAAATTAAGCTAGAAACACCATTGTTAAGGAATACTCTTTTTCAGTGTTCCTTTGCAAACCTACACAAAAAGTAAATTATTTGAATATATCATCTGTACTTCTTTATCCTGATCTGAAATTCCACATCATTTCAGTCAGTTTACCAAAGTTTCATTTTCCCCTTCAAATTCTGTGGGCTACAAAAGGCTCAAAACAAGATTCATGCCATAGCCTACAGACCAAGCCATGCTGCTGAGCACAGATTCTACACATTTCATGTGCTGGCTCAGTTGTGCACAGCCATTGCTGCCAGCTCCACACGGTGTGCAGGAAGAGACCATCTGGAAAAATTGCCCCTTCCATCTTGAGGCTCGTGTGCCTCTTGTGACCTTGAGAGAGACAAGGCGCAATATCCTCCTATCTCCTGTGCAGCACACAGGCTGATGCACTCTTATGTAGAAAGCTGAGGAACAAATGTGACCAGGGGAGTCTGTACTGGCTGAGAGAGTTGGTGGTGTTTTCAGCCTGGAGAAGAGAAAGCACCGTCGAGACCTTATAGCCCTTCCCAGTCCCTAAAGGGGCTACAGGAAAGCTGGAGAAGGGACTCTTTATGAGGAAGTGCAGCAATAGGATGAGGGGGAGCATCTTTGAATTATAGATTCTGAAAGATAGGAGATTTAGATTAGATATTAGGACAAAATTCTTTACTTTGAGGGTGATGAGACACTGGCCCAGGTTGCCCATAGAAGTTGTGGATACCCCATCCCCATCACCCCAGATTGGATGGGGCTATAAGTGACCTGCTCTAGTGGGAGGTGTCCCTGCCCATGGCAGGGGGGTTGGAACTGGGTGGTCTTTAAGATCCCTTCCAACTCTAACCATTCTATGATTCTATACAGCAGAATTTTTTACAAGAGAGGGTTTTCAATTCTGGCCCTCTAGTGAGATTACCTTTCCAGGGATCACCCAGTTTACAAACCAAAGTGGACCCAGGCTTGGCGACATGGCATCCAGCTGGCTTGTAATTCAAACATTTACCTTCTTGAGAGATGACAATGGACTTTGATGATTTGATGGCTTTGCT
>JAOXNG010000026.1:2714804-2734816 GCA_028566535.1 Scolopax minor | reverse complement strand
GCATCCACAGCTTCTCTGGGCAACCTGTTCCAGCGTCTCACCACCCTCAATGTAAAGAATTTCTTTCTAATATCTAATCTAAATCTCCCCTCTTCCAATTTAAAACCATTACCCCTTGTCCTGTCACTACACTTCCTGACAAAGAGTTCCTCTCTGTCTCTCCTGTAGCCCCTTCAGATACTGGATGGTTGCTATGAGGTCTCCCCAGAGCCTTCTCATCTCCAGGCTGAACAACCCCAGCTCTTAAGCTTCAGAAGGGCAGGGACAAAACTGAAAAGAAGCATCTGTGTTCGCTTTGCTGGGTTGTCAGCCATAGGGAATGTGGTTGTCCCCCACAAGGGAACCCTGTCGTTTTACACTCGAGTTTTGCCCCAAATGCATTCACAAAACATGTTTTACTCCGTGGGATCCCAAAAATCTGCAAGGCTCCGTTTCCAGACGCTTGCAGAAGCAGAGGCTGGAGCGAGCGCTTGATGCGGTTCTATATTGCAGCAATATTCTTCCAGAAAGAAAAATAAGAGCAGCACGACTCCTGAGCAAATATTGTTTCTGGTCACATAGGATCCTTTGCAGCTGAGCCCGGTACCACGCTGCTGAGCTGTTTTGCTGTGCGGGCGCGGGGAACGCTGCTAGTGATAAAGCCACTGCTGGTTTCTCCTCCAAAACCTCCCTCCTCGCGGTGCATTGGAAATGACTGAACTTTGGCCCTCAATCTGCTGACACCCTGAGGGAGTGTAAATGTAATGACGTCTTTGCTTGTTTCAGCTGCACAACAGGAAACGCTCATGGGGATCAAGGAAGAAGTGGAAAAAAGAGAGAAATTTCATAGGCTAGCAAAAACATAATTGTAGAAAAATCCTATTTCATCTGCTGTGAGTCTGTAAGGTGGTCCTAGATGTATCAGACATTCTGTGGCATTAAGATGTCTTTCCTGCTTTGTGACCATCAGGGCCAAAGATGTATCAGCACATTTATTAAGCGCTTTATTTGCACACCATGGAAATGTGCATGCATTGCATGTGTGTTACTGCTGCTTTCTCTGTCTGTACTATAGTCTACCACTATAATATGTAGAATATGTAAGGATAATCATCCATCGTTACTCACTCAGCACAGTGCACAGGGCAGGTGTAATACTGTCCCTGTTCAGAAGGTGACGGCCTTCTCCTCAAGGGGGGGGATTACTTACACTACAGATTCCCACCTGTCTGTTAGGTGGTGTGTCTTTTGAAACATGTATCCATGCCAGCAGAAATGCTTTGTGTGAATGGGCTTGTGCTTTGTGTCTGTTTAGGCCTCCACTTCTGCTTTCTTTTCAGACCAGTTAATAAAGTTCAGTCCAGTTCAAAAGCTCTTGTTTCACTGTCTCTGAGACTGAGTTCTGGCGGCTGCAAGAAGTTATCATAGCTCTAGCCACATCTTCCCATATCCTCCAGTACGTCAGCACAAACGTTTCACCATGTGGTGAACCCAAGAGAACTGATCCATCTGAAAATTAATCTCATTGTTTGTTCTGACAGATTATTTTTTGGCCAGACTACTTTTGCAGGCTGAAAGAAAGGCTGAAGTAGAAAGTGAGACACCGTGTATTTTTGCCTAGTCTTATCCATCCAATCTAAGTCTGTCTTTAAGGCTACTGAATATTATTCCCACTCATGATAGATAAAAATTGGTTGCTTTGATATTTACATGAGCTGAAGATTTTATGGCTGCTGACAGTACTTACAGATATTTTGTAGTCAAAGTGAGCTCTCCTGGGCAGATGAGTGTTACCCACTCGTGGGCAGCAATAGCTCTTGGGCTATTGTTCCCTGGAACAACATGGCTCTGAAAGATGACTCTTGTGTCAGTGCAAATTGTTCAAATGTTTTACAAATATTTTTTAACGTGCTACATAAAAGAATGGTACTTTTCCTTCTTCTGAAGGATACAAAATACTTACTAATTTTGCCTTTGTGAAATTCACAACGGCAAAGAATTTTTTCCCCACTTTTCACTTCAATGCATGCAGAGTCTTGGCCAGCAGTTTCTTGGGAGTCATAGATACCTGTACGAGACCAAGCTTTTCTTCTTTAGTGTCCAGTGTGTTCCATATTGTGAGGAAATTTCCTAGGAAAATTTCATAGGAAATTTTACCTGGTTTAGGGTCAGTTTTCTTCTTCCATGAGAAGAAAGAAGTGTTCTGATGGAAGAAAAAGCCAAATCACTTCTCCATCACTTTCCACAGTATATTTTTTTAATCTCATTTCCTGCCCAGAATTCTTTGTGGGATTTCGGATTCTTTGTGGGATCTGCTTTATTGCTTCTCTTTAAACTACCCAGACTAGTAGTCTCTGTTTGACTGTACATGGCTTAGTAGCCCCACCACACCTCAGACTTGTCAGTATAACAGTATCAATGACCTTCCAAGGCTTCTGTGGCTTAGGGAGATGGGAATGGTTTGTTCTGGTCCACTTCTAAAACATTTTTATTCTTTGTTTCCTAGATCCAACTTTATAATACCATAATAGCCACCTGTGAAATGCTGGAATTCGTTTTGCAGCAGGTTAATTTGAGAGAAAATAAAATCAAGGCATCTTACCCTCCCCGCAGATCCTGGAAGAATGAATCAGGATTTTTCTTTTCATTTGCTTCACCTTCTGTCTTTCTGCAAGTGCTGCATTGAGTTACCAATAGCTGACATGATGACTCATGTTAAGATATGCATCAATATATGAAACCCTGCATGAAGCCATTCATGAAACTGTGCTTTCTTGACTGGCTAAAAAAGAAAGACATTTAAAGCATTATCCAAACTCTAATGCAGTGAAACTTCTAGTGTGTGTGGGCCATTTAATGTAGGATTCACTTTAGGAAGTGAAGGTGCCAAGGAAAGTGTTGGGGACACTCTGCATTATACATTCCTTTAAAGATGCTTCAGGGCTTACATATTCCATAAAAAAATAGTGCTTGCTATAGTTGTCCCTTCTCCATCTGTTACTTTTGAGGAGCAGCACTTATGTGGGGAGCTGTAGACTTATCTGCATGCTGCAGAGAAAACAATAATTTTGGCAAACTCACATAAGTGTATCTGGCTTAAAAACCATCTATTAAAAGCAATTTCTACCAGTTTCTGTCACAGCCCTCTTTCTTTCATTTTTTTTTTAAACTTTTGCTTGTATTTTCTCCATGTTTTGTGAGAAACAATTCCAAAGTGATTCTCATACAGCAATTGTATTTTGCGATTCACTGATGTAGCAGGGGAACTATAGGAATGGTGGGACCTACCTCTGTTGGGACTCCCCTAAAGGAGTTGGCTCTGTAGATGCATATACAGAATGGTGCAGTGAAATTTTCAGACTGTTTACTTGATCAAACATTTGCAGAGTTCCCTGATATCAGGGGATGATTTCTAGAAAAAACCAACCCACCCTAGTCTGCTTTAGAAACATTAATGAAACACTTCTCCTAGAAGCCAATACTGATTGGCCAAGCTGAGAATTGCATGTGGCTGCGTGCCTCAAAGCTACTAAGTGTTACTTTGCATTTAAAACACGTTTTCGATCTCAAAGTGGGTCATGATTGTTGCTTGATTTAATCAGTTATATCGGTAGTAAATGCCACTCCCCTTTTGTACAATTTAAGAAAATTAAGAAGGAAAGTATAGCAATACTGGTGTGGGTCCCCAGTTTTGATGGTTTGGTAAAATCCTCTGTGTTCAGTCAGACTGCCACTGAAGGAGCAGATATGTGGTCTCAGTGTGTGGTCTGTTTCTCTTGGTAGTCCATTCAATGACTTACAGTGCTCAAAACTTGTGTTTCAACACGTGATATCATTGGCAGAAAAGTTAGTTTTTTGTTTTCTCAGTAGTACTGTGTTAGAGTAAGGCAAATATTTATGCCAAATATGTCTGAGCAACCAATCTGAGCTTCCCTTCCTGCTAACAGCAATCTTAGAAATTAGCAGTTGAGATCTGTTGATGCATTTGGATGTTATGGGTTCGTGATACACAGACATTATATATGGTCAGCACAGAACTGAAAAAAAAACCCAAAAATACCAAAAGAGGAGCATGCCATCATATGAATATTGCTAACTTGAGCAAAAAGTTAATTACTTATGTATTTTTGCAAATGGTTTGGTTGGCTCTGTTTTAATGCAGACTTTGAAAACAGTTCTGTGTGGCTTTGACAGTGACAACTGGCAGTGGAGTTTACTCCTGCTCCCCAGTCTAGGCAAATAGGAAAAACTCCAGGCACCTGCTTTTAAAAGATTGTTAGGGAAGGTTCCCATCCATGCTTTGGCCATGTTTTGCCTAACTTAACTGCAGTGTCACCAGGAGGCACAGCGCCAACTGCTTCTCGTGGGCTAAATGTCATGCTACTTGAATTTGTGATGGCATGAGGCTCCATCAGAGCCCCGTGAAGCTGCGCAGAATGATGCTGATGCTGCTGTTTGAATTCTGTTTCTGTGGCAGCAGTGTCTTAAAGTTTCAAGGTCTCCTGAGTCACTGAGAAATAGCTGGTCGTTTTTTCTGGAGTGCCTCTAGAGCATAAAAGAGCAGGGTGGAAAGGTTCTGCAGCTGGTGCCACCTGTGCTGCACATGGTGGTGCAGGGTGCCTGCTCAGGCATGGCTTAGGAGTCCTGGCTGTGAGAGAGCTTGGTTGCATCACTGTACCTCTGCTACTTCTGGACCAGTTTGTTTGCACAGCTCTGCAGACTGGTACAAATGGGCTCACCAGCCCAAGAATCTCTGTGCTGCTCCTCACTGCTGAAAATAGATATGCCTTTGGTTGGGTTGGTTGTGACAAAGATTTAAAACTTTCTGTAAAGTGTTACTAACAATCATCAGTGTGGTTTTCACTAGCTGGTTAGGAGTTCCTGTATCAGGTCTTTTTTGCCTTAAGCATGTATTTAAATATTAACATTTATTTAATCTTCCTATTATGATTCTTAGCTTTACTGTCTCTCTCTTTCTCCTCTCCATTCCATTTTCATCCTTTCTTTCCCACTCTTGGATTCAGTCTTGCAAAGTGCTGGGTCTGCAGTGTTGCAGAAGAGGCCACTTGATATAATAGTTTTTGTAGGTGTCCAACACCTCTTAGAAATGTTTACAGCCTTGTTTAGCAAGTCCACATATCCTTCTCTTTTTTTCTGAGTTAAAATCCTGGAACCTGCTAAACTTATGCTGTCCCTGCAACCTGGCCCTGGCCAGTCCCACCCTTTGTATCCATCTTCTTGACCTAAAGTGATCTCCTTTGATATTTTTTCTATCCCTCTTCTTAGGAGAAAAGAAAGAACCCCAAGTGTTGCAAAAATGTACAAAATTTCTGCTTTTGGAAGGGTCTTGTATCTTGTTCAGGGGAATTAGTTTGGCCACTGGAAACACAGTAATGGATTACCCAAATCATTGCCAAGAGTGCAGCAGGACCATCATGCTTTGTGTGTTATGCTCTGATAATAGTTACCTGTCACATAATTCCCTTTGCGTATGTGGAATTGCCTGGCAAAGCAGGAATTAAGTCACTTGGGAAACCACAACTGTATGAAATGTTATGGTCCTACACAATCAATTAGACTTAAATACCTGGGGTTTTTTGCTTGTTGTGTATTGTGAGGCACTACTTTAGGTTTAGGACTTCCTCTCATTAAAGAAAGATGGAAGAGCAGAAGGGGTTGGCAGGGACCGCCTTGAAACTAGTTCGGTCCCTCAAGACTAGTATGCTGGCAAGTAAGCTGTGTTACTAACAGATAAATGTTCTAAAGACATTGTGAAATATTCATGGATAGCCTTATTACTGTTTGCAGATGTTCACATCACATAAAACAGCTAGTGTTACTTAGACCCATTATTGACAACTCTTAGATGAGATGCCAAAGCTGAAATAAGAGTAGAGTTTGGATATATTTTTTAAAGGATATGGGTGTGATGAAAATGGTGAAGAATTTGCCTTTGTTTCTATTATAGATGGAATGTCTGGTGTGATTATAACTATTTAGTTTATTTGAAATATAACTTGAAATTCCTTTTACTGTTTGATTAACAGCGTTGCCTTAATATCTTCCAAGTTTTCACTAAGCCCTGTGCTTTAAATGTGAAGTTCCCAGGAAACAGGAGGCATCATCTGTCAGGAGACAGGAAACATGCAATGATTAAATGCATTTTATTGTTTTCTGTGAAACTGTGCCCAGTTTCTCCCTCTTAGTGTGGGCAGATGGAATTTTCAAGAGCTTTTATTGTTATACTGAAAAGATTTAGGCCTCATTTTTACATATAATATTCGTGTATACGAAAAATGTTTTTAAAACCCCAAAACCACCTTGATTTCAATGTTTTTTTTTTTTAATCTTGCTTGATGTGTTGGTTTCATTAAATACATTAACTGGTTGTGGTTTGCAGTGTTTCCTGATTGGAAAATGCCCCTTCCTGTTTATTGTGCCATGCAGCTGTTAGATCCCAACATGTAACTGAAATCAAACTTGTGTGTGCTTATCTCTGTCCCTTCTGTGGTTTGTTTAAAGGTGATGACACAATGACAGGAGACGGAGGAGAGTACCTTAGGCCAGAAGATCTCAAGGAACTAGGAGATGACTCTTTACCAAGCAGCCAGTTCTTAGATGGTATGAGCTACCTAAGGTACAGCTTGGAAGGAGGACGATCTGACAGGTATTTGCCTGAACACGTATCTTTTTTTATGATAACTCTGCACACATTTTGTTATAATGTTTGAAAACCCTTTCTTGGGGGTCTTTAACTCAAGGGAGACATGGGGTGTACTTGCCAACATTTCCTTATTAGTTATGTCAATGTGGCAGTTGCCACTTTGTAGGAGGAAGGTGTGGTCAGGAGGAATATTTCCTGACAAATCCAGAAATGAATACATTTGGCACTAAAACTCTACTCAGAGTCTAGTGAAGAATTTGTTTATGATTCTTTTTTGGTTCTTGAAAAGGCATAGCCTGCTTTATTGTCTTTCTGGCTAGACAAAGGAAGAAGAGTCTGGCTGTCTGTGGAAAGGTCTTCTGACTCATCCCATCTCCTCCTGACGTGAGTCAGGGGACTGGGTGGGCAGTTGGACAGGGTGTTTTAACATCAGTTGAGCTGACCTTTTAGAGTAGTTTGGCTATAGATATAAGGAAGAGAGCAATGAACTTGGTCATTCTGCATTGGATTGGCAGTGAGCATACTGTTAGCAAGCACATTGACTCTTTCTGTTTCATCATCATTGAATTAGCAGGAAAAAGAACAATTTTTCTTGTACTGGCACAGCACTGTATATGTTGTAAATAAATTTTTAGAAAATAGAAAAAATTTGTTCAGTCCAGAAAACTTACGAATTTGCTTATATCTAACAAGTTGAACCTAAGGCTAGATGTATTTGTGAAATAATAATGCATGTAGCTTTATTTTTTTAAAATTTATTTTAGAGAATGTCACTATGGTGTACAAAAAATATGGAGTTCCTTTTTCAAAATTAGAGCCTTTACTAGTGAGTGCAAGTATAGACTCAAACTGGCACATGAACACCCACAGTGCTAGTTTAGAATAGGTTGCCCAGGCATTCCTAGTTGAAAATGACAATATCTAGTGTAAATCAGTAATGTCTTGAGACTTATTGCCTTCAGAATCAGGGTTCACTAAAGGGGGAAGGAGGTGGGAAGTTGAGATCTTGGCAACAGAAGTACTTTTTAACCTACCTTATTTTCCAGTCTTGATTGCTATTCTGGCAGTGTTTCTGAAGCTCAGTGAAATCGGTAGGATCCATTCTATTGATTTGAGTAGGCTTTGAATTGCTTCTGGAACAAAAGAAGTCAGGAAACAGTTTTGTTTGCCTCACAGCATGTGTAAATCCCTCCTCATTCAGGTCCTATAAGCTTGGAGTCTTTGCTGGTTTTTAGACAGCTTCAGTGAATCCACTGAAAACAAAGTGACTGTGTGGCTTTTTAAGTCTCAGAGGCTGTTTATGAACTGCATCAGAATACTTAAAAATCAAAACCTTTTATTACGCACTTTCAATGGTAATAAAGATTATTTTTTTTTATTTTAAAGTGTACAGAAATAATTCTGCAGCCGAGTGTTAAGCCAGTTTCTGCTCCTGTTTAGAATATTTTAGCTTTTAAATACTGTCAGTGTATTTCAGTAGATTTTTCACTGGCATGTAATTATGTGTTTTATTTTGTATTGTGTGAAAACTACTTCACATCCTGTATCAAGCATGATTATATTGAAATGAAGCAAAACTAGAAAGGGAGAAAGAACAAAGGAAAAAAGTACATCTTTCTAAGTCCACAGTCTCACTTTCTGTCACTGTCCAGGTTACTAGTTTTAAGAATTTTCACAGAGACTGCTTAAATTACTTTGCTTTTGCTTTAATGTGATTTCCATTGCATTATACTGACTTGTTTTTTTCAGATATTCAGTAAAGCAAAATAGTATTAGCAGTCTAGACTCATGTAATCTTATGCATTAAACAATTTGATTTGAAAACGTTTTTTTTTTCTTTTGTAATCATCTTCCCTATTTATTTTATTTCTCTCTCCCCTTCATTCTTTTCCATATGCTTTCATTAGCACCATGCCCAGGTAGGTATTACATAGCATGAAAACATGTTGTCTCTATATCCTTTTATGGCACCCATCTCTCTTCATCCATTTTGGAGGCCTGCTGTATGCTGGGAAGTTAATTTGGAGAACCAAATTAATGATGCTGCCATTGGAAATGGTGATAGTCTCAAATGAGTATGATTTGTAGTGGTGAATACTGATTCAAAAGTACTGTCAGTCTAGAAAGGTCACAGTACAACAGAGCCACTGTCCCACAGAAACATCCCTGGTCCCCATATAGGTAGTGTTAGTAAGTATCAGGAAAGTTGCATTAGGCCACAACAGCTGGTGGTTGTCCTTCTGTCACCATGCTGCTGGGAAAGCTAGCCATTTTCCTTCTCTATGTGGAGAAACAGTAGTAGAATAAAAAAATGAAGAGAACAGACTACGCTAGTGGAATTCTCCCTCCGGATATTGAAAGCCAGAACTGATTCGGGCCATATCAAATCAACAGTGTTTGAAAAGACTCCATTTCATCCCTTTCATCCCTTCCACCTTTCTACTCTATGATATGTGTGACAAAGGCTTTCAGTCTTCAAGTAGAGAAATGTTTTCAAAGCTGATTTATGCAGTTTTTGATGATGCCAGGTTCTTTTCCCAGCTTCTGAGACAACCCACAACAAGAGATAAGCTTCATGGAACTAGGGATTGCTAGAGCTCTGTCTAAGCTGGCAAGTGGGTGTGTAGTGCAACATGGTCTCCCAGTCATCCAGATTAGAAATTTCGCTAGAGTGTGCTGCTTTTATTTTCTGGATACTACCTGGGCTTTATTCAGAGCTTAGAAAAGGTGTGATACATGCCTGTGTGCCTAACACAGAAAAGACACACTTTTATTTTCAGGAGCTTGGTAGCATTCCTGTGTTCCACAGTTCAGTCTGTGGGGGTGAGTGGAGTGCTGACCCCACAACCCCTGTGATTTAGGATTTATCAACCAGATTTGAAAATAATCTCTATTTAGGTATCGGGTTTGTGTCTGTGATTTAGGTTTGGGGTTTTTAAACAGGATTCCTGAAGTCTTAATACAGTAGTAAACAGTTGACACTACACTTACTGGTGTTTCAGTCAGTACAATTATTTCTAAGTTGCAGAAGCACAGACCTTTAAACTACTGGTTTGCTCTTCATTTAGCAGGTACAGCTCATAGAAGAGGGGTAGTGCCTCTTGACCACTAGTTTTGAAATGAAGTGTAGCAGGAAATTAAAACATGTAATTTTCTGCACATCTCAGTCATGCTTGTGCATACCTTGTCTTTAGGTAAAGTCCATACACTCAATGTATTGGATATTTACTGGAGCTTCCATACAGGTGCCACACAGTGAATATGTACTGGGCTACTTGTCATGGTGGTAGTAACAGTGCAGGTACTTGCAGGAGAATATGGACAAAATCACCATACAGATAGCCAGTCAAACCTAGAATACACACTTCCTTTCATTCAGTATCTCTCCAGGACATGACATGGGCTGAATAGCAGAACCTACAACTTGGATGGTGAACCTCTTACAAGCATTGCATGGCACTGCAAAGCCGTTCTGAAAGTGTCAAATATTGAAATGAATAAAGGATAATGGTGGCAAATGGGGTCTGCTACTGAGGCTTATTTTTCAACCAATGAACAAATATTCCCTGAAGTACTCTTATTATGAGTAAACAAGGTGTACTCTGCCCACCCAATTCACATGAAAATGTTTCACCAAAATACTTTTTGATTTTTTTCAGAAATGTTACATGCAGACAGTAATAGTGAGCCTCTGTCCCTATTGAAATCTTGTTGTTTTTTTGAATGGAATCAGAACTTTTTTTCCAGTAATACCAGCCTTACATGTCCTAACTCATCCACTTGTCTGGGTGAAGGACATTTCATGACATGTAAGAGACATTATTCATTGTTTGTTTTTTTTCTCAAGACTTTCCTGAAGCTGGTACTGGTGTAATAGCTATCTTTGCTTTCAGATTCGTACTTTTAGTATGCTAAATAGGCCATTGGTATAAATCAGTGATCACTAGTGTTGATTTGTCTTCAATGTCATATATTTCTAATAAAAATTAGATTGCCATTTGCTTCAGAAAATGGATCAAAAAATTGTTGAGCGAATGTAGCTATTGTTATAAAAGGCTGACTGGTCTGAATCAGATGATAAAATATGATTTCCAACAAGATCTGCATTGAAAGCACTTGAATATCGTGTCCGTATTGTGCACGTGACTTTTTTTGTTGCTAACTGCTGCAAATGAATTATCCCTTAAAAATCTGTGTATCTAGATAAATGGCCTATTGTTCTGATCCAGTGTGTTAGTCATTACGAGTACTACTCATGGATGTGTAAGCCATGAAAATGAAACTGCTTCCTTCACTTATATGTACTGCATCCCTCAATATATGGAACTACGTCACAGAGTACACATACAACATCTGAAGGTGGTTGATCTGTTTTTTAAAATCACTATTGTTGTACTGCTGCTAGTAAATATTTAAAGGACAAAACTGGTGCTATTTGGTAGCAGAAACCCCATTTACCTCAATATGTCCTTCTGTGGTGTCTTGTCTTTTTTTTTTCTGCTTTTTGCTAGTGGATATTGCAGTTACATTCTGAGCCAGCGCTTGGAAGCAGCTTATTTACTGCCTTGCGTCTCTCATTGCTACAGCAACCAGTTTTCTGTAGAGCTGTGTGTACTTACAGAGAAAATAGTGCTCACATTTGGACTGCCTCTCTAAAGATGCTGTTGGCATACAGAGGAAGAATTTTGTTTTACACAGGAGCTTGCGGCTGGCCACAATTCACCTTGCTGTGTGTACCTTCCAGGGGACAATGCCTAGCTTTTGTATTTCCACTTTAAAGGGGCAAGGGCAGATCATTACAAAGCTTCAAAAAGAGTCATTTCAGCTTTTCTTCAGGTGTTAGCATTCTGGTTTTCCATAGTGGTTTGCTCATGTGACATAGAAGGAGAGAGAACTTCTCCAAAAAGCCTTAGTTAAAAGAAGTTGATGCTCTTGTAAGGAAACCATCATGCCACAAAGCCAAGTATAAAGTAGTTGTGAGTATAAAATAAACTGTCATCTAGATTAATTCTAGCTTCTGCATTTTGAAGCAAATAAGTCAGTCAAAAGACTTTGTGGCCCTTGGTGAGAAAGGTAACATGACACAGATTTGTGAAGCTCTGTTTTTCCCCCTGTGACTATTATCTACTCCCCCTGGAAGCTGCATCATATTGCTAATAGCACGCTTTTTTCATTCTCCCACTCGATCTATCATGACACCTTTACAACACCATCTGTACTGCCGATATATTGCTATGGCATCCTACCAACCTCCCAGCCTGCGGTCCTTCAGTTCAGACAGGTCCCACACGTTGAGCCATGCCTCCTACCTGAGGGACAGTGCCATGATTGACGATACGGTTGTAATCCCCAGCCAGCAGGTAAGCAAATTCTCTTAAGTTCACTATCTGGGTGGATAAATACAGAAATAAAAAAAGATTACAGTTTAGACTGTAATGATACCTATGTCGTATGGGCTGCTTTGTTTATTGTAACATAAATCTCTCTCATTTTTATTGATATTTAATGGCATATTATGCTGTGCAATATTAAAATGGATAAGCTGTGTGACTGTCTTTATAATGTTCTTCATTTTAAATGATTTTTGAATGATCCTAACAGCTGTTGGGCTAAATATTCAGGTGATCTAGCGAACTCAAGGCCGCTGTTCTCAAAGATATTATTCTGAAGCATGCTTGTATTTAATAGAAAAAGATTTAGGAAATGCCACTTTGGTAAATCACAGCATTCATTTCACTGGGACCAATAACATGGTTACTCTGAGCAAGTATAAAATCTTACAATAAGGGGGTTTAAATATTTTAAAGTTTTTCTTTTTTTAAAAAAAAGTTTAAATGTATTACACAGTACTATAAAAAAATACATCTTCTTACTGTTTGGTTGATTAATTGATTTTTGTGGTAGTAAAAAGGAGGGTTTTTTGCTTACTAAGGTAACAACTCTGGCCAAAGAAGCTGAAAGGAATTCATATCGCCTAAGCTGGGGCCCTGAAAACTTGGACAATGTGGCTCTTTCTTCCAGCCCTATTCATTCAGGGTGAGTATATCAATTAGCTTTGTACTAAAAAAAAAAGAGAAACAGTGGCAGTGGCAGCAGCTTCAACTAATGCTTAACTAAGAGTTACATTTTAATTCACTGCCTTCTGAAGCTGTTAATAAATTGTTATGCTCTGATAGTCAAGCAAGCCTGAGTACCGAGACTATCCACTGAAATCACTGCATGTCAGTGAGCTTTCAGTCAAGTTCAAGAGGAATGAATGAGATAATTGACACATACACATATGCCTTTGTATGAATTTTATAGATAAATAAATAAAGGGCCTTTAAAAAGTTAGTAATGATTGAGACCGGGGTCCTAATCATTCCAGATGGTGAGTACTTCCTATGCGAGTGAAGCAGTTTAGGTAAGCAGCAGCTCTAGTGATTGCTGAAAAAAAGAAACCAAGGATTTTTAAATTACATGAACGGTGCAATAGACAACCAACCTAAACATCCTGTGCTTTGCACAGCTTTGGCCACTATGTTCCTGAATTCTCACAACTGAGTCTTTGTGTAAACACTTGCATTTAGGCGAGTTCATTGAAATGGAGTTTGGTCAAAATGCAGGTCCAGACAAATTCATGCTTACAAACCTTATTCTGGCTGGCTTCAAAATTTGTGGGTGCATTTGTTTTAATGTTCTCTTGCTTACTGCGTTTTAAGCAGTTTAATTCTTTACTCCGAATTCTACATGGGTGTCCTGCCATCAGATTTGATGAGGCATGTGCAGATGAATTCATAAGAAACTGATGTAATGAAAAAGCGCTTCATTTACGTGGAGCTGTGTTGTACGCAGCGTGGCACATCTTTCTCACAAGGAGAAAGATGTTTTTTGTTAATCTGAAATGAGATTGCAACAGTCTTACAGTCTATGTATTTCAAAAAACAGCACTGGAGTCCCATTTGGAATGATAGGAAATCCTGATCTAGAAGAGGAAAAATATCGTCATACCTGTAATTGCAAATTGCCTGATTTATGACATACAGGAGAAGTTTGTTTGTCAGCTGGGAGCAGGATATTTGGCTGTGACCACTGTTGTTTGGATTTGCTTTTCTTGAGCTCTAAAACTAACAGATTAAGTGAAAATACTTAGCATATACAGTGTGTCTGTGTTTTTATATATATGTCAATATGTAAGCTTTAAAATTGCTTTGGTGGTTTATTCTAACTCTAAATAGTTTACTGACTTTTTCCAAAGTGTGTATTGCTTTTCACTTTCAGAAAGCTAAATCTTTCCAGCGATCATGGAGGATGAACTAAATACTTTCTAAAAGTAGCATTTATTTCTTGGATGTGAAATAATTTTATGGGGTTTTTTTCAAAAAATATTAGTGCTATTTAGATCTTCTTGGATGACCAGGATGCTAGTGGTAGGATAAGAATATCTGATTTTAAGAGGAGCAATGCTCTCTGCAGCCTTGTATGAAATAGTGACACTTAACAGGACACAAATTACATTCTCCCTTTTATACATACCAGCTAACTTGCCTCTAAATCTTGTAATAAAGAAACCTATAATTGTGATTACTCGGCCTTTGGAAAGGACTGTACAATGCTTCATTTTTATCTTGCTTAGATTTGTCCGAGTCATTACACTATCATAAACTGTTGGAGGGCACTGTGCTTACATCTCTATTTTTAGGAAAATACATTGCCTACTAGGACTTCACTTGTTAGACCTTATTTTAAAAGTGAACCAATTGTAGAACTACCGTGCATTGAAGCAGCATACATCTGTGATGAAAGAAAACTCTTAGTGTGTAAAAAGAAATCCTATATAAACATTGTTAGTTGCTTTAAGCAAGGACATGGTCTTGGTTTTGCCCAAGACACTGGAAATGTATTGAATTCAGACTGTGTTTTATGAAGTAACACATTGGCAAAGCATTGGACAGTAATTTATTTGGCACAGATGACTTTAATTTTGTATTCTGTGTAATCTGAAAAAAGATACAACAGTGTTCTCTTCCTGTACTACTTCAGTGGCTAACCCCAGATTGTTGTTGGTTTCTTGCTGATCTCCCAGTGTAGGGAAGTGTCTGTGGATCACACTGTGACACCCCTAAGCAAAAGAGAGAGAGAATATCTGAATATTCAGAGAGAACTGTTCTCTTGGTGTGGAATTTCACAGGCCTATATTTCAGCCTTTGCATAACTAACCAAAACTTCGACCGAGTCTGAAACTTCAGAAGGGGAAAATGTTTTAACCATCCATTTAAAGTTTAAGTGTAACTATTGTTTCAGTATGTTGATAATTTCATCAATAAGGGAAGAAAAGCAGTATCTTTGGTCAGAGTCTTTGGCAGCCATTTTGAAAACAAAATAATTTGGTAATATTAGGGGATATTATGTATAATTTCCCGCTGAAGCATTATGAGAACTAATGCCTACATAATGCAAATGTGTTTCACAGTTTTAATCTCATACCTCACAATATCCTATTGTGGAAGAGCATATATATTTTCATTAAGTTGAAAGGCAAAAAACCACTGAACAGAAAGATTTCACTTGCAGCAGTTAGACAGTGCTTGACAGTATCATATTGTTATGTCTTGCTATGTGAACGATGAAGATAAGGATGACTGTAAGATTTGAAAGTATAAATTATGTGCAAAGTCATGGGTTCTGGTGATATAGTAAAAGAAAAATTCCACAATTCAGTTGTACAGATTATAGTTCTAAGAATTTTACTGACAAATATGTAAAGGTACAGTAGATAAATGGAAATGAAATCTGACATATTGCCAGGAGCCTGGCACAGTGAGGAAGGAACTTTGAGTTCATGCTTTGAGATTAACTTGCTTTTGTGTTCTAGAGTAAGATACGTAGCAGCTGTGCAGTTTTTCCAGCTCTGGCTTGTTCACAGTAAAACTCCTTTTTAATGAAAGATACTGATTTCTTTTATATAATTTGAGGGTGAACTTTCTCTTTGACTAATAAAGGATCCAAGTGTATCAGTACTTGTATCTGACAAAATGAAACAGTGGGGAAGTTGTTGCTTCCATCAATGAAAAACGGAGAAGGATGAGGGAGCGGGCAGTTCGAACTCTGACAAATAATGTGAATTATCATTCTTAGCTGCATGTCTGCAAAAAAGGAGGCTGGATCCTTGCTAACAAGGTAAACAAGATATATTTCAAGTGTTGTATTTTGAGTCCATAATATTTTTTTCCCCAATGTAAGATTAATTTATTGGAAATAGTTATGGAAACAGGACCTGGCAGCGACCAGCTGATAGTCTATTCTAAAATCTGAAAGTGATTTCAAATTATACTGTAGTTTTTATGACCTTTACTCAGAAAGTTACAATAAGGTAAAACAGCAGTCATTTTTCATTAATAACAAATCAATGTTCATTTTGGTGGAAGAAAATGGCAATGGAGATATGTATATACATATATAATAAAAAGCAACATCAGGAAACTAACTGGCCCCATGACATGTTACTAAGAGCCTAAACAGGTCAAACTGAATGTTTGAAATTTGTCATTCTGTAATGTAGAACAAAAGGAGGACAAGAAACATGTTGAAATGGAATAATGTGGAGGACAGAATGTATTGGTAGGAAATTTGAAGAAAAGAAAGTAATAAAGTATTGCGTTATCAGAAACACTGGCTGGAATCACCTTACATACCTTACCCTTTGATGTACTGTGGTCTAAATATTAGATGTGGATACCTAAACCAAGTAGCAAGTCCCCCAGTATGGTTCTGAAGGATTTACTCAGAATCTAACTATAAATTGCAGGTCTCTGACTTCCAGTTTGAGAATGTATTTAGAGAAACCAGATCACTCTAGCTTTACTGCTGTAGTAATAGAAACTGTAACCAAGGCTGTTTATGTAGGCTTATTTTTCATACTCACTCCTACCTTTTCACGTGTAATGAATATGCATATATATGTGCATGTGTTTAATTTAGAAATCTGTTTCATTTTTCCAATATTTTAGTATTTCATTTTAACTCATTCTTTTTTCCCTTTCTTTTCTTTTTTGATGTTAAATCATCTATTCTATTGCAGATGCTCTTCTCCATGTCTTGATCATGACAACAGCAGGTGAACTTCTGCATAATTTCTTTCTTTAATTCATTGCACTTCTCACCCACCCTCTCTTACCTCACTTCAGGATGCTTTAGTGTTTTGATAGTGCACATTAGCCAAAAGAAAAACTATAATCTACTCTGACTAGCAGTAATAGCTACACATGGCCCTACTTCTCTTCTTATACAGTAAGTGTCCACTTGCTACCATCTGCTTTGTCCTCTATAAGAAAAGGATACTGGTCACATAATAAGTCCACTGCAAAAAAATCTTAACAAAGCTCCTTATACATTCCTAGATTGTTTTAACTTTTGATTTAATTAGAAATACATTTTCTCTGTTGGTGGCCTGGTTTAATATTATTAAAAGGAAGGAGAAAAAAAATCCCACAAATAATTCAACACAAACCACTGTAGATAGATTTAGTTTCAACTATTATATTACAAAGTGGGCCTTTTATGTTACTTACCTATATGAAGAATATTGCAGAGCCACTCCCTCAGCCATATTTTCCAAATTGAACCACCATATTTAAACTAGTAGAATAACAGCACAGACCCAGTATATTTAAGTTTTCATGCCATATGCATTTTTTGCGTGACAGTGGTTGATCTGTGCTTGAATCGCTGGTACATTGCATCCTGGACAGAACACCTGAAATAGTACCTTCCCAAGGGAGATTGTCTTCCCTTGGCAAACCAAGCTTTTATTGGCACAATACCTTTTCATTTCCTTTAATGTAATGGTAGAAAGATGAAAACCTTCTTAAATATTCAGCTGTGCAAAATTAATAAATGGCTAAATAAAACCCCAAACTACAAGCCCGTATTTTTAGGTCATGTCACTCAATCTCTTTGTAGTTGACTAATGCAGGGAAGAGAATGTTAACATAAATTAATTCTCTAGTGGTTTCCTGTGTAAGATCATGTTTTTTGTCCTCCTGGAATGTGTATTTTGCCTTGTTGATGAATGGCATATTTGCAGCCTGATGGAAAGCACACTGAGGTAGTTGAACAACTTGCTGTTGACTTCAGCAGGAGCTGGATCAAGGCCTTTTTTCTTAATTTCAGACTCTTTATCAGTTTACCTTCTCTGGCTGAATACTTTACAATGGCTGAAGCACCCTTGTTTCTGCTTCTTCAGACCGCGACTAACACTGAATGCTGCTATCTCCTTGTTTCCCAGTTTCTTTTAAAAATCAAGATAGTGTATGCAGAAAAGTTCTTAAATGTGTCTACAATGCGTTAGAGCCTTTTATTGTTTCCCGCTACCTGATGAGAGCATGTGTGCCTGCTAGCTAGTTTGAAAGAATAATCATACCTGAACTGACCGTATGGAAGTGGTGCTGTATTGATTTTGCCTACTCTGGGTTTGTGTGTTCAAAGAACTATTGCCTGTTCTAGAAAGGCACTTGATGCTGCTGGGTTTGCATGGCTCTGCAAATGATTCTGCAGAATGAGAAGCTCGTTTCAGTGCCAACATGCTTTTGCATTCGCAGCCATCTGAAGCTGTGACTCTTCTGCAAAGCTATTGACATAACAGGGATTCTTCACAAATTACAGAATAAGTATCTTCTTTGACACCACCACCCCAGTGTTGACACATGAATTTTTTATTTTATTTCTTCATCCTGCTATTATCTTTCAAATGAGCATAGATAAAAAAATAAATTCCTATGAATAAAATCAGCAAAGGAAATAACTCGGGCTCGGCTCTAAAATAAAAATATTTCATGAAAATAGATCCCAACTTTTTGTCCTTGTAAGGTGGATAAATCCAATGCATATATATTTGTCTGTGTTTTGTTCTGTCATGGTTTGAGGTAAAACAGAACCAATTCAAGCAGAATGATTAGAAGACCCATTGCTGTTTGCTCTGCTCTCTGCAAAAGACATAGAAACAGCCTGAAAGATTTAGGTGCCTTTTATATATGACCACAACCAGAAGGATGCTGTAGCCAGTGTTATTTGATATAGCTGCCTTTCATATGGCAAGTATGTAGTTTTTAATTGCTCTACAATTGAAGAGAATGAAATGGCCTCACTAATTTATGAGGAAGTATTGCTTAATTAAGGGAGGACATATGATGCTTGATCTAACTGCTAACTATGTGTTTAAAAGAAGCATGTATAAACTCTGCTGCTTATTTAATTTATTCGTAGAAAAGAACTGCTTTTATTCCTTACTTTTTCTTTTAAGAAAAACCCTCATTTCCCCTTCATTCTATTTACAAGAGAGGAGGCAATGATTTCCAAAAACCTAATTTATTTAATTGATTTGGCTATTAAATTGGCCTGCCACCTTGCTAAACCTCAGAAAAGTTTACTATTAATCCAATTTGCAAGACTGTGAGGGTCACGTTTGTGTCATGCATCATTTCTAACCAAACCTTTAAAACTGTCAGAAAATGAAACTTACTCAAAAGCTGTCTTAATACTGAGAAAGATCGTTGTTGCCCTTGACATACAAATTTTGACTTTTCTGCTTTAACCCGTAATCTGTTTTGATTTTTGAATCATCATTTAATTGAGATTTAAGTTCTTGCAATGGCTTGCCAAGATAAACTGAAGTCAGTGCTAAAGAATTTCACTGAATTTCACTGAATTTTTTTTAGAGTTGGAAGGGACCGCAGAGATCATCTAGTCCAACTCCCTGGATGCTTACCTTATATATAGTTATTATTGGAAGGACATTTAAAATGTGTTCTGAAATAAACTTGTGCTGATGTAAAGTACATGCAATTTTGATGCATTGCTTAATTGATCAATTGACTTATTTTGTCTCAAAGAATGTTTTTCTACTTATCAGCTGTCCAAAAGTCGTCTTCTGTTCATGTTTTTTTTCCTCTCCTCAATCTTACCTCGTTTCTCCTACCCATAATTAATCCCTGCTAAGGTTTTCCTTCCCCTATTGTGCCATTTTTAAGCCCTTCTGAAAATTGTAGCTATTATATCTACATGGAGTTCTCGTAAGTTGTTTCTGTTTCTTTTACATTTTCCTAAATTTTTAATATTATAATAAATTATCATAGATGCATGTAGGGAACATTTATCAGCCTCATTTTTTTAGGATGCTGCTTCTCCTCCTCTACTGACAACCTGTAAGAGCTTTCTGATTCCCTTTAATCCCTTTTATTAACATTTTTCTTTTTTTCTTTCTCCCTCCCTCCCCCTTGAATGCTTCACAACCCGCTCTTGCTGAGCGTAGCAGCTGTGTGTAATTCATCTTAAAACCATAGAATGGTTTGGGTTGGAAGGGACCTTAAAGATCATCCACTTTCAACCCCCT
>JAOXNG010000026.1:2679687-2690592 GCA_028566535.1 Scolopax minor | reverse complement strand
AGTAATTTTATATATATTAATTATATTTGAACTTTTAAATTTGCTCCTTTTTTCTCTTGCAGATTGATATGACTTCAGAAAAAAGTAAGATTTTATTTTTTTAAAAAAAATGTTATAATGCAGTTTGTATGAAAGAAAGAATAAAGATAAGCATGAGAGAGCTAAGCTTTAACTGCTACTCTAATAACATCAATACTTTAAAAATGTAATAGAAAACAATTTAATAGCAAAGCAGATATCCAGTTAAATACATTTAAATACATTTTAATGTATAATTAACAAATAATACAGTTTAAAACAGTTCATCCAAGCATTTACTTTCCTTTGACATCCCTAGTGATCCCGCTATTGCTATCTTGCTTGTATGAATGCTCATCCCTCCATTTTTTTGTTTTGTCCATTTGTTGACACACATTGTTGCCTCATATTTGAGATAAATGACAGTATCACTTTTAATGAAAAGGTAGTCAATGCTCCAATATATTTCATTAAACTCATGAAATACAACCATGCAAAAAAGTGATACTGTCCAAAGTAATCAGGCTGTTTAACCTTTCTCCCTCCCCCACCCTTTACTGTGGTGAAATATGACTGGAAATATGACTGTTAAGCTTGGTGCAGCATTATATACCCTTTGTATATAAAGAATCAGGCCGTTAGTATTAGAAACTGCAGTTGAATGGCCAAAGATATCCTTTAATGAAGATGCAAGTCAAACAAATATATATTCAAACTCAGGATTATCTCTATTAACTGTTTTCAAATGAAGCAATTTCTTAAATATGTCTAGGAAAAGAATTACTTATGTCTTGTTTCCAGTTTGAAGTGCAATGGCTTGCCTTTTTTTTCTACATTGCATTTTGAGGCTTCTTTATTCTTGATGTACTATCGACATGTTTTAATTGGAAAGACAATGGCACCATGATCCTGAAGATCAAATGGAGGATCATTCCACTATAACCTCCTTTGTCTGTAGCAGAAATGCTTCATCTAGAGAACAGAAGATAACAGGGTGACAAACTATGGTGCGAAATATTATTCACCATGATTAACAACATAATGAGTATCAGAATTTTGCTCTAATTCATTATTATTTACACCAGGGCAACCAGGTGGAAAAGACACGCCATAGTGTAGCCAGCAGAGTGGAATTTCAGTTGCCTCATGACTCACCTTGGCCATGGGAAATGGGAAGTGAATTCAAACAGAACAATAAAACATACAGGTGAAAAGGGGCTTGAATGCTCCCTTTGCCATGTAATTATTTACTCGATGCAGTACACCAATCCTAAGGAAGGTGATGGGATGCAGGTATGGTGAGGTTGATCAGTTGTGGCTGTCACAGACTCACATAAATTCTACCTAGTATAGAGCTTGAATTTTTGGTGACTCTTAAGTGGATGAATGAAAATGTCAATCAGGTAGCAATTCAGTTTTGCTACTTCTTCCTTTGGCTTAATGGAGAATTATTTTGAGAGTTTGCATTACTACTTTGACTTTTAGACTGGGGTGTAGAAATGTGTCAAGTTTTACATGGTGTACTACCTTTAAAAGAGAAAAGTGCAATTATAAGTTCTAAGCATTGTGTTGTGTTCATAGCTTCCTTCAGTCCTCCAATATTTCATTCAGTTCTCAATATACATTTTCTACTAGTACTTCCTGAAACTCATAATATTCCCAGCAGGCAGTTATGGCATAATGGGAATTACTCACGTCCAATTTACTGTATATTGATTGTACATATTATTCAAATATTTCACCACAGTATGTTTTACAATATTTTCACGTATCTTTAATTTATGTGATTAATTTTTTAGAGCAATTGTTTTTTAACTGAACCTACATACCCAGCAGCATTTCAACACCCTTGCTTTGCATGGAAATAACTTGCCTTACATGAATTGTACGTATGTGTCTAGTGTGACTGTCTCTGATTTTTGGTTGCCATACATTACATTTTTTAAAACTTTGAAATCACTTCTGAGTTGATTCACAGTTTTTTCTTATTATCTCTCCTTTTCTTCTCTGTCTTCTCTTTCCTCAGTGAATTCATTAGTTGTCAATGAGGATGTTCCAAGGAAAGGACCATGCCTCTTAAAACAAAAGAATGTTTGTTTCATTGTTTAGGTGTGAAATCCCCTTAGATGAAATGCCGGTTTGCAGCTGATTCAGATCTCTACATATTTGATCATATTCTAGATTACTGCAGAATTACTTTTAACTTTTTATTTTGGTCATTAAGAAAAAAAAAGTTAACCCAATGTTATTCTGACAGTTTGCTAACACTGGCTTTCTCTTAGAGGAAATCGACTTTCAATCAGTTCTAATGCTTTCCGCCTTTTTTCTTGTTTATTTTTATTTGAACATTGATCTGTAACATCTGAACAATCTTGAGATGCCTATCTTTGTGTAACTTCACTGTGTTTCTTCTGTTCTTAATTTTAAATTTTGTTGTTGTTTTGATTTTTTTTTTAGTGGTGTCCTGATTTGGTTTGTTACAGCTTTGATAATGTATGTGTGGTTGTGCTATTTTGATAAAGTTAAGCAAGTTATTTCCTGCCATTTTCCTTTTCAGTTGTTTTTTTTCCCCCCTCCCCTGTTAGCTTTGCTTTGCTCTTGTACCCTCAGATCTTGTGGATCCACCATTCCTGGCCCATTTTGTTGACCTTCCTACCACTGCAACCAAAGACTGTCATTTTCAGTCCTGATTACATTTTCCAATCTCTATTTTTGATTTCCATTTTACTTTCAATGTTTTTCATTCGCATCAAAGATGACGAGACAGAATCTACAGAAACTTCTATCCTGAAAAGCCATCTGGTTAATGAAGTCCCTGTACTAGCCAGTCCAGACCTGTTGTCTGAAGTTTCTGAGATGAAACAAGATCTGATCAAAATGACTGCCATCTTGACAACTGACTCTTCTGATAAATCAGGCTCCATTAAAGTGAAAGATCTTGGAAAACCCACTGAAGAAGAGCCAGGAGAGCCTTTTGAAATAGTTGAAAGAGTAAAAGAAGACTTAGAAAAAGTAAATGAAATTCTGAGAGGTGGATCCTATACCAGAGAAGAACATGTTTTGCAGAAGTCCCTTTCCAAACAAGAACTTGTAGAAGAAGAATGGGTCATTGTCAGTGATGAAGAAATTGAAGAGGCCAGAAGAAATGTTCCTTTAGAAGTTACTGAGCCTACATGTGTAGAAATCAGGATAGACAAAGGGGCAACAAAAGTGGAGCAGCCAGACATGACAGGAATGGTAGATTACCTTACAGAGGATTTAAAAACATATGTTTCTCTTCATGAGGTACAACCACAAGACTTACAAGAAGACTTAGTAGAAGAGAGATTTGAAGCTGTAGTAATAAGCAGGGATTCTGAAAAAGAAGGACACAAACCTCTAACAACTGAAACACTAAGTCCGCAGGAGCAACACAAGCCAGCCTCAGAAATTAAAAAACCAGTTAGGACAAAATTAAGAGACAAGCAAAAACAAAAGGAAGGCAAGATGCACAGCAGTGAAGAACAACGAGGACTAAAGAAACTCACTCCAGATGAATCAGTAGGTGAGGAGCCTGGCTTAACGCTGACAGCTGCTCCTGAGGCTAAAGCTGTATCCCCTGTTATAGAGGAAACTCCTATTGGTTCGATAAAAGATAAAGTTAAAGCTCTTCAGAAACGAGTGGAAGATGAACAAAAAGTACGGTCAAAACTACCTGTCAGAATTCAAACAAGAGAAAGCACTGCTGAAAAGGCTTCTAAAAGACCAGCACAAGTCAAAAAACCAGTAGCACACAAAGCACAACCCCCTGTTTCACCTTCTTCTAAGACAGAAAGACTTGAAGAGACCATGTCAGTTCGTGAACTGATGAAAGCCTTCCAGTCAGGTCAAGACCCATCCAAGAATATATCTGGACTGTTTGAGCACAAATCTGTCAAACAGAAGCAGCAGCTCCCTGAGAAGGAAACAACCCAAAGAAAACCAGTTTCTTCACAAAATGAAACTAGGCGAGTATCAAGCCACAAGACAGACAAGCAGAAGGACAAACAAAGCACGGTATTAAAAGCAGAGAAAGAGCCACAATCGAAAAAAGGAAAAATGCAAATTTCTACTGTCAAAATTACCAAGAAAGCTGTAGGGAAAGACCAGGTAAAAGAGCAGAGCAGCAAAAAACCAACTGAACCTCTCCCTCCGGTATTTGATGATGAAAGTGCCAAAGATACAGCGGTTGCGAAGGGCAGGATTTCTGATGACCAAGGAGATGCTGAGTTCCAGATCAGCCCTGACAGAAAAACTTCAACAGATTTTTCTGATGTCATTAAAGAAGAACTGGAGGATAATGACAAATATCAACAGTTCCGGCACCTTTCAGTGACAGAGGAGGGAGAGCTTAACTTGGAGCAAGTTCTGACCAGTCCTTTTGGTGTTGCTTTTCCCACAGAATATGTGAAAGATGGATTCCTTCCTGCTCTTTCCCTGCAAAGTGCTGCTTTTGATGGGAGTTCAGAGAGCCTTAAACATGAAGGTGTGGCTGATTCTCCAGGTAGTCTACTTGATGGAACCCCTCAGATCAGCTCTGAGGAAAGTTATAAGCATGAGGGTCTGGCAGAGACTCCAGAAACAAGTCCTGAAAGCCTTTCATTCTCACCAAAGAAAACTGATGGGCAAAATGAAGAAGCTAAAGGAGCAGCTAGAGCACACACAACAGCAGAAACATGTTCTCCAAAGGAACTCTCTCCAAAGGAAGATAAAAAAGGTATTACTGAAAGACAGCTAGATGCTGTTACTGAGACTAGTAAGTCTCATTCTGACAGTGTATCAGAAGAGCTTGTACCTACAGCCTCTGAAGAAGAGGCTGATAAACAAAAAGAAAGTAGCTCAGCTTCCATTATGAAAGATGTTAGCAGGGATAAAGAATCCAGAACCACTGCACATTTAACTAAGTCTTCTGAAACACATGACACTGCTTTAGACAAAGAAAAAGATATAACCTGTGAACGCCGTGTTGTGGTTAGAAGTCCCCAGAAATTGGAACTTTCACTTGCTAGCCATGATAGTGAAAGCTTTAGCCCAGTTGCAGATGACTCTTTGGCTATAAGTCATAAAGACTCACTGGAAGCAAGCCCAGTGCTAGAAGATAACTCATCACACAAAACGCCTGATTCTTTGGAGCCCAGTCCTATGAGAGAGTCTCCCTGCCGTGATTCCCTTGAAAGTAGCCCTGTAGAACAAACAGTGAAGGCTGGTGTTTTGGGGCAGGGTCCTCTTCAGTCTGTTCTTAGCAAAGGAGAAACCTGCCCAGAGCTGGCATCGGTGCGTTCCAGGATTCTCCGTGACCCTGAGGGAAGTGCTGATGATGACAGTCTAGAGCAAACATCCCTCATGGAGAGTTCAGGGAAAAGTCCCCTTTCACCTGAAACTCCTAGTTCTGAAGAAATTAGCTATGAAATCACACCTAAAACAGCAGACTCGCAGGCACTGTCAAACATACCAAAGTCAGCTGTGATCCCTGAAGTCAGTGAAGAACCAGAAGATGATTGCGAAAGTGAACCAAAGAAGAGATTCACCCCTGAAGAGGAGATGTTTAAAATGGTAACCAAAATCAAAATGTTTGATGAATTAGAACAAGAAGCAAAACAGAAGAGGGATTACAAAAAGGATTCTAAGCAAGATGAATCTTCAGTAGCTGCTGATTCAGAAGCTGCATGTGAAGATGAAGAACCAGAGTCAACAGCTGTAGGAGAAAAAGATATACCTACAGTGGTGACATCTGCAGCTGAGTCTAGGAAAAGTTCTTCCTCTTCAGAAAGTGAACCGGAATTGACTCAGCTAAAAAAAGAAGCTGACTCTGGCCTCTTAATGGAGCCTGTGATCCGAGTGCAGCCACCCTCACCATTACCATCTAGTATTAACTTCAGTTCTAGCCCCGATGAAGTAGGTTTTCAACCTATTGATTCACAGCAGTGCTCTGTCAGGATAGGTACAATCAAAGCAGAACAGGATAAGCAGAAGATGATAACAGAAGATGATAAAAAGGAACCACTTATCCCTGGGGACAGCTGTAAGGCTTCCACAAGAGAATCAGGCATTTGTCATTCTGATGGTTGTGCGCCAGCAGAAACTGAGGAATCAAAATGTGGCAGTAGAGATGGCAGTGAGACAGTTAGCCCCAGTGCCCCAGTCACACGTTGTCAGGGTATTCTGTGTCATTCCACTGGTGACTGTTCTCAAAAAGAAGTTCATGTTGAATCTTCACTAACCCTACAGAAATATGAAAAAGATGTCGAAACACCTGCATTGTTAACACACACAGATCTCGTTTCTACAGGAGCTGTGTCTGCGGAAGCAGGTGGTGGTTCTTGTGGACACAGTACCACTGAGTGCTCTATACCACAAGACACCAAACTGGCTGAAGATGATACCACTGACCATTCTGCTTTGGGAAGTGATTTGGGAGTAGCAGATACAGATTTTAAAACATCTCATGTTGAGGAACCCTTATCAGAATATTCATCCCTTACCACTGAAACTGTGGAACATGAAAGTTGTGTAGCAGATGCTGCTGCAAGTAGCTCTCCTTATATAGTTAGCCCTTATGAAAATGTGTCTTCTGAACATTTCTTTACTGACTCTGAAAGTAAAGTAGAATCTGGTAGAGGTCTGCTATCTAGGGAAAACTATTCTATTGAAGAAGTAAAAGTTCAAGCTGGTGAAGCTTCAATTAGCAGAGACACAGGTAGTGAATATCTCTCTTCAGAGGAAATGTATATGGAAATAGAGCCAAAATCAGAGGGTGCACTTCAGAAAATGTCTCAAGGGTCTTCAGCATCAGATTCCACAAAATTAGATGAATCTGCCCTTGAGCATGTAACAGATGAAACAGAGAAATTAATCAGTCAAGTTGTCATCACTAAAACTGATGTAGATTCTGACATGTGGAGTGAAATACGTGAAGACGATGAAGCTTTTGAAGCTCGGGTAAAAGAAGAGGAACAAAAGATATTTGGATTGATGGTAGACAGGCGATCACAAGGCACAACACCTGATACAACACCAGCCAGAACACCCACCGAAGAAGGGACACCACTTAGTGAACAAAATCCTTTTCTTTTTCAGGAAGGAAAGTTGTTTGAAATGACTAGAAGCGGAGCCATTGACATGACCAAAAGGAACTATCCAGATGAAAGCTTTCACTTCTTCCAAATGGGGCAGCAGCCCCAGGAAGAAGTTTCTTTATCTGAAGAAGTGAAAGAAGCAGCAGAGATAGAATCTTCTAAGCTGAAGAGCTCACCAGATCCATTTTCACCTTCAGAATTGGAGGACTTGGATATACAAGAAAAAGATACATTGAATACACCCCCAGCATCTGAGTCTAGTGATAAATCAGAAGAAACGACAGGTGAAGGTGTCAGCATAGGCACCACAAAAGCAGATATTAAATCCAGAATTCCAATTAAAATGGGTATTTCAGCTTCTTCAAAATCACCAAAGAAAGAAACTACTGCCTCTGAAGCTGAGCCCCTCTCCGGAATGGAGGATGACATGGTTGATAGCAGTCAGGTGCCTTGCCCTATCTCTCCTGAGCAGTCTGTAGTAGAAGATGAATTAGATTTTACCAAAGTCACTAAATTAGTCTGTTCTGAACAAGGTGAAGAGTCCCCAGGCTCTTCACCAGAGGAACAGAGATCTGTGATTGAAATCCCTACTGCTCTAATGGAGAGTGTGCCTTCTTGTGAAAGTAAATCCAAAATTCCTGTAAGAACAGTTGCTGCTGCATCACAATCCTTACAACAATCGGAAAATGAAAGCCTTCCCACAGATGGCTTCCTAGACAGTTTGCAGTGTGAAGGAAAAGACGACCAAGTGAAACCAAAGTCTAAAATTCCTGTCAAAGCAGCTTTCCAAAAAGCTGAACAACAATATACATACCCAGACACACCTGTCCACAAGCTAGAGTCACCCAAAGCTCTTGACATGACAAGCAAACTACCTATGAAACAAGATAACCGAAGTAAATCTGAATCTGATGCAAGTATTCCCGTGGACCCAAAGACTAAACGTTCAATAAAAGCTAGGAGTTACGCTGAGGCAGAAGCAGAGACCAGGGAGAGGGAGAGAGAGATGAAGCTTGAGCTAGACTCAGATGAGGCAACAGCAGCAAGACCCAAGGTATTTTCATCGCGGTTGCCAGTTAAAAGCAGAAGCACTACAGCCTCCCGCAGTGCTTTTAGTCCCACAAAAGAAAGTAAGGAACATTTTTTTGACCTTTACAAAAACTCCATAGAATTCTTTGAAGAAATTAGTGATGAAGCTTCTAAATTAGTGGAAAGACTCACGCAGTCAGAGAAAGAACAAGAATTAGTTTCAGATGATGAAAGCAGTAGTGCCCTAGAAGTTTCAGTTATTGAAAATGTGCCATCCAGTGAGACTCAGCAGTCAGTTCCTGAAGACATCTTTGACACCAGACCCATTTGGGATGAGTCTGTAGAGACTCAGATTGAACGTATCCCTGATGAAAATGTCCATGACCATGCTGAAGGTATTTGCCAACGACTGGGATTCCCTGTGCGACGCATGTCATGAATTAAACTTTTTGGTTTTTTGTTTTCTTTGGGGTGTGTGTGTGTATGTATGTTTGTATACATGTGTAATCTGTGTGGCATTTTCTTTTAAGCTTTTGGTGGTTAGTTGTGTATTTTTTTTTCCCCTGTGAGCTGTGTTTGGTTTTTTTGTGTTGTGTCTGTATTTTTCTTGTCTGTGAAACAATCTCAAGATTGCAAACCATGAGTGGTTATGGGAAGTGTTACCTTAACAAACAAAAACACTTCTAAAAATACATATTGTTTTGCCATTAAACTGATTGCTCAGGTCATGCACATTTTGGCTTTTGGCTTTCCCTGGCCCTATTCTTAACTACTAATTTTTACTAATAAGTATTCGGGCATTGGTTGAAACTGAGACAGGCAAATTTATTTTCTTTTGAGTTGTTAGACAAAGAAATCTGCAGAAGTTTTAAATAATTAAGTTTTGTGTTCCTTTTTTTTTTAACAATCTGTGTCTCAAGAAAATTCTGAGTCACCAGTAACTTTAGTACAAGTTTTCTGGTGTTTGGTTTTCCTCTCACCTACTCGTGCACTGCTATTGAGTAGCCATGATGGAAATCCAGTAGCTAAGATGACACATGCATATATCATTAACTTTAAGCAATTTTCTGAATCTGAGATATCACAATCCATGTGTGCATTCAGGGAAAATCAAAACTCAAATTCTGCCATCCTCAAATTATCTTTGGGGATGGAAGGAACAGTCAGTCTCACTGTTACTGAAAATAATGATGACTGGCAAATGAACATCTGATTTTTCCTTGCCTTCATTCTAAGTATTTTGTCTCACTCTCCGGTTGGAAGGCTCAAAGACATTTAAATTAACAATATCTCAAATACAAAGTGCCATATGGACCGTTTGAAGAAAACCTTCCTTACAAAAGCAAGAACATAATTAGAAGCACCAGGCCAGATGAATTTTTCAATGTTGGCATTTACTAAGGAGGCATGGAAAATTATGGCTTCTTGACTCAGTTGAAGTCTTCGATTTAATGTTAGAATGAAGTTTTAGAATAAAATGCCTTGCCAAAATAGGCACAGTAGGCACTTCAGTCCTTGTTTAGATTTTCATGTAAAAGCCTGATTTTCAAATGGAAAATGTAGATACTCCTGTAGTCCTTGTGCTTTTTGAAACGTCAAGCTTTTTGGTTTTTTAAACCTGGGGATTTATTCACTTTAGTTACCCGCTTGTAGCAGCCTGTCCGCATTTAGATTGTAGTAGTTAGAAAAAAGGCACTTTCCCTTCTTGGGCTATATCACCTATGAAAATGTTTTTTAACTTGTAAAAGGCAACTTGTGGCTCTCTTTGACCTTTAGATCAACAGGATGATCAGGAAAGAACAGAAGAAAGACTGGCCCACATTGCTGATCATCTTGGATTCAGCTGGACAGGTAAAATGCATGTTGCTTATTCCAGAGAGAAAGGAGGGGAACATTCTTCCTTTTTTTCATGTTTCCTTCCTGATTATCTAAAGATGTTTTATAGAAATATTTCTGTAGCTTACTGTCATCTGGTCACTGAGATTCCTATAGCCTGTTAGGTTAAGACCTCTGATGCAGAGGTGAGGCCTCTGCACCTGCTGTGGCATCTCCAGAGGGCAAAGTCCTAGGATGAGAGAGTGACAAAGAGCTGGTATATGATACCTTACTCTTTCTTGCAAAATGCAACAACTCTAGCTAAAAGGTATATGAATTCATGAATAAATATAATCTGTGTTCTGGAGCTCCTAGGCTGGAAGGCCACTATAAGGAAAAATGACATCAGTTTCTTTTCTACAGAACTGTGCCAAGGAAAAAGGGATAAAAAGGGACCTATTTGTAACAGGCACTTTAATAGTGTGGATTTAATAGATCTGAGACACTTAACAGACAAGTGAAAGTATGCAGAATGAAATGCAGATGTCTGTTGCTGAAAATCAGCTCAGCAGTGTTTACAAAGAAAAAGAACTGCACAGAAATCTCAGTGCTGCATCAAGCTGTGTGATCCAACAAAAAATTGCTGCAGAAAAATTTAAATCAGGTCTACGCTCTTTTGTATCTATCCCTAGAGTAGTACCACAGTCCTGAAAACAAGCAAGGCTCTAGAAATTAAAGAGGAGTTGTATACCAGAGAAAAAATGTTAACTCCTTGATAATGAAAGATTTTGCTCTTTATGGTTTTTTTAAGCATCTGCAGAGTACATGAAATATATCACTGATACTTTTGCTTGTGTTACTCACCTCTTCCTTTCCTGTCCTCTATTTCAATCCATAGAGAAGTCTGGGAGCATATGTCACTCATCCCAACATGGACTATCTTGAAATC
>JAOXNG010000026.1:2556919-2568178 GCA_028566535.1 Scolopax minor | reverse complement strand
AAGTGAGAGCCACAGACAAACTGGCAAGGCTCAAACTGTTGTTAGGATATTCAGCTATGCGAACTAATGAGAGAAGAAGTACACATGTACTTCTAATTACTACTTCTACTACTAACTACTTCTAACTACACAACTACTAACAATATTAACCCTCATTCACACAGTGGTTTGAATATGTATCTCAGCATGTCTTAATATGCTTTGCAAGGCAAAGAGGTTATTTCAAACAAATTATCACAAGTGAACCAAAGAAAACAAGAAGTTCAAACTCCCTGTCCCTACTCACACTTCATAGAATCATAGAACACCAGGTTGGAGAGGGCCTCAAGGATTATCTGGTCCAACTGTCTTGGCAAAAGCACAGACTGGACAAGATGGCCAAGCACCCTGCCCAGCTGAATCTTAAATGTGTTTGACATTGGGGAATCCCCACTCCCCTGGGGAGATTATTCCCAAGGTGATTGTTCTCATTGTGAAAAATTTTCCTCTTGAGTGCAACAACAATCTCCCCAGGAGTAACCTGTACCCGTTACCCCCTGTCTTTTCCATGTGACTTCTTGTAAAAAGGGAGTCTCCATCTTCTTTGTGGCCACCCTTTAAATACCGCAACCTGGTGATAAGATCTCCCCTGAGCCTTCTTTTGTCAAGGCTGAACAAACCCAATTCTCTCAGCCTTTCCTGCTCTTAACAGTCGCTCCCCAAAGATAAACATCTGGGGAAAAGATGACAGCGTGTGGAGGGTGTCTGGAGAGCCTTAGAAAAGGTCATGCAAATATGCCTCTTACCTCTGCATCTTCCATTGTTACTTGGGAAATATCCAACCGGGCACTCTGCAATGCACTTCCCATCATGTAACAACTTATCTGAAGCACAGGTCAAACACCTGGGCTGGTCAGAATAGCATGTTTCACAGAACTGGCCACAAGCTGCCAAAAAGGACAATTCATTAATGAAATGCACACAATAAGCAAAGAACAACAGAGTAGTCAACCTGGCCACGCAGATGAAACAAAAGCCAAACCATGCCTTGTCCTTTCTTTGCCAGAAAGGCATCTTTAAACATTCCTCTCCAGCACAAGTAACCTTTTGCACTTCCCTGGAATAAGCAGTGACATTCACGGAGCGCAGACAGATAGTCACTGACCTGTATACTGTCTAGGACTCTGAGTAAGTATAAATACAAGAAATGGGTCTACACCAGCCCTCCCTCCATTCCTGACACAACCCCCTCCAGCTAATATAGTATGCTTTTCCTGTCATCAACAGTCTGTGAATAGGGAACATCATCCTAAACAATTTCATATATGAAAACCATCTCATACGTTTCTACATACCTTTATACAACAAGCATCAGTTATCAGACTGTTCAGGAAGTAAAAGATGAGGGAAAAGTTGATAAAAAAATATAGTTCTCCCTCTACCTCTTCTTCAAGACAAAGTTTTAAGTGTGAAAATGTATCTGAAATCCAGCACGATAATGTTTCTTACCAATTCCTGTGTTCTACGTTCTCCCAGGCAGTCAGCTCCAAAATTAACCGACCTGTTATCTAAGAGCACTATGCAACTCTGTATTCCCTAAGTCAGTAGCACCGCTGGTGCTGTATATGCAGAAGGGACAGGCATTTTACTGAACTGACTTTTGTTTCTTTTCACCAGTCAGACAGCCACCCTTTAAGACAGCTTACAGCTCTCCAGTTGGGTATCAATAGGCATGGTCTTGGTAAAAGATGAAAAGCCTGAATCCTGGTGGTTGTGAGGAACAGCTATGGAGTTTTGAGAAATCACTGGCAATAAAAATCAAAATTATGGCCAATCTGCACCTAAGTTAAATTTCCTTTTAAGTTTAAAGGATTTTTGGCTACAAATGTAAGATTTCAAGCCTGCACACTTGAAAACACAGGTAAGTAACTTAACTGATGTACAGACATCAACCAAACTGAAAGGCAACCTGGTCAAAGTGAAATTAATCCAGAAATGGCCAGAATAGCAACAATTTTGTCAAGATGCTGCAGGTTTTAAGCTCTCTCTAGCTAGCTGTGGCTCAGACAGACCTGTGTGAAGACTGTGTCACTTCTACTGACTGTGCTGGACAGTCCTTCAAAGCAGCTGGAGGTGGCTGCCAGCAGAAACACAGATTTGACCTGAGTGGTTGTGGCAAATTCTAGATCCTTTATTTATTTGAATTTTATTTTCCTCTTCATGATTTGTTTGACTCAGGTCTTTTAATTCCCTCCAGCCATCTCTTTCCCTTTTCTCAGCAAATCTCTCCAGTTCCCAAGTCTCATCTGTTGTGCAGGTATTAGTTACTGTGATGCTGAATTATAATCAAATTTACAGAAACCTGCTGGCAAAGGCCATTTTTCTTTACGCAGACAAATGGATTTGTCAAGCCCTGAGAAACAACTCACTTAGGCTTTCATACTGTTCAGCGACGGGAAAAAACCTTAAACCTTTCAGCATCTGATTAGCTTAAATGAATTAATAATCTTACAAACAAACAGCAGCTTTCCTCATCTGATATTTATGCAGAAGGTGCATCGGACTTCTCAGACATGAATAAAATCACAGCTGCTACATGGCTAAATGAAATATCGATTCTTTTTTTGCAGAGCATTTCTCAAACTTCTTGCAATTGGAGAAGAAAACAGGTATTTACCACTGCAGATTCCATCCTTTATATAAAATCCCTGTCCACAGCTGGCCACACAGAGCCCTGCTTTCAGCACGCGTGATGTGTCTTTGCAAGACAAACAATTGTCCTCAGCAGCACCCCAGCAGGAGGAACAGGACTCGTGACAAGCTGCAGGAAAGAAAGGTGCAGGATTAACAATCAATCAACTTCAATCACCTCTTTAAATTGAAGAGTTTGTAGTAATCCACTTTTTTGGGTGCAGTTTTGTTCCTTTAATTCACAGGCATTCACTGCTTCAGAAAAGGGAAAGAAAACTAAAACCCCTGTTCATCTGATGTTAGTATCTTTCATCCAAGCCATCTCAGGAGTACAATTTACAGCTACATTTTGTAGATGTAACATGACATGCAGTATACATCTGAGCAGTTTCTTAGCTGTAATCAGACCAGGAAGAGTGTTGGTAACGCTGTTAAATGCTGTTCATCCTGGTGCTATGGGTTGTACAAGCAGAAAGGGAAACGGGAAGAAAGCCCATCACACACTACTTAAAAACCAGACCTGCAATCAGATCCTTGCAGTGAGTACTGCAATTAACCCAGCTCCACATGCAATCACAGAATTAGACTGCAGGACTACAGGCAAGACCCCACAAAACTAAAAACAAGACAGCCTGCTTCTAGAAAGAACTCCTGCCTTTCCAGGAGTTTGCACTGGTGCAGAAGGAACTGACTTCTGGCTCTTGGCTGATCAGGTTGGGCAGGGCAGAAATCCTCACGTGCTCAGACTAATTACTGGGGAAAGGTGGTCAGGTCCAGTATAGTGGGCATTGCATATCTTTTCCTTGACATGGCCAGCAGAAGTGACAGGCGTTCCCTCACTGAGTTAAGATACCAGTTACTTTTCTCTGTGGGTGGGCCATGTATGATGGCTGGAACACAGTAATATTTCAGATGCTCCCAAAGTAAATCACATTCCCACAATGCAGGCAGTATAAATGCCTTTTCTGTGATATCTGGGTGCAGGAACACATAAGCAAAACAGAGTGATTCTCAAGCACGATGACATCTTACAATTAAAATAGTAACTGTATGAGGATCAATTCTGCCTCCCAAACCAGCTGTTGAACGAGTCACCTTATTTGAAACTGTACAAGTTCAGCTGTGAGGGAAATTCAGCCCACTGCAGTTATTGTTTATGGAATCTGTGACGCAGACTAATATTAAATCCTGTGCTATCAGTGCTTGCAAGAACTGTGCAAATTACAGTTCTTTTAGCTATTAGATTTTTTTCTTGATTACACCCAAATATGTTCCAAAGATGTTCTTAAATTTATTATTCCACAGTAAGGCAAGTACATGCTTGTGCTCCCAGACCACTGCAGGAGGGAGAAAACAGAACTTTTTGATACTTGCCCTGTACCTGCAAACACATCTAAAGTTGCAGCCACTCAAGGAAAGCTCATCTGTGAGCAGTCTCAGTGTAATGCAGGAACCAGCAAACACAGCAGCAGCTCATCCACATAACTAAGAGCACATCTACATATAGAACAGTGACAAAAAGAAACACCTTCCTGCCAAAATAAATCCCCCTAAGTGAGAGACAATTCATCCTCTCCCCAATAACAGGTGAGAGTCAAAGTGTTTGCAAACCAGACAGGCATTAAGTGAGCTTCCAGCAAACCAGTCATCACCACTGCTCCCATCTCACTCCTGTTCTGCACAGTTTCTATGCTGTTTCTGCTTGCTTGAGGCCATAGTTGCTCTTGGATTTGTTAATTAATAAGATGGAGCACTTATGTTTGTGCTTATGTCTGAGTCACACTGCACAGTAGAAGATGAACATCCCATCTTAGTGGATCTCACCACTCCCCAAGGCAGGGAAGCACTATCATCTCCATCTCGTATGCAAGGAACTGCAACACAGCGATGTGACGTGACATGCATGGGGTAACAACAGGGAGTGTTCAGGGGGCCAAGACACTGGACATGTGAGTTCATGCCCAGTACATGTCCTTTGACAGTCTGGATGTTCCTTCTCCATACTTCCATCTTTGCTTATTTTCCCTTTTCTCATCTATTCCCTTGTAACTAGCTGTTTGCTATCCCCCATTTCACCTTCCCGCATCTTTTCCTCCCCCCTACTTTATTCCTGATCTCTCCAGCACGCTGTGGCTCTTCTTTCTTTTCTTGTTCGCTCCTGTAAGGACCCTGGGCACCCTGCACCAAATGAGTCTTACCCCCACCTCCTACAGCAAGTGTTGCCATTATCAAGCACATCGAGCTGTGGCTGAATCACAAGACAATGAACACCAAACATCCCACCCCGAGGTAAAGATTGTGCACAATTTTCTGCTACAGTCGATGATTTCCCTTGTTGATAAAAAGCTGCATCTCATTCCAGCTTGGATGATTCTCAGGGCACGTCTACACTTGAAAGTTAACTGCAGAGTATGAGTTCATGTTGTAAATTCCTAAGTACTGAAATGTCCTCACTTCACCTTCCAGATGTTAGTGCTTTGCTCCTCTCTGAGCTCACTCTAACTTTCAACATATTTTTGAAAAAGTCGGTACCAGGACTTGGATCTTCTAACTACATACTTCCCACTGCACAGCTTGAACCTCTTGCTGTTAAATCTGCCTCTATATGTTGACCCATCTGAACATACTCAGTTATTTGCAAAGTTCTCAAGTCCTCTCTGGAAACGCTACTCTTTTCCAAGAGACACTTTTCTCTCCTGACAGCCCAGGTCTCCAACTCTGTTTTTAAACAGGTTGCTTTGCATACAGCTGCATTTTGATGAAAGCTGAGTCAGTCAGGCAAATGTGCTTTGGGTTCCACCATGCACCATGTGCTGACTTCGCTAGACCAAGTGCTCCCAAGCACACCCTCACCATGGTCTCTTCTCAAGCAGCTGCCTCAAGCTGTCCTCCTGTGTAGATAAAAATAATGTCTTCATCTCCCACCAGCACCACACATTTTGCTGGATATAAGTCTACCATAAACAATACCCAGGCTGGAAAGGTCTTTGCCATGGCTCCAGCTCCTCTCTGGAGATGGTGCCCAGCAGTATTGCTCCTCTGCCACAGTCTGCACACAGTCCTTCTGCTGGGCTTTTGTCACCACCACCATTATTCTTGCCCACAGTCAATTATAATTAGCGAACAACCCTCCCTCCCAGCGTGCCTTCCCTTCTAGCTCTAGCTCTGACTCTCTTAAGCCCTTCTGCCGGACACACGGCTGTAGGGCTAATAGAACAGCAGACAGGCCAGCCCAGCCCAGCCCACTCCCTTGTTCTCTGCTGCCAGAAGAAACTCACCACAAACATTACTCACATACTCACAGCCACCAAGAAAGGGAGTGAGACAAGAAGAAAGGGTGTTTTAGACAAGAGCACGCCCAGTGCCATACTTCTAATGGGGAAACCTGTAATGTCTATACTCAAGTCAGGTAATGATACGAACCAGCACTATCTGCATGTTGGAGGAGTTTAAGATCTTATTTCATTCCCTCCATCCAGTTTCCAGTTGGCCCTCACTGGCCCTTGGCAGAGATCCTGCAAATCTACTCCTGGCTATCACAGCAGCTTTCAAATCTTCTAGTGGGGCAGCTGTTATGATAAAATTGCATATCTTCCTAGATATGCAATTCCTAGATAAAATTGCAATTGTCTTCCTAGATGAAGGATGACTTCTGTGGTATCTCAGCTATGGAAAGGCTACAGTGAGAGTACAGTGAGGGAAGTAAAGATCAAGTACAAGCAAAGAGGTCTTCAGACCTTCTGAGAAGCTGCAGTGAATTTGGCAAACTGCTGTTTGGACTCCAAGCTGCCAGACAGAGATCAGGCCCAGATGGCTTCTTTGAGACAGAGAGGGAGGGGTTAAGTAGCAGAATTTGAAAGAAAGGAAGGAGAAGAGAAAGGATGCAATCTGATTTTTAGCAAAACAGCCACATTTAGCATGTGGAAGCAGTGCAAAAGAATCCAAGTACAGGATCACCCTCAGGTGGGCCAACAAACAAACATGCTTGCAGCAAGTGACTCCGCTCTCGTGTGCTGCTCCAATCACTACTGCTGCTCTGGAAGATCTCCCTGGGAACAGGCTCCACTGACCCCTCTGACACAGCCATTTCTGCACGCCAGGTGGCAAGCACCTCCAGGAGTTATCAGCTGCCAGTCTCCAGATGACAAATGTGCATATCCTGATTCATGCTTCTACAGATACAGTCCTCCACTGCTCCTGCTCGCAGCAGCAGGCACCAGGAAATTTATTTTCACATCCTGAGGATTTCTTTTGTCACAAGACCGGCAGCTACTAAATCCCAGCCAATATCTCCACTGTTTGCCATCAGACAGTAAAACTGCAGCTGGAGTTGTAAGCAACGGACCCCCAATATGTAGGACCTGGGTTTCTGCAGCTGGATCAGCAGCTCCAGCCCATTCCTGCCCTGTGTTCATTCACACTCAGGGACACTCTGCCTGCAGATTCAGCGCCGGATCACTGCCAGACTCAGCAGCTGCTTCTCGCCCAAACAGCCAAGTCACCAACTCTGCTGGAAAAGCAGGGGAAGAAATGGAAGCATTCAATGAGCCACTGTCAGCTAAAACATCTTTGCCTACAGCAACTAAACAGCTGCGTGAAAATAAATCAACAGAAGTGACTGCATCGCCAGGGAACTGCTTTTACCCTTCCTGGGTGTTTTCAGCTCAGATTTGTAGGGTCTGTTTTGCATTGCCTCCTCCCTTCAGTGTGGATACTGGACTTGTACGCAAGCCAGAAAAGGAAAGATGTTTCAAAAGATGCTGCTGGAGGAAAGGTATTCAAAAGAATATAGGTGACCTTCCAGTTGCAAGAGGGTGTGCAATTACTCTGCCTCAGCTGACACGATGGTGTTCATTAAGCTGCTGTAACATGTCTTTCCAGAAAATTGATGTCAAACAGACAAAAACTTCCAGGGTCTCACGTCTTGGTCAAAGCCGGCTCCTGAGCCAATAGGTCTCTGCTTTATTAGGAGCTGTGGGGCTGTAATGTAGGAATCATACAGAAGTGACACAAGCCCAAGCTTTTAGAAGATGAGAAGTCCTGCAAAGTGATGTTTCTGTCCTTTCATGATTAACCAGGAAGTCAGAGAATCAGTTAAAGATCCACCCACCAAACTGTCTGTTATCTGCATCAGCACAGGTATAACATTCCCAGGCTTGATGCCCGCAGGAGGGCTATTGCAAACAGCATCCCAGCAAGAACACAGTAAGAAGTCACTGCTTGGTTTTGGGAAAGCACAGAGAGGATCCAACTGATTTGGGCCACGTGGTAGCACCACCTCTAACCTGCCCTCCTCACCATAAGCTGGACAAGCTCAGCTTAGTCATGTTCAGTCGTTTACCCTCAAGGTGAGCCTCCAAAGCCAGATACAGCAGAGAACAACAACAGGTTGTGAATAAAAATTGAAGTGCTTTGCTAGAGAGTGAGCTGTGTCAAGTTACACATTTCAACATTTGCATTTTGGGAGATCAAAGCAGAAACACTTTCTGCCTAGGCTTTTGAATAATCTTGAAAACATAAATAATTAAGTTAGAAAAATGCAGTGAGAGCCCTGAACACTGCAAGTCCTTTGAGCCCTTCTGTTCTACTAGGCAGACATATTTTATTTTTGCTTCCCTTTGCTCTGCCTTTGGTTGGGTGTTTCTTAACTGCTTCCACGGCCTGTTTCTGACAAAGAAGACTTCATCTACCACTCTGCTCTAAGCCTGATACAAACTGACCAATGATCTTTAAACACACTGCTACATAACCAACCCTATTACCTTTTATTTGCAACTTTATTTTCTCTTAATGGTTTAATACTTTACAGAAGCAGGTGGAGGGCCAGAGGCAGAAAACAACCCTGGTGTAAGATCAGAATAGAGCAGAGATCAAACAACTGTATTTCAAAATTCAAAATAGATTCAATTAGACCAGATGCTATAAACAATGAACAAAAGGAAAGACTAATTCATTGTATCTTGTTATAATGCAGACAACAATGTTTCAACAATAGGATGGAGTAAGAAACCTGGTCTTAGAGGTCTTTTTCATCTTCAGAACTAATTCCTCAAGAGGGAGTTTACTGAAACTATAACAATTAACACAGTCTAGTTCATCCTTTTTGTGATTTTGGAACCCACTCATTGTAGATGTTAAAACCATTATGAGAAAAATATTTCTGAACAGTCTAAGGCTCATCTGGACAATCAGATTAGAGATTTGTAAAAATAAAAAGGATACAAAGAAAGAATGAATGGAAATGAATTACGGACCGTATCTGAAATTTAAGACTTTCTCCACTGGTTTGACTTTATGCAGAAAATGCAGCCAGGCAGAACTAAAGCAAATTGGTTTAATTCCCTTGAGGAAATAAGAACAAATTTTCCCAGCAACTTTCAGCTACAGACATGCGTGACTGCAAATTTGGATGGAATGTACAATCAGTAATCTAAAAACCAGTAATAAAATGAAATATTAGCTTTTCCCTACTGCTTCAGCAGTATATGGGCGCTGCCAATTAAAACACTAGGAGCAGGTGGAAAGGAAATGGTAAAATAAAACCAAATGAAGTAGAAGATTATGTGATACTTAAGTCTATAAATTGTTTTGGACTGGGTCTTTTTTTTCTATTTATACATGCACAATGGGGCCCTAGTCTATAGTCACTGCTGGAAGACAGAGGTTTTTCAGACTTACAAAACCTGAAATGAATGGTCAGCTCTTAAAGGAAAACCACTTCAGAAAAGGAAGCTGTACTTACAATCTGAAGTGTTTTCCCCTGAAATCTGCCAAAAGTCCCAAGCCTGTATTTAATTTTAAGCAGGAGGGATAGTTCCAAAGAAATTAAAGAGATGGCTCAAGAAGTTAAGCATTTGCTCCACCCCTTTGCTGAACTAGAGGTGCAGAAATAATTAGAAGCCTTCTAAAAAGGCCAACATCAAGAGGAGAGAAGTGTTACCTTTAGAGGAAACAATTAAACTGTCATGATGAAAAAGCAGCTGCCTTACAGTTTGGGAAAAGTACAAGTATTTCAAAGGAGCAGGGGAAGCTCATATAAGCACCACTATAGTTCCATCGAATAGAAAACTTTAACTTCTCAATCTTATTTTAAGTCTTCCTAATTGCTATGATATAGAATTTAGACTTATCTCAGTGTTTTATAGAATTACTACTTTACTTTGTAAATACGCTTCCTGAGAATAGTTTGTCCAATCAACTTTCAGGAAGAGCACACCACATGAAACAAGTGAATGGCAAAACAATGCAAAAGACTTTTCCAAAAAGTATTTTCTGTGAGCTTTTCTGGGTCCTATCAATCCCCCATCCCTTCAGGCAAATTTCCACACACCTCAAAGCACCATCTCCTGAAAAGTCTGGCATTAGCAGCTGCAGCTTTTCTGCTCTGAACTCAAAGAAAAACCCAAAGATCAGATTGCCAGACGTGGCCCAGGGTGTTATATCCTTAATAAAATTAGCACATACATCCTGCTCCATACACTTAACTGCACAAAAACCACAGTCACATTTCAAAAGCAGAATTCTGAATTAAAAGAGGACAGTGATGAAAAACTGCAGTGTTCAGAAGCAGAGGGGTTTAGACCAACAGAACTGATCCGCTGAGGAATTTTAATGAATATTTCCCCAACCAGTAATCAATTTTACACTGTATGACTTAGTTCCTCTGTTCACTCCTTCCTTTACTCTAGGGTGAACATTAACACCTATGTCAACAGCAGATCCCTCAACAGAAAGTATATCTAATAGCTCGGTACAGCTTTTTCTGCTCTTTTGCTACCACAAAATATTGCAATCTTTTTTGCTTTGAGTTACCTGTGCAGAGGAGCTGATCCTGAAAGTATCCCTTCCCACACGAAGTCACACACTGCCCGTTCTTCATTAGCAGAGATGGCTGGCACGAGGAGCACTCAAATCCATTGGTACAGGCTGAGCATGTTTCATTGCAGGCTTCCAAGAGAAAGAATGGAGAACAAAGATACATTAATCCCAAATGCCTCGAGGCAGCAAGATTCCCCTGTTCTGATAAAAGAGACAATTTTACTTCATTCTGGCAAAAGATTTTGAGAATTTGCATTTTTTAGGGGCTTACACCTGAAAACTCTTCTAGTCTTAAGCCCGTGGTTACTACTCAGTATGTGCCCAAATGCTTTTCCAGACAAAGCCTGGCACTCTCTTTATAATAAGCCTGTGGGATCCTACAAACAAAAGCACGGCAGGCGACAGGAAAGACAGTCATCTGACAGGGTATAACCCCTTGCAGAAATTACCTAAGCAAGTACCCCCATCCTGGTAGAAGCCCAATTCACACATCTCCACACAGCGCCCATTCTGCAGCTGCCTCCTGGGGTCGCGGCAGGCGTCACAGTGACCCAAGGACTGAGAGCAGGTCAAACAGTCTGGGTGGCACTCGACTGGCACAAAGAGAAGACACAAAGGCAAAACCATCAGCAGTGGTTTCAGTCAGGAAGGCACAAAACAATGCATACTCCAAAATCAAAGTGAAATTAATGACTTATTTCTGTTGGTGGTTCAATGTGTGGGTTTTTTGGAGCATTTCAGGTTTCCCCCCCCCCCGAAGACTGCATGAGA
>JAOXNG010000026.1:2541148-2554506 GCA_028566535.1 Scolopax minor | reverse complement strand
AAAGGGCCAGCATCAGTGGCAAAGGGGAGCCTGTGCACAAAGTGGTTTTGCCATGCACAGAAATCTCTGGGTAAACTGCAATGCTACGGCCGTGCTAGCAGTAAATTAAACGTTCCTGGCACTGTTTCAGCGTGGAGACCTGCCGATATGGGACTGCATGTCTCTGTACCATTAACCCTCTTGCCCTCTTTGCCTTTCCAGAATAAGGCGGCCTGCAGAGTTGCCTAGGCAGAAGAGTCCTGGGCCCGTGAACATCTGAATACATTCCCTCTTGGCACTCCCCCTGAAGCAGGGGTTCTTCAGTTAGCAGTAAGTCCTTCCTACTTCTTCACCTCCCTTCATCTTCTCTGACTCAAAGCATTTTCTCCTGTCCCTGAATTTTGCTGCCTCACTTGTCCACTTCTTTTTCACAGCCTGCTAACAAGCGCTTGAATTTGTTCTCTATGTGAACAGATAGATACCTGTGATCTGTCCTCTGTCTGAATCTCTCTCTTTGCATAATGACCTTTTTGTCACACTTTAAATCTATTTCTAACCTTCACAGCATTTTATTTCCTGTCCTCCTCTCTTCTATTGCCTTGTTTCCATCACTGAGGACTGGCTGAAACACCACAGAGATGAAGAGGTATCATTGGCTTTCTTCAAAACCACCCATTGAACCTGACACCTATACATTTACTAGCTCATGGAGGGAAGAGATCTTGCACCCACTGCTCCCTTCCTGTGATCTCCATCCCTGGCTCTGTCAGAAGGCCACCAAAGCTGTCCCCAGCAGCTGGGGCTCTGCTGAAGCCACATGAGGAAGTCAAAAGGCAGAAAAGAGAGAACAAGGATTTTAAATGCCCATGACATTTTTGTGCCAGTTCCTCTCTTAAAATGGATGAAGCACAAATGGGATTAAACCTGACATCTTAATATATTTTACCTCCCCTTGAGTCAGAGAGAAATGAGAAAGGAAAGGGAAGTGTTGACATTATTAAAAAAAAACCAACAACACAACAAAATTAGTATGAAACTTGCCATTTTTCACATCTGTTGGCAAACAGCAGTGATTAGCTCCAGTCCTCATCTATCAGAGCAATGAAAAGTCCACTATATTGCCATATTTCAACTAAGCTAATTAATTTTTCCTTTCTGTTTAATTTCAGGAGGAAAGTTCCTTGGAAATGTTTATAAAATAATGGACTCCTGTTGCAGTAAAAATTATAATCAGTGGGATCCATAGCTATATGTTGCCACAGCTCTGTAGCCTTTATAGGATTAAAGTTAGGCACTTTTAACTCCATGAGATCTACAGGAAACCTGTGAGTATGTAGATTAAATATTAAGGGAAAATGATTGATTATACTGCACAAAGGAAAGCAAGGCAAACTTAAACTCTGCAGCAGATGCATACATTATAAACAAGTACATTCTGTAAATTGTCAAAGCAATCTGCAGACAATATTAATAGATTATTTTTCTATTACACTTGCAAATAGTATCCTTCTTAGACCTTGAGCAGGAGAGTCAATTCCTCCAAACCTTCACAAGCAGAACTCACAATTACGTGCCCCAAAGTACCAGGATACTCACAGCTTTGGTATGTTCTTTGTAAACACAGTAACTATTGCTTGAGATACATTCAGGACAGCACTTCCCATCTAAGTGAATTAATTCTTCACCCTGTGAAGAGAAGGTTGCAGCAATTCAAATGGAAACATCATCACCAAAAATACTGTGGAATGCAGAGGCAGAGCAGCTCTTGCCCTGGAATGCAATCTTCAATATCTAATTTCACCTTATCTTCTCTCTATCCTACTTCATCTCTGTAGGCACAGTTTGAAAAATGTGCTTAGTGAATACTGCAGTTGAAGAACAAACCTCAGAAAAGGCCAGAGAATTCAGCGATAAGGCCATTACTCCATCCCTAAATCCCACAAAGACAGACCTCCCAATATAATTCACTGCAAGTACAAATAATAGGAATGCCATATTTTTATTGTAGATCACTAGGATTTTACTGGACCACTGTCAAGATTTCAATGCATAGAAACTTACTTTCATTTTGAATGTCCTTTTTTTTCCCCAAGAGAATTTCAAACCACATTTGAAATTCCGCTCTATTTATCCCAGATGGAAAAAGACTGATTTTTGTTACAATGTACAACTGCACAGAATCCACTTAAATAATTTCAGTTTGAAGATAAGAATTTAGCAGCAGGAGAAGGGAATAAAGTGCCCTAATTCGTCAGAACTTTTTGTGCCCAAGTGAAACTGAGTATTTAGAAAAGAAGGAGACGCTGTCCCAGGGAACCAGGACACAGCTCAAGAGAAGCAGCTTTGATTTTCTGACCTAAGTAGATTTTCTGGACCAGATTCTCACACACTGTAAATGCAGGCAAGGTAATATATACTGGTCAGAAAACAGATATATACATACAAAACCACTATAATTAAAAAGTTACAAATGAATGGCTAAATTAGATTTGGTCCTGATCTGCACTGAGCACTTGTTTAACCGATGCCCATTAAATGTCAGTGTTAATCCCCATCCCAAATCTCAGTGGGCATAACCTTCGTCACTTTGCAACCAGGCTGATCATTTACCTGTGACAAACAGAGAAATCATGACTGCCCATTAAAGGTTTGTGAAGCACTCACATACCCAATGAAATCACACAGCTCACACTGGTTTGCATTTCAGCGTGTTGCTGCTTTCTTCTGATGGCTCACAAAATTCAGCCAAGTACCAAGTTTACCAAATAGTTTTGCTGATTTACGCACTGGGCACCTGTGCCAGCAGTCACTGCAGGATACCTTTCACTGGGCCACACTGGCACACTCACCAATCTGTGTATGTGAACTACTTCAGACATAGAGAGGGGAATAACAGAACTGCTCACTATGAGTTTCCCCAAGGTGGAACTAAGCCAGGCCATGCTCTGTCAATACTCATGCATTTCTGAGAATGGGTAAGAGAGAAGAAACTGTATGGTTCTTAGTCTTGGAGGACCACATGCAGCCTAAACCCCTCTCTGCTAGTTCTATAGATTTTTGCTTTTAAATCTTCAAAATGCCCTTGACAGTGTTTGGATCTCATATCACTAGTATGTAAACTCTCCCATCCCCATCCCTGCCCACATCCCCACACCCTCACAGAAACACACCCTATAGGAAAGGGTGTATAGCCATGGAAAATGGCCTGACTAGCAAAAAAAAGCAATCATGCCATTCTGCCAAGACTCAGAAAAGGGAGAGGTTATGTGAGATAACTTGTGGGTTTGCTGAAGAGAAATTCATCAAATCAGTTGAGAACACTGAAAGGCAGTGATGGGCTAAGAGGCAGAAATGAGGAAAAAATGTTTTATGCCTTCTATGCCTTCTCTCTCAAACACACCTACATCCACATGCACCATCCGTAACTCTCAACACCCTGGCTCCATTTCTTCTAAATATCAGAAGGAACTTCTGCAGCTTGGGGGATGTATGGTAACCCTGCAGGCTCTCTCTTAACCGACCCTGTAGTTTCTAGGGCTGGCAGGGCTGCCAGCAGAAACGCTGCAGCACCAGCCTGTGCGGGGAGGCTGCAGCATCCCCTGCCAGGACCCATGACCCATCCTCCTCTGCACGTTGTCACGAGTGGCCTTACTTAGCTAAGGTGCTGGCAAGTCCTCCAGCAGGATTATTTGATGATCTGACAGTCTGAGTGGTTTTGGTTGAGCACACATCCATAGCTATCCCAGCCTGCCACATAACTTGTATTCCTAGCTCATCAGTAACCTGCTGAAAATGGCTTTTTGAAGATTAGGTCGGAATCACCACAGACGCTTTCATTTGACAGTTTGCTGGACAGGTTTGTTTGAAAGGGTTTATAAGCTAAACCTCTACCCTACCCTCACGTAATGCTGCTATACTATGTTGAGCCGCATAGGATTTGCAGTTCGTATCTGTTTTGGCCTCATTACACTTTAAATAGGACGATGTGACCAGAAAATTAATAATGCCTTAATGAAGAGATGAATCCAAATGCTCCTAGCTTCACAACAGCTCTGATTTATTGATGCAGGTGCCTAAAAAACAGATGTGCAACTCAAAATGGAAAAGCAAAGGAGAAAGAAAATCTTATATTTGCTTTTTGAATAATATTTTGTTGTCTTTAATTAATACACACCTTGTACTATTAAGGTAAACTATAACTGAGCAAGACTTGAGGAAGCTAATTTATCTTAAGGAAAGCCATGCAGAATAATAAATCCTTGGGCAAATACCTTTTATCAAGTGGGGCCATAACTCTTATCTACAACAAAGGATAGTCTTCCTCCTTTTGTCCTCCTAGCAATCATGTTTCATTTAATTCAAAATTGCAGCAGTTCATACTCTGACAAATAATACCACTTTTATAGATTCTCAGACTTTTAGATGGGTGGTTACTTGTGAGAGCCTGAATTTGAAAAATTGCTAGATGAGTGATAATGCTGCACATTTTTTAACTCCCCAGTTTTGAACCCTACACATTAACATCTTCAGCTATTGTTGTGTAAAACATCCCTGGCTTTTCTGAATAATGGATTCTTTGTCAGTACCCAAGACATGAGCATGAATATTAAATAATTCTCCCTGCTGAGCCATGACAGTATGCCATCATCATCAATGTAAATGATCCAATTTACAGCCATAAGCATGCAGGAAGCTGACTGAAGCAGATGCAAGCGTAAAAGATTTTATGACAACCATGACCTTCCACCCAGCAAAATCTCTCTGTGCAGTTTAAGGTCAGATGATCATCAGCAATACTACACCAGTGACAAGAGTCTGGGTTCCACACTCTTTTTTTGCTATTTACAAGGCACAATCTCATATGAAGAAGCACACACTTTTATTCCTAGATACATCCTTTCTGTGTGACCACCATTTGGGACACCGTGCGTGGATTCTCACTTTTTTGAACACTCATTAAAACAATCTAATCCAGTGAACACATTATGTCCAGGTTTTGGCTGGACTTCAGACACAATACAAGGGTGCTGCTACTCGATATTTAGCATGCAGGCAGTCGCCAGAAAAGTGTTGCCACTGAGAGAGAAAACTCAGAAGGCTACAATTCCCTCCCTTCTCTTCACTGACACTGTGGAGTAGAAGCTATAAAGCACACATTAGCCCACCAATTAAAAGATGCAGTGACAAAGACCACAGAAGCCTTATACCATTGCAAAAATGCAATTCAAAACGTACTTGCCTGTGTGTGAAGCATTAAACCCTATCTAATGCATATTTCACATCCACTATAGAGCAAAAGTAACATAACCTTGGGGGAAGATTTACTTTTGGAGTAAACAGCACTGGGAATAAAATATCTTACCAGCTTCATTTCCATGCCAAGAATGGCATGGAAAAAAAGGAGAAAAGTGGAACCCCAACTTCCATACCCTACTGAAGTCCCCTGTAGCATAGAGAATGAAGGCAGAAGGAACATTTCTTAAACTTTTAACTACCTCTGACCTGTACATCTCTCCCCACGTTCAGCTCTTGGTAAAGCCGGTGGTCACTGAAACCTCTGGGTGTCTGACTCTCCATTTTAGCAGGCAGACAACAGCATGGGAAGGAATCCAAGTTAAATTAGTCACTGATTCACACTGGCTTGCTTCACAATACAAGCCTACTGAGCAGTTAACCTTCAATGGAAAATCCAAAGTTTACTCTCCTTTCCTGAAAAGTGTTTTTGAGGCAATTGCACAAAACAAGCTCCAAGAGATAGGCAGGTGCCTTAAGTGTCTGAAGATGTCGGTCAAGAAAAAAGGGAGAAAAAGCATTCACAAGACTTAACAGGTAAACCTTGAGAAAAGAAGATCTTTCTTACCTTGGCACACTCCACTCTGGCACACTCTGCTTTCTGGCAAGTGACTTGCCCTTCATCACACACGCAGAAGTCACAGAGAGTACTATTCCACATCTCACTGTGGTACCTGACTGTGCCATCATACAAGCAGCTTCCCTTGGAAGACACACACTCCTCACAGCACTTCCCAGGACGCTGCACTTTGTTCTCCCCCTACAAAACATCAGCAACCATTGAAAAGGACTGTCTGAACCCACTGGCACAGGCAGAGTGACACATGGAGCCAGGGGATCAGAGGTGAGTGGTTTTTAACTACCTTCTCACAGTTAATAGAGTCACAGGTCTCTCTCAGACATCTGACTTCCCCTCTGTGACAAGCACATGTGGTGCAGGCATTCTTTTTCCACTGTTCTCCATGCTGTTCAAAAAGAACATTTATGTAATTGTTAAGCACTCTTCATAAATAACCACATTCTTCACAGAAATCTGTGCTGCTTATGGAACATGATGGCTCTTTCTGCGTGTCTGCATCTGGTAATAAACTTTACTTTAAAAAAAGCTTATTTCTACATGATCAGCAAAGAGGAAGAAGAGGTATGAGGTCTAGATGACACTGTCATATGTATTTTTCATTCACTATAAGCTAGTGACATTGGTAAGGCCCTAACTGCTACTATTAGCAAAAAATAGTCATCAACAGAAAACCCCATCTACATACATTCATTAAATAATACATTAAATGAATTCCAGATGATACAATGGAAGCTATAAATACTTTGAACTTCACCAGTGCTTTCTGCTTTTGTCCTTCAAAAAAGTGTGAAATGGAAATGCCTAATCTGCTTCACCCTGCAAACTACCTTTTTGCTTGCCAGCAAATTCTTATCTAGTCCTCATTTCTTTCAACTCTTCTGGCTTTCCAGGAAGAAAAAAAGCAATGGTTGTACTAAGCTATTGGGGCTGGCAGAAAGGCTCATGTCACAGAGAAGGGAAAGAGACCTGTGCCAGAACCTGTGAACAACTGCCTTTCAGCGTGGCTTGTCAAAGGTTACCTGATACACTCTTCCTGACACTGAGCAGGGCTTTGGAACACATTCTGGGCAGCATTTTCCAGGAGGCATAACCATAACTTCATCCTAAACAGAAAGCAGGAGCGACGAGTTAAATAAGAAGATGAACAGTTAACATGGGGCTCAGCATCACTGTCTGGAATTCCAGGCATTTAGTATCTGTGTGATAACCCACAGTCACTCAAGGTTTCATTTTGGCTCCAGTATCTGGGGGCAGGCTTCAAAGCATGAGATCAGTGTAGAAAGCTAGAAAGAAAAATATCTCCTTCACCTCATCTTCTGGACTTCTTTGGATGGCAACTGAGGCCCAAATACATAGATAGGTACATAGACATGGATAAAGACACACACATGCATAAGATCAAAGTACATATATTCGGGTACACAGATATACAGAGTCAGAAAGAGTACATATAAAGCTATGTAGAGAAGCATGGTAAAGCATGAAATGGAGAAGATAAGAGGTTGTTTTCCTGGTACTGCTACATTTTGAGGCTTTGAATATGTGATTTATACCCGCCATCTCTCAGGCATTTGCACTGCTTTAGTTAAATCCATACAGCATAACTGTCTGTATGGGTATTAAATTATGCTTAAAAGCTGGATTACCTTAATTTAAACTTTTCTACGACTCATTTAAATCACATTGGAATAGGTTGACACTTCACATCAATATAACAGTCCCTCAACTCCAACCATCCAAAATGTGTCTGTAATTCCCCTGCTGCAATTTCACATACATCCAACAATTTGGAATAGTATTGTTCACAAGCACTTCCCTCCAGCCACCTTAGTGTTGTGGGTTGGGCTGGACTGACACTCAGGATGACCAGAAGACTGACTTGTGGACTGAACTTTGTGTAGAAATGTTAATCACTATTATGACATATGCTTTGTTAGTCAAATCACTAGCTTTCAAAGAAAGGGTGGAAGACTTTGTAAAAAAAGTTATCGATGATAGATTTCCCAGCAGTTAAAATAATTCTTTCATGGATTTTGGTGGGATATGTGGTGGGACATTCAGGCACACTCCTGCATGCAATGAGTATTTTTGAAATTCCTCTCCCTCAGGACCCAGGGAAGGGCACTGGTAACTGAAAGATGGAAGATGAGAGCTTAATACTGAGAGAATTTATGTATTTGCTTTTGACAGAGAGTGGAGAATGAAGGAAGTGACAGAGATAAAGGCACATGCAAGAAAATGATAGGTATGATTGAGAGCAGAACAGGATCCTTGCACATCCTGCTAATGACCCTTCCACTGGGCACCTTGCTGGTGGAGAACATATACCTGGAACACTGTCAAAATTGGCTTTCTGCTGTGTTAACTCAGATGCTGTCAGCCAACTATTCTCAGACACATCACAGCAACAACACAGTCATTTCTGTTTCCACAAATTAAATCCTAATGATTAGCTGATTAAACATTAGTGCAATCAGTCAGCAACTAACATCAGTGCATTTGGAGTGGGAAAGGAGAAATCTAAAGCATGCATAAATTTGGTCTAATGCATAGTACTTAGTCAACGAAAACTAATTGTGTATCTCAGGATACAGCAAAACACAATTAGCACACACAGAAACAGGTGGGTTTTCCTTCTATTAAAATAATAAAAAAAATGATGTTAATTGCACAAACATCTGGTCCAGTAACAGAAAGCTTGGTAAGCATCAGGGAAAAAAGTTTACAACTACTGCTTTTGTTTTTCCCCAGTGCTACAGGGAAGGGTGCTCAGCCAGAGACAACATTTCAAGGGAGCTTCTGGATTCATCATTGGATCAAGGTAAATAAGTTAAAAAATACTTGGAAACAGCAGCCCCTAAAACATTTCCAGGTAGGCAGCTTCTGCACTTACTTAGCATGGCATGCTGTTGTAAAGGAGCATACCAGGGTGCCAGATAACTGGTACAATGGGCCCAACTATCAAATGTATTTTTAGACCAGCAACCCAAACTTTTCAGCTGCAAGCCAAAGACTGAAATTTATGAAGATAAACCCCCATTAAAAATATCGTGTTTTCATTCCTTCTCTCACAGAAATAAAAACATTTCCTGAACAAAACTACATATTTTTTTAGTACAAAACAAAAAGCAGTTTATTTGTGCTTAAGTTGCCAGAAAAGGCATGGTAAGAGTAAAATGGTGGGGAAAGAAGACATAGGGGAAGAGACAGACAGCAGGTGTATACAGACAGACCTAACTGCTACTCCACATCATTTCCACACACCAAAACACAGTCCTCCAAATCGCCCACTTGCCACACAGAAGATCTGCCTGCTAATTTGTACACCTGCACAAGAAGTGGCTCTTGCCAAGGGAAAGACAGACGGCCGATGGGTGCTGACCTGGCTGCACAGTAGAGGCTGGCAGGTAGCTGTGAAGCACTGAGTCACGCCGTTCCTGCAGACACATTTGGAGCAACGACCAAGGTGCCAGTCCTCACCATCCTGGAACAAGCGTCCATCAAAGATGCAAGGGTCTAAGAGACATGAAAACAATGGGTAATTTTCTTTTCCAGTGCCCTTTAATCTGTTTCCATCACCCATCATTAAAATACAGATTTTGTGCATCTCAGAATTCACAATTCTCATTTGTCAAAGCAAGCAAAGACAGTAACAATTCTACCAGTTTTCAAAGGCTTTAGACTTGTGAATTAAGAGCTCTTGGATGCACTTGTCCCACTAGACTTCTATAAGAAAAGGTATCCAATAGCTCAGGCGTTTTTGGAACTTGCAGTCCAAGTCTGCAAGTGTCAAAGGTACCCTCACAACTGTATCTCTTTTTTCCAGATTTTAGTCTCCAAAATAAGGACCTATTAGGCACATCTGCTCACTGCCTAAAGGTTATCACTTTCTCTTGGCCCATGGATGAACTAGCTAAAAATGTGAATATGGTACAGGGCATAAAGGGAATTAAGAGACATGCTTGGTGCCAGTGTCTTCCCAACAGAACTGAACAAGAAAAGAAAAGCTTTCCATACTAAAAGGAGATTTCCAGTGACCTACTGCTCAGATCAGAGAAGCCAGACAGTGTCGCATTCACATGCAATACTCACCGCCAAGCCCCACACATTTGGGACAGCAGGACCCCTGAGCAGTGTATTGTAGCTCCCCTCGTCCACAAGTGAGGGCTGGGCAGGTCGTGGGGCTGCAGTTCACCTTCCCATGGGCACAGGAGCACCAGACGCATCCAGAGCTGGCCCACTGTGTGCCATGCTGCAGTGCACAACACAACCAAAAGCACAGAAAACACAGGCATGAATCCAGCTGCCAGTGAGACCAGTAAATATATCTTCTCTCTTCTAAGCCCCCCCCTAGACTAGTGTTAGCTTCACTCTTCTTTAAGAGACCAGATATAGGACTTGGGTTCACTGTGAAGCCATTTTTCTACTTTTGACTATTGTTTGACATGATTCATTAACTACTACCCATTAATCTTAATTTTTTTCTTATTTGTAGACACTTATTCTTATTGTTTTGGCCTTTCAGCTTCTCTAGGTGAAACCACATCCTAGAACCTGCTTCTTGAATAATTCAGGATTACAGAATGCACAACAGCAATCAATCTCTAGCAGCATAGGTGGCTGCTGAGAGAAAAGCCTTCTTTCAGGACAGCTAATACGTCCAGTTCAATGTACTTTGCTCCCCTTCTAACATTACTATATTGTCTCAGTCATCCACAGAAACAGCAAAGTGAATGAGTGGAAAACTTCCTCCAGTTAAGCCAACCAGGTCACACTATTGCTCAGGAAAATTCCCTTTTTGCAAACCCTGTCAACCAAACTCCTGTTATATTACGTTATCTGATAGTTAAAGAATAAAAGACCATGAACTACTCTTCTCCCACATGTCAGTTAAGCATTGACATGACCCAAACAGAGATCTGAAAACTGGAAAGGACTGTCCCTGCCAATGAACAGGACAGAGGACTCACGCCATGGATCCATCCTTCATGCTGGCAAAATCCTTCAGCTCGAGAGGCACACTCAGGGCAGCACTTGTTGGGCGCTATTTGGAGCACTTCTCCCTAAAAAGATGTAAGAATTCAATAAGCAGTTCATGTGAAATAGAGACTTTAACATGAAGGTGTATTAAGTGAACACCAGATCCCTTTGTGAGAGATGGCACATTAGTCTGCTGTATAACACACAAAAATACACAAAACCACAGCTAATAACAATAAAAGTACCAAACAATTTTTCTGGTGTGAGCATAGGAGCTGGAGAGGGAGAAAACAGAAAACCAAAACGAGAAGAATATGTCAGGTTCACAAAGTGAACTGTAGAAAAATTTTATCCATGAGGTAACTTTCTTCAAAATATTGCAACAGTGTTTCTCAGGAGACATATTCTATCCTTTCCACTTTGAAAGGGCACAACCATTGCGTAAGGGATTCCTGCTCAGAAGGTAGTTGTCATTTTTTTTGTTATAATAAAAAATGAAGACACTGTGATGCCAAAAAATTGTCTTACCTTTCACTTCTCTATTTGTATGATAAAAGCAAGCAGAATCATTTGAAATGTCACAAGTTTTCTTTCTCTGTTTTCTAAAAGAAACCTTTTGACTTTTTAAACCAAAAAGTTTCTCACTTCAAGATTTCCTTCAGGCCATGGTTTTTAAGAGGTGGGAAACAAAATTAAGTATTTCACTTAGCTTAAACCATTAAACCCTATTCAACCATGATCCTGCTGTGGCAAAACTGATATTGGTTGCTGGTTTGTTTTGATTCACACAAAAGAAATAATCTTTGCTAATTTTCCACCTGCTCAAAGAATTCGGTATGCACAGCAGTAGGTTTTACATACAAATTTTTAGAACACCACTGGGTATGCTTTTTGCAAAGACTGCCTGGTTTTGTTTATGCCTTGTCGCTGTAAACAAGATCAGCAATATTACCATAAATCTCACAATAAGCAGACAAGAAATAAACCATGAAAATGGATGGCAATTTCTGACCTTGTTCATTAGTTGTTTGTTTATGCTTGAAGGAGGATGAGAATTTTTTCTTTTCAGATCCTTGATCATCCTTTTCAACATTTAAACGGCCAGACCTTTATGGAAGACTTGAAGTCTTTGTCTTGAAGACTACTCGTGTCAAGGAGTCAGATTCATTTCACACTATAAATCTCTTTCCCTTTACGAGCTTTAAAGTTGCCACCTTTTAATTTATCCAATTTTGTAAAATGAACAACAACATCTTATCTAGTCCACTCATTGTTTGGTGTACCACGACAGCATCCTTTTTTTTTACTTCTCTTTATCATGAAAGTTGCTAGTATTCAGTCTTGTTTCAATCAATACACAGTGATAATAACAGGAAAAACCAGTAAGAAACAAAATTATTTCCTTGTTAATGCTGTCACATTGGAAAACATTTTAACCTGCTTCATAAAGCCATATAATTACATTGGCAGTGCCTCTTTAAAACACTAATTTTCATTGTCATTCACGCATACTACCCCAGTAATCCAGATGCTAATGCAAGACCAATTCCATGGGCAATTAGCTGTAACCATTAATGAAGGCTCAGACAGAGAAATATAAACAGGAAACAATGAAAGCTCAACAACCACCACAAGGCAGAAGAAACTGAAAGACAAGACAATCTCAGTTCTGTTTTTGTTCATCAGAGTGGAAAGCGTCCATCTGCATGTTTGAGGGAGATCCAGCTCCACATTCAAATGAAGGGTGAACTGAAAGCTGGACTCATGCTGCGAGGTCCGAACCCAGTTCAGGGTCTTCCTTTGGGGACCAGGCTGTCCTTGAGGCACAGAGAGCCTGCAAGCTGTCCCAACACCAAGCCACTGGCTGTAGCATGGCAAAGGAGACAAAGGCTTCATCGCTGGGTTTTGTCTGTGTGCTTCCCACACAGGTTTGCATCAATGAGTAGTAAAAGGGCAGAGACACCGTGCCTGACCCTGAGCAGTCACACACACCCTGGGAGGAGGAACAGGATTTCACTGCTCCCTCTTGCTTCCCTCTAATCCTGCTGTGAATCAGACCCTTGGGTTCAAAGGGAGCTGCAGGGAGGCAGCTGAGCCCAGAAGGTTGATAGGGCAGCTCTCACTGCAGTGTACAAAGATAAGCAGCCAGCTCACCTCTACCAGTTTCTCCAGGGGAACACCTCATGCTGCATCCTCTTTTTGTGTCCCTCTTAATCCATAAGGAGTTTTGCTTCCAGAGGGGCTGTAGAAGCAACTACCCTAACTGCTCTCACCATTCCTTTACATGTAACACAGTGTGGGGGAACCCAACGAGCATTTTGAGATAGAACTATTCCTGGGGCTTAAAGTGGGGAAAAGCTGGGAACTCCAGACTGAAGTGACATTTCTCCCACAGAAGGGGTCATCTGGCATTTGGACAGTTGCAGCCCCTTACCTTCTTAAAGTCACACGTCTGACTTCCCCAGCTGAAATTAAAACCAAAACTGTGGTGCTCTAAGGCAAAACTAGAAATATCTCCAAACTCCTT
>JAOXNG010000026.1:2492507-2513880 GCA_028566535.1 Scolopax minor | reverse complement strand
GGGGAGCAGGAGAGGCCCAGGGTTGAGGAGAAAACACTGTAAATATAAAAAATCTCCATCCATTCCCACCAGACTTCCTACCAGTGTCTAAATTAGCTTTTAATTCCTATTTCCCCCAATTCCTTATAGTCCTTTTCTCATTTTAAGTATAAAGCACACAAAAAAAAGGAAGGCAAGAGACTAAATGTTTGCACATACTAATCTATCAGTCTTTCCTCTCTATCCTTGTGGACCTTTAACTGTCAGAATTGGATCCTTCCTTCCTGTTGTTTTATCACTCCGCCTTTCATCAGCTCAGTTTTTCACGTCTGTTTCCCAAAACTCCTAAAATTAAACTTAAAACTAAACATAACTCAATCAAGTATGGAGAGCAAATTAGCTGTCCACATGCATATAAAATGGTATGGCCGTTTCTCATAATGGCCTTAAGTACATTTTAATTGACTTCAACTTTGCAATTACATCTCTGGTACCTGTCAGTATGCTCAAGGAAAAAGCAGCTGAGAACAGATGCATTTTACAATCCCCAAATTTGTCAATAACACGTGGAAAGTCAGATTTCTCATCTTTTTCCTACTGATTCATGTCCCTAGTTCGTACAAGAACTTCTCCCTGTTCAAGAACCGTCATTCAGAGTTTTACAGACTTAGAGAGAGCATCCACAAAGCGCCTGTCCATCCCCCTTACCCACTTCAGCTCAGCACAGGCTTCACTCATGATTTAGCTACGCGATGGACCCAGAGCAGGAGGCAGCAGCCACCAGATGCAATGTGAATTGCAGACTGTAACAGAAATGAGTTAGTAAAGCCATTTTTAATATCCCCATGCCAACACAGCCTTGCCTGGGGACTCGTCTTTCTTGGGCAGTCATGTTTCATGCTACTCCAATACAAAGGGTTATATATTTCCTGAAACTTCATCAAACAACGTAGCATCCCTATAGTGAACAGAAAGCCATACTTCTTTTAAAAAAATGGAATAAAGACCTTTCCATCGTTATAGCCTCTGTAGAAACAACTTAGAATTTGAAAGCAATGCCATTGGTTAAACCACCCAACACTCAGACCGTGCAGAAACAGCCACAGTTTAAAAAGTATTTACTGCAGCAGGAGTCTTGCTCTGAAAATTTGCAATCTCCTGTAATTTGTGACTTTAGGGCCATTTAAAATTATTTTTCTCATATAAAACAGCCTCTGCCCTTGATGCTTATTGAAGTCAAATACTAGCTAGTGGTTACAGAAAAGAGACAATAGTTCAAACCATTATTATCTCCTGCACTTGCAAACAAGGATTTTATTGTTTGTTAACCTCAGAAACATCATTTTATGTCAGCTTTAGAAGAAGTAATGATTACAAATGGATAATCTCCGCCAGGCAAGAGCCTTGTTTAAGAGCAGTCTATCCTATGGTCTACCTAGAGACCACGCACTGATACTGCAGAACTCCACACTATAAAAACAAACAGAAGGCTTTGTAAATGTATGAAACCACAAGAGAGCTAGGAGAAAGGTAAAATCCCTCATCCCTTCAGGAAAAGAGCCACAAAACAACTTATCATTTCATGCACGCATGCACAGAAATGATAGGGCCATAAAAAGTCTGAGTGGAAAAGTTCAAGGCAATAGGCGTGAAGGCTGCAGAACAGAGCAGAAGTTAGAAGAGATGGCTTTTCAGCTCTGCCACAGACTGCAAAGGGGCTTTGGGCAACTGGTTTAGCATCTCAGCACGTCATCTGTAAAACAAGATGAATGCCACCTCTCAGCTATGGCAGCAAACTGAACACAGACCACAGGGGCATGTGATTTTATAGGAAGGGCAAACGTGTCCTACCTTCCCATCTGAAAAAATGCATTGCAAGTCTGCCTGACTAATTCAACAGAAAATTCTTACTGTAAAGTCTTGATACACAAAACCTGTCGCAAAAATGCATCTGCAGACAATAAGATGTGTAACAGAAGTAAACCAGGGGAGGAAAAAGCGATAAAAACCTGGAGAGATAAAAAAAAAATATCTTAATTTTGGCTAAAGCTCAGGACCATTCAAAGTCATTTGCAATTCAGCTGGGTTTGGACTTGTATGATTTTATTTTTGGTACTTGAGGTGATTGGCTGCTTGCCTAACTCATGGTCTTAGGAAAGCCCTGCCCTTCCCTGCTGAAAAACAAGCTAACAGAGATCCCATTGATACTCCACTCATCAGCTTTGTAAAACTACTTAAGTTTAATCATACACAGGGCACAGAACACAGACAGACTTCCTGGGCTGTACCCGAGAAGAGAGCAAGGGAGGGAAGGAACAGGCAGCGTTTGGGGGTTGTGGTGTGTTTTCTACTGAAAGAAGTGTGCATAACCAGCCCCAAAGCACTTTTAAAGTAGGACTGAGGATTCCCTTTAGTAGAGTAGGTTTGAGAGGAAAAGACAAAGGAATTTTGCAACATTTTATAACAAATTATAAAAATTCTGACACTTCCCATAAAAACATGTGATTGACCCACCAAACACGGAGATAGTATCATGTTACCTGATGAGGCCCAAAGCCCAAAATATCTCTTCAGCTGCATCTAAAGTGTGGGGAACTAGAAGCAATTCCTACAAGCACTCATCTACAGGCTAGTGTAGGGTCAGCCTTTTCATCCTGGGTTCCTTAAGGAAGACATTAAAGACAAAAATGCATTTAAAAACCCCACCCTGACTTAAGGCCAATATGAAAGCTGAAATAATTTTATTGCTCTAAATTTACCTTTATTTAAATGGTACAACTTTTTTACTTGCTTCCTACATCAAAAAGAAACAGTAGGCAAGACTGGTTTCTCTTTTAAGCCCTCCCAAATTACCAGAGAAAGATTACATTTTTAAAAGTCAACATTTTCCAAAACAGGTGAGCAAAGTCAAGCTCCCAAGCTTATATTTATGCATCAAAATGTTCAGTGTTATACTCCAAAACTACAGTATTCAGCTGACCCTTTACAACCCTTGGGTACTAGATATACTGTAATTCCTTTACGGACAAACTACTATCTGCTTTATTCTTCAGCCAGGCAAAGAGACACAGCTGTGAGTGTACATAGTCAAAAATGTCTAATATAACCTCAACTTTTCCAATTCCAAATTCCAAACAAACACCTGAATTAAACAAGGACAACATTTTGCACTGGCCACCAAGTCATGGCATGCTAAAAGCAGAAGTGCTTCAAAGTAGAAGCTTGACTTTTCCTTCTCAGTTAATTCTCCCGGTCTGGAAAATAAAAGCTCAGTTAACTTAATTCACCTTTCAGTTCCTCTCTACTGCAATAACTGAGTTGCTAAGGGTGAAATTATGAGTTACAGATGGACTAATCCAACTGTGGCCTCTACTGTGAACTCTCTCCCCTGACCAGTCCCCTCCTTCGTGCCCTGCTTCCCATTCCCAGCACTGCATTAGTGGGATCCTCTGCTGAGCAGATTCAATTTGCTAAATCAGCAGAGAATTACTCACTTTTCCCTGATTCAGCCTTCTGTCCTTGAGGGAAGCAGAAGAAAATGTAGCAGCACAGAGCTACCTAGGATGTGGTGCAATACTAAATGGCAACTTCACGATCCTGGTAACAGCTGGTACATGGTGAACTTGCATTTGTTGGACTTTTCTTTAAATTAGAAAATATCACTTATGATACCAACATACAGAAATGCTTAACTTCTAGATTAAAATATAAACTTGCAGCCAAAGTTAGAATCAAAGCCTCCTACAAAGTCTGTACCATAATCAACCATAGCAGCAGCAATGATTCCTCTGTGCGCTTTCCGCCCAGATTTCCACAAGCAAGAAAGAATTGATCAAAAACATGTGGTTGCAGAATATCAGGAAGGATTAAGCATATCAGATAAAACAGGAGTGGCTGACTAAGAGGAACTCAGCAGACATTAGCAGAAAGTTGTTATTAATTCAGGCTACCAGGGCTTTACCAGATAAGAAGTTTAAAAGCTTGTGGTTTAAAATTCTACCATTAAAGCATGAGAGGTAGAAGAAATTGCTTCAGCGGATTTAGACACTGAAGATTTTTTTAAACTTCCTACAGAGTATTTTCCTTTTCTACCCTCGTCATCCTATCCTATTTCGCATAGATTACAGCACTGCTACCGAGTTTGTTTAATGAAGTTTACACAACATTATAGGTACTTGATTTAGCCATCGCAGCTACCATCTGTAATTAATCCTCCCAGGAGCTAGCAGGCTGCACAGCTTGTTACTGCAAGCTGTGTTTCTAATGTGGTACAAGCTTATAAGCTCCATAATTCTGATCTCGCATCATTTTTATGCCATTGTCTTCTGCATCCATTTGGCCAGTCACATCAGCCAGTGGAGAACACGACCCACAGGAAAAGGTTGTAAACAAGCTGGATGTTACCAAGAACGGCAGGCAGGAAGGAGTCCTTTCCCTCTTTTCTTTCTTTTTTCTTTCTCCTCCCTTTTCCCAGAGCAAGAAATTGAGAAGCACACAAATGATATGACCATGAACAGTTGGAAACCATCTCTGTATATTTTTTCACACAGATTCTTCAGCAAGAGTTACATGCAGTTGAGACACAGTCTTTAATGCTGGAACAGGTGTGGGCTTTACCTTCTAGTAACACGCACAGGAGTATTAGTGAAGTAAAAAGACAAAATCACGGTGCTTCAGCCTCACCTTCAGTGGGACATTAAAAGCAGGTGAGACAAATCTTACACCTTCTTCATGACACTGTCTGTCTGCTACTGTAACTTCACAGATTTCGTACTGAAATGGAGATTGCCTTTTAACACAAGGAGACCTGTGCTAGTTGACTGAATAAATGAACTCCTGATTTGGTTCCAAAGGCTGCAATTTAAGCATACCATAACTTTAAGGGAAAAAAGCCAACCATGATTTAAAGATTTCTAATGATACAGCATAATTCATAGCATGCCTCAAGAAACTATTTCAATGATTCCTTATCTTCACAGTAAAAATCTACCTAATTCCTAAACTGAATTTATCTAGCTTTCATTTTTCTGGCTACTCCATTTTCTTATGGACATGGACAGAAGAGTTTTATTTGTAAGAATTTCTATTCCCTCTGTAGCCACTAAGCTCTGTGGGGCTGACTGGGCAGGTGAACTGCACAGGCAAGGAACAGTTCTTTTAGACCATTTCACTAGATTTTAATCCATCCGTCAGAAACCACGTTAATCTTGTGTTAGTCTGGCTTCTTAAACAGATCATCCAAAGACACCTTAAACAAGAAAGCACACAAAAACTGGATTTCTCAAATCTGCCCTCTCCTGTATCTTATGGCCAAATTTATCAAGGCCACATTTGCAGCCACTTTTCTTTAGTAGCACACTTGAACTTCTTAAACAATAAAAGAAATGAAAATTAAAGTGTCCCTGAAGTGCATTACCTTCTCTTCACTGGGGAATAAATAAAGGAAAGAAGCTGGAGGAGTTTGTTCTCTGAGAAAAGGGAAGTCTGACCAGGTAGGAAACAGGTCAAATGCTGAATACCTGAAGACCCCGAACTTTTCTCCTCTAATTCATCTCTGTCTGCAGCCAGTTCTTTGGCAACAGGAACAAAAATGTGCAACTGGCCCTGGCCTCTGGTGCAAGATAAGAAGAAATGAATGCTTTTGTGGTAGGTTCCCAAGACAAACTATTATGCACACCCAAAGGAGCCGTGCAAACAACTTTATTGACTCCACAAAATAAATCACTGCTTTCCAAAGCAAATCCAGCTTTGCATTTCTAGTTCACAAATTTGGTTCAAACAAACAATGAGGAGCAACCTCTAAGCTTTTGAACCTCTCCATAGCTTGTTGGCTTGAACAAATTAGATTTCCTTTCCTTAGGGCTAGCAAATGATCCCCCACTGGATAAATGCTTAATGCGAATGACATGTGAAGGCTGAGAGACAAGCTGCTTTCATTTACACAGTCATTTCTAAACAGAGGAGCTGGTCTCCCTCTACACACATTAGAAAGGGGCAATTACTGCTCTTTGAAACCACTGCAAGACACTAAAACACTGACAGACATTTGAGTAAGGGGCTTTGCCAGATCAATACCTTGGCCTTGCCTGTCACAAAGGGACAGGAGCAAAAAAAAAGATTCGATGGGGAAAAATAAAACCATGTTTCCTGGTCTGAAAAAACTAGGACAGAGGTAAAAAGAAATGTGCAAGAAGACCTCAGCTCTGTTAAAACTTTCAAAGTGAGAATAACAAAATTAAGCATCTCTGCTTACAGCAATGTCCCCAGCAATTTTTACTAATAACTACTATGTGCGTTGCAGAGTTTGAGAGATCCCAACGGGCTCAGGGTCCCCTCAGCCCAAGTGCTCTGCACAAAAGCAAGTACCAGTTCACATGATTGTGGCAGAGATAACCTAAAGCTGAGAGAAAGAAGGCCGGGTCAACTGGGAGAGGAGCAGGACTTTGCTCAGCTACTGGCGGGGGGTGTCAGTGACAGAGCCAAGGCGCCAGGAGAAGTGTTTGCTTCTCTCCAGAGTGCCCTCCTCTACAGCCCCAGCAAAGGTGACATGTTTACCAGAGCTGGTCTAAATACTGAATCAAAAACTTTCAAATAAGAAACATTTTAAAAACAAACAAAAACCTTTATGCACAATCTCTTCTTATTTGGACTGAAAAATTAGGGCAGGTTTTGGACTGAAAAATGTAGGGTTTGGTTTGGGTCTTTTTAAAATGTTATTCCAAGGAAATAGCCAAAATCCTGTGTTTACCAACAATCACATTTCAGATTTTGTGCACACCAAACAAGCTCAGCAAAACATCTGGCAGAAAACAAAACTCTAGTAAACCTAAGGGCACAAAAATACAACCAACAGCATTTCTGATCAGCTTCCAAGTTGTTTTTCTAAAAGCGTACGCACACCTTTCTCAAAAAACCTGGCACATGCTACACACGCCTGCTTTTAACACTTCAAAGGTTCAAGGTACGTGCTTAACCCTACCTAAGTCAGCTGTTGTGGATATCCCTCGGCCCTGGGTTCTGTTCACAGCAGAACCACCCAGCTGGGAGACACACCAGGAACCCTGAGGACAAGAAACCTTTCTGTTCCCTTCACATCTGCAGAACGGGGGTCGGGACTTCAGTGACACACAGGCCTCAAAGAGGTGCTGCAGAGCAGCTTCATGCAGTCAAAATACTTCTCAGAACCATCAAATAAAAGATGGATTAGATCCAGTACCCATTTGGTCTTCAGAATGTTCAGGGTCCCTTGCTAACTGATGGATTCCAGACACAGCAGTAGTTTTTGCAAATGATGTCCTGTCAAAAAGCTTACCTAAAGCTGACTATCACGGCTCCTTCCCTCTGACAGGGCTCATCTCAGAATTAATTCTGCACTTCTACAAAGGGCTCTGGGAATAAAGATCAGCTTTGGTGCTTTTGAATTCCCAGGTGTGCTAGCACCTTGCAACAAGAACCACGTTGCACCATTTGGGTTGGCAGGCAATTCAGCTTAATGGCCTGTGAACACTTTACTGTTGAATTTTTTTTCCAACAAATACTCCCACTGAATTATTTACTTTGTTGACACATTAAAAAAGCATTCAGAATATCTGTAATTTACCGGAGGAGAAAAAGTCTGAATTAAATGGCCTGTGTTTTGTAGATTGCTCATGCTGGCTTGAGATAATTCCAGGGCAAGATTCATTACTGCCTCGTGCTCCTTTGGACTAGTGAAACGAACATCCATATATGCAACCAAAGGAAAACTAAAGTTTGGTTTGAAATAAAGTTTTGGTGGTTCTATACAAATGATTCAGCACTGCACCTAGAATCTCTTCAAAACCCACTGATGTATACAAAGAATGCTTCTGCAGCACTGCTTTCACCTTTCTCATTGCAATCCCTGATGCAATGAGGGAAGCAGAAGGAATTCTCAGGATGAGATTGTGCAGAAGTTGAATGTGAGGAATAATCCTGCAGTGTTCGTTTCCAACAACGAACATATTCGCTGTTGTATGAAACTTAGAAAAGTGTTTGTTCACAGATAATACTTCAGAGCTCTAACTTACATAGCAAGAGTGGGATTCAGTTCTCCTGACACATCTGTCTAGACATCTTTTAAAGCCAACAGAGAGAAACAGGCTTTTCTACATTATGATTCATTTATCTGTTTTATTACCTCTTTGGATGAGATGAATCTCACCTTAAAAGTGCCTCTTTCTATCCACAGACTAGAAATGGTTTCTATGTGACTAGCTCATTCTTTAAACATTGAAAGAACTCCCACATTGTTCATCTTCTTCTGTAAATAAGTAGGACTAAGACCATTCAACTTGAATCCAACCAACAGGATGATGAGCAGGGGACTACTTGAAGCCACCAGTGCTGTGCTTGAGATCACAGTCCCATCTATCTTATGCTGTGCCTCCTTTAGATTTTTAGTTTGAATCCAAAGCATACTTTTGAAGTCATTCCCACAATCATCTCCAACTAACTGCAGAGCTTTGGTTTGCTTCATAAAACAGTCCTAGTCTATCACCGGTTGTCCTTCAGATGAAACTAAGCCAGAAGATGCACTCCAAGAATGACCCTAATGTGCTTCTATAGCTAATGTGTATTCAATTCATGGGATCAGGCTAGCGGTACTTTGAAGTAATTTCCCATGAAACTTACATATTATGGGTGCTGGGTCCTCATATCCAGCTATTCTGCTAGGGAGGCACTTCTTCCTAGTCTTACATTTCTAAAATCTTTCCTACAGGCACCTTTCTCCACTGATGATTCACAGCCATGAACTGTCACTTGAACACAGGTGCCAGGGCCACTAGCCTGCTATCATCTATACTGTTTTATGGCCAGCATATCTATGACATTTCTGGTCCAGCCCAGCTAGGCCTCTTTTATAGGAGGAGCTGGGAGACAGTATGTGCCAGAGGCTGTCTCCATCAGGCAGCTTGGAAGCAGACAGGCATATTGTGTGGGGGAAGAGTGCTCTGGCATGTGGCTGACAGCCATAATATGCCAGACATCTCTGAGGCCAAAAAAGCCTTTACCTGTTTTACTAACTGAATAAACATGACCTTTGTGACTACAACACCCTGCAAGGATAAGGGAGGAATTGTCCATGGTCAAAAGAGCTCTGCTCCTTTGTTTTAAGTAACTGTGCCATAGAATAGCCAACCTACCAGTACAAATGCCTCCTGGACTACAGGAAAGTCTATAGCTTGGTGGTTTGGCCAGCCTCTGCAGAAAGAGAATCCCCATAAACAGAGGGGGCAACTGAACCCAAATCTCCCCACATCCTAGATTAGGACATTCATCACTCAGACCTTGAAAAGAAAACAATTTCCATCTCTTCTGCACAAGAGCATTTTGTGTGGCGCCCAGTCCTTTGTGGAGCTGGACACAACTGCTTTCACAGTGAAGCTGCAAAATGAGATGGATGGAACTGTAATTCATGCCCTTGAGGTGATATGCCATAATGGCTAGTAACAGTATTTTTATGTTCTGTGAGCCCTCCTGCAGTAATTCAATGCCCTGACAATCCTTACCGATTATCAGTAGTACTTTTGTTAAAAATATATCTATATACACAATCATATACCCCTTTTAGATAAAGGAATCATTCCTTTTTTGACAATATGTATGTGAGAGTAAGAACATAGAGGTGCTTTTTGCTACAACACAATGTTGCTAGCATTATGCTGTTAGTAAAATGGTTTGGGTTGTGTGTTTGGTTTTTTCCAAAATTTTAGCAAATACTATTAATTCTTTTTTTTTTGATTCAACAGAATATCTCCTTTGCCTTTTCTTAAAGTGGAGAATCATGCACGTGCCTACAGAGAAGAGAAGCTTTATATCCATTTCTGACAATGGCTATAAAGCCTCTTCTAGTAGACAAGTTCAAGGGCTGCAAAATATACTCTTCTGATATGCAAAATAGCAGTAAACTCCCATTATAGGCCTTTTAAATTGATATAAGCTGGTGTAATATTTAGGAAAGAGCAAAATAAATGGGCTTTGAAAGCTACATTAAATCAAAGATTCAAATCTCTTATTTATACTGATTTTATCTTATTGACAATAAGACTCAAAATAGAACTGCCAGCAATCTGGAGGTTCTTCAAAACAGACTTTAAAAGCAGTTATATTTTTCCAGTTGGGCTGTACATTATTACACATGAAGAGCCGCATCCTGATACCTTTATCATTAATAGCATTTTCACTCCAACAGTCTCTTTGCCTTTAATGAGACTATCTGTGAAATAAATGACAAATAAGCATGAGCAGGTTACCAGAATGTATCCCCAAATAAACATCTATTTTCATAGGGAAGGAGGAAGATTTATGGCCAAAACAAGTTTAGTTTAAACATATGTACCATAATTCACTTTTGGTTTTGGTATGAAACCTAAATCACCTGCATAAGGTTTCAAGAATTAGGAGGTAACATTCTTGATAAATATTTATAAGTGGGGGAAAAAAAAAATCAAAGAAATAGACCCTCAAGAATTAATTTAATGTTATTTAGAATAAAGATTTCTATACCATCTTATAGTGATATACTGTATATGAACATCATACTTTGCTTTAGAAGATATTTATATTTAAGAAATAACTTTATACAGCAAACTCAACTTTTAGAGCAAACTTAAGGTCATATTTACAATAAAGTCAACAATCAAAATGACATGGAATAAATTAACAGAATATACAACTATTTATACAGACAAATTAAAAAATAAGGCAGGATTTTTCATTTGAAATTAGCGTAATCTGAAAATATGTCGATGAAATCTTGTACCACTCTGTAGCAGAATTCATACTGTTCCTGAAAAACAAGAAAAAGACACCAAAATGTGCTTGGGTTGCATCAAAACCATAATTCTGCAAACTCTAGTGGTAAACGTGACAGGGTCTAACTCGGGCCAGCAGCCCAGGCTGAGTCAGTTCTGGTTTTTCTTTAAAAAGCTGCTACACCTTGGACACGATTTGCTGCATTTACCAAATCTGTGGCTGATACTAAACGGAGTTGGCACCTGAATTCTCTCATGCTGGAAAGGGGAGTTCAGGTAGAGCCTTCCCGCAGGATCCGCTGGGAATATCCGTGGCAATTCCAGTTCTGCTCCCCCAACCCCTTCCTTCCCAGCTCTACATGGAAATAACCTCCACCTGAAGAATGTGCTTCGAGATACTTGTCTCTAACAAAGTTTCAAATCACAGAATGGAAACTGCTATTAAAATACTAAATATCCGCATCTTTATATATTTTTCCAAAAACATAACTCTCAATTTTTTTATATATATATATTTAACACTTATTCAATAGGGAAAAGCATCTGGGTGAAGCTTCACATTTCACTTGTAAATGGCTTTCAAGAAGTCCTTTCTCCCTTTCAGCAACCAAACTGCAAACTGATTTAAGCCCAGACATTTTTAGGTAAGAAAGATCAACCAATACACAGTTTAAAAGGCTTTTTTTTTGTTTGTTTGTTTTGTCACCTGCAACACTCAAAAAGATTTTGGTTTAACTGCCTCCAGGTCCTAAAAGACACAGAATGCTTACCCAAGTTGTATTTTTAGAAACGCTATAAAAACCATCTGTAAAAACACAGATTTCTGATAATACCTTGTACATACACAGCCATCATACATAATTTATCTCAACCCGCCAAAAAAAAAAAAAGCCTTTGTTCTCCTCCCACAAGAATATTTATAAACACACATCCTTTGACAAGGATCTGGATGGTTAAATATCATACCAGTGTTTGCACCATGTGTGGCCTTTGCAGTCTTAAGCTCTTCACAGCTTGAAATACATCTAAGAGCCCTTCAGCCTTCACTCGTTCCAGGATATTGCTGAGTGCTATGAATGTACCTGTTCGTCCAGCCCCAGCACTGCAAGGCAAACACATTTCACAGAATCACAGAATTGCAGGGGTCAGAAGGGACCTCTGGAGACCATCCAGTCCAACCCCCACCCAGAGCAGGTCCCACAGGAACATCTCCAGGCGGGGTTTGAATGTCTCCAGAGAAGGAGACTCCACCACCTCCCTGGGCAGCCTCTGCCAGGGCTCTGCCACCCTCACAGGAAAGAAGTTCCTCCTCATCTTTAGGTGGAACTTCTTCTATTCAACTTGGTGCCCATTTCCTCTTGTCCTATCCTACTCTAAAAACAATGATGCATCACTTAAAAATACTTGATAACTCTTAAGTATTGTGTCTCATTTTACTTTTTTTAAAGTTATTTTAAACTGCTGTCAGGCCATTTATTAATAGCACTTGCCAGAAGCATCAGGGTTGAGTCAAGTAAACACACAAAAATACATACTGTGTTCTATTCCGACTGCAAACTATTACTAACTCAGCAGTGACTTCTATCCCAACTGCTTCTTGAATCTCACATTACCATTTACCTTTCTCTGTGGTTAACTACCATTTTCCCCAGACAGAAACAGGAGGGCCATTTTTCAGATTTTTCTCATGTTCTGACCCCAAATTGTTTCACGTGGTAGCGCAGAACTACACACAGACAATGTAAGAATATGGACAACAGGCCTGATTTTCTTTGCTTCTCTTTTCTGCAAACCCCTTCTAGATGGTCCAGAGACTCATGGAGTCCACGGGCTACACATCTGACTCCAGCTTTTAGCCTGACCTTTCTTCACTCACTATTTCTGATGTAAACATTTCCTGTAGCACACCTGTAGCATCACTTCAGAAATACAAAATTAACTGAGAAAGTCTTGGTTTTGTTTGGTTTTTCTTGTTTTTTTTTTTTTTTTTAAATAAATTCATATAACACTGTATGAGATTCTCCAATGCTTTAAAAATCGTTCTGCCTTCTTTTTGTGAACTGTAGCAAAAAAACCAATTCTGAACTGTGCAACAAAACCCGACAGCTTGAATGCAACCAAGAAATAAAAAAAAATAAATATAATAAACACAATAACATGAATAATAAAAAGGGCAGAAACAAGAAAATAATTCAACAGATGTGTGACATTTTTGTTCTTCGCTGTTCATCAGTTATTCTTGTTAATTATATCACCTATTCTTCCCTTTTATTGATAATTACATGAAACAGATGGATAACAGAATGCTCCCAGATGGTGAGAAAGCAAACAAGTTTATAAATTGTTTATTTATGAAGATATCATTAAAAATTATTTAATTATCTATAGTTTTCTACTCCAACAAGGCCGGCAGCACTTTATAAGATATTTAGTATTCTGTTGTAACCAACTGTTTTTTAACGTAACACGACTGAAATGCCTGACAGATGTGCAAAACACAATAATAATCTAATCTGTTTTAACACTGTGGGAATTAAGACTTTGAATCTTTGGATCTTCTGCCAATTGGCGCTTCAATACTGGTTACCGATTCAGAAAACAAAAATCAGAGATTTCCTTTTGATTTGCAACAGCTGTAGAAAGTGTTTGATCTAATGAGCAGAGAGGAGTTTTTTTCAGGTCTGTGTCGTGAAACCCTAGAGCATGGCAGATGTATGGCCTGATGCAATTTGGGGATAATATGTGGAAGCTCCAGTCGGCTTGCTGCAGAGGCACGGGCTGAAGAGGAATCCTGAAATCTGGGCACTTCCGTGACTAGATGCAAATAAGATCGTTAGCATCTGTGCCATTCCAGAGGGCTGCAATGGGATACAGGGATTTAATGCCTCCCTCTCTGTGTCTTCTCAGTCATTCCTCATCTTATTTATCCAAATCTCTTCAGTAGAGCAACGAGAGATAAGAGTTTTGTAGGAACAGACAAAAAGGGCAGCAAAATGTATTTGCAATCTCAGAAGTGGGGTTAAATAGGAAGATATTACTATGTTCATAGGAAATTGCAGTGCTTCTTCCCACTGCTTGGGAAGTGACAGCTCTTCTATAGATATATGAAGCAGCACAGAATTGTGGTTTAAGAGAGGGAGTGAAAAAAAAAACTTGAGGTTGCCATAAAACCAGGGCAAAGCTTTAATAATAAGACTGGGTGGGAGAACGGAGAAAGGAGGAATGAGTTCAGTTCCTAAACTCTGTTTCTTTGGAGTCATAGTCACTTTAACAATAAGCAAAGAGGCAACATAAACCCAAAGCCTGGCTCAAACTAGAAACAAGCTTGAACCAAGAGAAGCATCACAAGGACACAGGGAGAACAGGGTGGCTGGAAAACTGCAGTCTTTCAGGTAATGCCAAGTTAGGGCTTTACATAATAAATGTCTGGATTTTAAGAGTAAATCTGTCTCTTCCAGAGTGACTACAAAAAAAAAAAAAAAAAGAAAAAAAAGAAAAGACACCATGAAATACAGCTTCTGCTGCCTGCTAGGAACAGGAGTGAGCAGGTCAGGATCCCACAGCAGGGCAGTACGTGGGGTTTTCCCCATTTTGATTTTCCAAACACTAGAACAGAATAGAGAGATTTGACAGAGGGACAACGAGAACAAGTTACCCCAGACTCAACGTTTCGAGTGCTCATCTGCCTGTAACAACCAACCCAGACCTGCAGGAAAACCACCTCTCAGCACAGCCCAGATCCATCTGGACTGGCAACACGTGGGAATTACCTGAGGGCAATGCTTTTCTGATTTAGATTGCTGCTTTGGCTTCTGGCTTTGGAAGAAGGAAATGGGAAAGAGTCCTTGTGGATCCTGGTGGAGTTCTCTCTACTGGGTCAATATTTATGAGTGTATCTCTTCATGCTCACGAGCAGGCTGCAATGTATTAGAGATACACAAACTGATTGAGCCCCAGGGCTCCCCCTGTGCACTCTCTCTGAGATCCTAAGCCACTAATGGCCTACAGAGATATATATGCACAAATCAAGAGCTATGCTTAGACACTGAACGGCTGAGCTGCTAAGCCCCAAGCTGTCACTGGTGAAAAATACATTTTGCAGCAAGAAAAGAAGAGAAATAGCTCAACAAAGACTGGAACAAGAGGAAGGCAGGAAGCTGAAAAAGCAGTAGAGAAGCAGATGTTGATGGCTAGGTATCAAAGGGCACCTTGTAGGTATCAAAGCAAGAGTTTCATTACAATTATCTCTGTCTTAAGTGACTGCTACTCAAGCAATTAATTAGGGTAGGAAGTCAAACAAAAATTTTACATTTCTGAAATTGACTTGCATTTACAGTCTCTATTATTGTAGTTTATATGAAAAACTACTGCCATCATTGCAGAGCTATCTAAAAGAAGAATTACAGTTAATCCATCCTCCAGCTTCCAGGAACACAGTGGGCATAGGCTAATGTCAGAAAGCAGTGCTTTTGAATAGGAGAGGGCAAAGCCCCCTTAGCTAAAACTGTCTATTTTAGCTTGGTGAGCTAGAATAGAGAAGTGTGATAAAGAAATAAGGAGCGGCCTCAACTACTTGGAATCCCTGCTTGCCCAAAGCTTTTAAGATCCTGCAAGATTCTGCCCCTGTCTTGCTTAAAACCACTGTAACAAAGATGATAGCAGACATTTTCTCCTTACTGCTATCCAGGTGCTTGCCCCACCAAGTCCTACTCCAGCCTCTTTCTTTCATTTTTCTCCCTCTATTCTCCTTGCTTTCCTTACATTGTTTTTCCATTTCCCCTTTACCTCACTTCCTAGCCTGCTAGCCTCTTCTACGGCCAAAAATGTCTCACAGTATTTTTGAAAGGTAACATTTCTCAGCCTTTCTGTATTGCAGAGTTGTCACATTTAAGTTCTCGGTGGGACATTTTGCTATTTACAACACAGATTGTGCCTCTCCACTTACAGTGTTTCAGCAGGCCTTCTAATTGCTACAAAAAGGTAGAAGTAAAAGAATTCTTTGCCTACTGAAATTTGATTATGTTAATATTATTAAAAAACCCACCTCATTTTATTTGCTTGAAAATATTTTGCTTTGAAATTAGCTTCTATTTAATACCTACAAATATATTAATTAAAATAGCTAATGCATAGTGACAGCATGCGTGTAAATACATACCATATCTATGGTATTATTATTATGGTAATTATTATTATATTATGCCATATTGAAAGGCTGAGGGACTTGGGTCTTTTTAGTCTTGAGAAGAGAAGACTTAGGGGGCAGCTGATCAATGCTTACAAATACTTCAAGGGAGGGTGTCAGGAGATGGGGCTGGTCTTTTCTCAGTGGTCCCCAGTGACAGGACAAGAAAAAATGGGCACAAACTTGAGTATTAGAAGTTCCACGTAAACATGAGGAGGAACTTCTTTACTGTGAGAGTGGTAGAGCACTGGAACAGGCTGCCCAGAGCAGTGGTGGAGTCTCCTTCTCTGGAGACATTCAGAACCTGCCTGGACAAGTTCCTGTGCAATGTGCTCTAGGTAGACCTGCTCCAGTGGGAGGGTTGAACTAAATGATCTCCAGAGGTCCCTTCCAACTTCGTATGATTCTATGAAAACGGTGTCATCTTTGAAATGTTCACATACTGCAAGCTATTGAAAAACTGCCCTGTTGCCTATAAAATGCATCTTATAAGTCAGGTGGGGAGAGAAGCAATCCCTGGTTTATTCTTTCTAGAAGATTGCTTCAAGTAAAATCAGAACTCAAATTAATTTTACAAAATGTTATTTTAATAGATTCTGTCTTCTGAAGCTCTTCTTATTCACCAGTTTACAGAATAAGCACGATCTCTCCTCTTCCTGGTATTTAACATGATTTTATCTCAGTGTACTTAGATGCCAGATAACTGAAGGTGCTCTCACTGCAAAGTCCTGGTGAACAGAAATCTGTCAATAAATATGTGTCAGTGTGTGTTTCACCATCCTGCTTCCCAAGATTGTCTCACAGCTGGCTGGGCACTCAGTTGTATTTATACTGACATAGTAATTTCAGAATGAGGGCTGTGTTGCTTTCATGAGCAGACATGAAGATCCATGGTTTACAGCCCCTTTTCTTCTTGGAGGCCCTTTGCAGTTGGCTGCTGGCTGAAACCTCAGGCTTGATGCAGCAGTGTGTGGTGGTGGTATGTCTCACTGCAGATGCTGCTTCCTTTTATTTCAGCCAACTCTTTCCTCTTCCTGTCTGTCTGTGCTAAGTTTTTGCCATAGTTTTTGTTTGTTTGTTTGTTTCTGTTCTCTTCCTGTTTGCACATTGTGTATTTTCCTTTCTGTGTGTGGATACCATCAAAAAGCTACCTACTATGTTTGTTGACATAGACATAATGCTTTCAGAATGGAGTAGTAGGTTGCAGGGAGAGGTAGCCTATTACTGTAAACAGGCAAGGTAGGTAGGAGATAGGTTTGGACTGGTATATTTTCAGGTGTCTTGTATGGCCTTGCAAACTCCATTTCATTGAGTCTCTTTCCCATTTGTATTACAAGCCAAGCTTGCTTATGGTTGTGTGAGCCTTGAGTTTGGCTGAGTCTCCTAGAACATTCTCCATTACAGACTGGGCTAAGAGGAGGAGGCCAGAAGCTTGTGTCTCCTGTGTTAGCATTGGTTAGGATAATGCATATTGCTATGTAAGTAATCAGTAGTATCAGTAAGATAGTGTCTTACACACAGTTGCTTAGTTTGCCCCAACCACATCCACTAATTTCTTTTCTGCTAATAATAGTGAGGTTGCAAGAGCAAGCATTGATTTGGGCCAATATGCTCCAGGTACTAAATGTATGCTATTTTGACATTTTTTTGCAGCTAAGGATCACTGCTAGACACAGAGGTTTCCATAAATCTATCTTTGAGGTGCTGGTAAGAGGAACACATAGTACATCCAGTGGCATCGAGCTTTGGAGGCAGCTGGAAGAAATAGAACTTTTTCCTGGGAAGGGTGCACGTGTGTGAGGTAGGGAGCTGGGGAAGGAGGACAGGAGCATGATTTGCCTTTTCTGCAAGCCAGGAGAAGGCTACTTTGCTGGGAAAAGTCACCTACAGAGATGACTTTGGAGAGAGCACCTTTAAAATGTTGCAGAGTGTGCTATTGTGTTATCTTAGTTTTCTTGATGGTAAAAGTTAAAGCTAATGAAAGTAACACTGATTTCTGGCTGTGAATGAAGAGCCAGGTTCAGGTTTTTGCTCAAATGAGGTTTTACAGGGGGAATCTACAGACAAAAGTATTTGGAGTGAATAGATTGGAGTATTTGGAATAAACTGGTTGGATTGTTAGGGATGTTCTAGAACTGTTCATACATTGGGGTAGAGAATGTCATTATTTTATGTACTCTTTGAAATCAGGGCTTTTGCAACAGTTCCCTTTTATGTTCAGCTGTTCACTTCCTTCTTTAAAAGACCCTCAGTCAAGGAGGTAAGAGCAGTGGCATACTGGAAGCTCATCCTCTTATCACAGGCAGTGAGATAAAAATTAAAGTTGGAATAAAGCTTTAAATTATGGGATGCACTATGGTTTTCAGCAGCTTGCTGGTTTTCAAATTGCAAAGCTGGACAGTGAGTCACCCCCTTGTAGAGGGGCTCCCTGAGGACTGCAGAGTTGGTGCTCCGGCTTATGAACTTTTTTTAGTCTTTTTAGAAACTTCTGGCTTTTAAGCAGCTTAATTTTCTTTCTTTCTCTAATTCAGTTATATATCTGTCATTGTATAATAGATAGACTAATTGGGTTTAGAGTACGGAGTTCAGAGTTTAGCTTTCTAGTTGTAAATAAGGCTGGGGTTTTTATATTTATTTTTTTTAATTTTCTGACATGGTCTGATAATCTCCTATTGATATGGTTGAGGGAGGCTTAGAAGAAGGCCTCATACAGGGGTAATGTAGCAGCTAGAAGTGCCACATAATAGTTTATCATGATACATACAGGACTTGGAGAAATGATCTGTTAAGTTGTATTTCTTTTGATGAAAATCTCTTCTATGTATACCTGTGTATTGTTTACAACTTCTGTTAAACTGATGTGGCTGCTGTAGGTGTTCCAACAGGAACCTATTTCAATCTAATGTGATATGAAAAATTATCTACGTTTTAGGCTTGGACTTGTTGATGTTGCATTGTAAAGCATGTCAGTGTTTTCTCATGGGAACTTCAAGTTCTTTTCCTTGCTTTTTGAAAATACCGCAAATATTGATGCTCTTTTAGCTCTTACTTAACTGAGCTATACATATTTAATTATTTCAGTTTTTAAGTTCTTTATGCAGTATTGTTGTTTTTGAGGGAATGTTTCATGCAACCTTGTAAACACTCTTAGTCTGTAGGAAACACTGTTTTTTCTGAACATAATGTCATTTCTTTAGTTCTGCTGACATATAAAAATATCTCTTGGTTTGTGCTTTTTTTTTCTTTTCTGCTATTCCCAAACTTTTTCTATGAAAAACTCGTAAAAATTTTTGTGCTGTCTTCTTATTGGCCTCACAATGTCATAGCAGTTTCTCACGACTGCTCTTACCATTAAAAATGTTTCTTACATTATCTTCAGCTTCTTTAATCTCAAAAGCCTTTAGGTTTTTTCTTACGAGTGACATCTATCTCGAGTAAAATTGAAATACTCGGAAGTCTGAATGCTTTGTTCAAATTGAGTAGGATTAACTTGTTAGAAGTAACCCATCAAGTAAAAATCTTACAACTGCATACAAAGCTGTCTGTTGAACTAAAAAACCAGAAACCCAACTTTTATTTGCAATAGCCGTGTTCTGATTGTCATTAAATAAATTACGTTTTACTCTATTTTGTTTAAACTCAAGATTAATTTCTACGGTTACAGTGGATATAAATCTCTGGATTGCTTTTAAAAGGGATTGTTTATTCAGAGCTGGGCTGACAGTCTCTCTTTAAGAGAAGCTATTACTTAATTTTATTTTTCTAAGTTTAAATGCTTAAAAAATATTTGTAATGATACCCCAAAGGCATCATAAAAATGTAAAAATAATTATACTCTGAAATTACCAAAATTACGGGAAATGGACATTTAAAAAAATCTTACTGAGATCCATAGCTGAGAAAAAGTGAGAAAGGAAAAGTGCCTTACTTCACAACTTACATTCTTGTCAGGAGTTTCTGCTTTTGGTGATTAAAAATGTACTTTTGAATTGTCAGCGTTACTCAGATGCAAAAGAATAGCATTGATTTCCTTTTTAATTAAACCTAAAGCTTACTGCTCCCAAATTCTGCAAGCACTTTCTCGGGAGAAATTACTACGTGACTATGTACTAGAATTTTTTCAAGTAGAAGTTATTCTCCCTTGTGGTTTGAGGGGAGAGCTATTTTTCTTCATAGACTAAACCACTGGCAAATAGATCAAACCCAACATGAATAGCATTTTGTGGTGAACAAATGCAGGGGTCCAGATATACTTTTTCATGCCATGTCATGCATTACCTGGGAAAGCTACTGGTGGTTTGGTAGTTAATTTAATAGAAATATGACAGAGAGATGTACTCTAAAGGAAGGGGTTTTTCTCAAACATTATGGCTAGACCTCAGTCATGTCAGGAAATTCTTGAGCAGGGACAAAGTAAGGTGCCTTCATTCTCAGTGATGCTTCTATTCTAGGCCAGCTTGCCCAATAAGATTTTGGATGGATATGAACTGGACAAGACTGTCTGTGCTTGTGTTAGTTCAATCTCCTCTTTGATCCTGACCTGGTGTGATGAGAATTTCATTGTAAGCATGGATAAGAATGGGAATGTCTTAGATAGTGTACAAGTTTAATTTAAACCTGGTGCTAAAGCTCAAGTGAGAGCCCATCAGAGAAGGAGACCACACTGGAAGCCTGAATGATGTGCAGAAGGGGCATTTCTCAGCAGTGATAGAGGAAAGTGAGCTTTTGGTCAATCTCTGGTAGTGATGCATTGTTGGCAGCAGTTCCCTGGTCCTGATGGCTGCCTGGAAGAGCTATGCCAATTTCAGTTTCACTGACAAAGTCTCCTCCTGACTTGAGGGCCCTCACTTGTGTTTCTGAAATCTGCTTGAAAGCTAGTTGGTGCCATGGAAACGTTTATGTACTTGTAGCTATAGCAAAGGGATGAAGGACTTCCAAATTTTCTTTTGTTACTGCAGTGCTGATTCAATCAGCAGCCTGTGCTGGGAGACACTTAGTTCAGTCAACAGCCTCTGAAACCCAAGGTGGCTGAATGTACTCAGAGTTGGCCAAAGTACACTTGGCACCTGGGCCCGTGTTGATGTGGCTGCCCCATCTAACTTCTTTAGAAAGGAATTGTATTTGCATATCAAAAAAATAATTGTGGTTAATGGGAATGACAGATACTTATTACTTCTCATTTCAAACACAGGACTAATTGTCTCTTGTCCCTAGTAAGCAATTTAAAGAAATGCTGGTATAGGAAGAATTAGATAATGAAGCTCTTTTCATCTGACACTTACATGTAATTTACTTTTAAATCAACTCCCCTGGGAGGTGGCACAAGCTGTGACAGTGCAGAGGATATTTTAATGGTTTTGGCAAGAAGTCAAAGCAGAAAACTTTCTATATTTTTGTCCCAGGACCCCAGTGGCTAATATTTCAAAACAACAGG
>JAOXNG010000026.1:2476621-2492407 GCA_028566535.1 Scolopax minor | reverse complement strand
GATCTGTCTTCTCCAGGATTTAAACTTTGGCCTCCATCGAGTGTATAAAGTCCACTGGTAAGAGTGGAGATGCTCTTTCCTTCCCTAAGTCTGTAACAAAATCTGATAAAATTGCAGACTCCTCTAAGCATAGCTCTTTAAAAGTACTATGCACAAAAAAAAAAAAAGGCACTATGCCTGCAGGAACTTTTATTTATTCATATACACGCTCATATTAAAAAGACAGGGAAAACACAAGGAGAAAGCTAATGGGAAAAAGGAAGGATCCCAGGAACCTCCCTGTAAAGAAACCTTGTCACTGATAAATTTTTAGGTTCTCTTCTGTGTTAAGGATAGCAAAAGACTCCAGCACACCAGTTACGCTGTATTGCTTTCATTTCAAGGTTGCCATATGGACAACATAGTCAATAAACTAGCCAACTGGAACACAAAGAAGCTAAAAGCTCATTAGAAAATCCTCTGGAAGTCTATATAAAATGATGATTAAGAGAAAGGGGAAATGAAGGGGAGGGCAGTTTTCTTTGCACTCCTAAAACACCATCTTCCAATTCCTTCAGACACACAGGGATCATCACCTTCCTAGTGACCAAACTGACTGTGCCAAGAAAAAAATAAACCATAATAAAAGACCTCATTTGACTTCTCAGCAGTCACAGCAACTGCCTTGTCAGGAAACAGAGATATTAACACAAAGCAGAGCCAGGAGCTGTTTCTAGGGAAGCCAGAGGCAAAGCACGGATGGATTTCCAACACTCAAAGTGCCTGGGAAGGCAAGGATAATCATGTTTGATAAGAGTAAAAGTAATCTCACGGAAACTACTGCAGAAATATGCACAGAGCACAAAATACAGCCCTTTCTGTCAAATTCACAGTGACAAGAACCCCATGAGGAGACAGACTGTACCCATGCTGAGGACACAGGAGTGGGTGAAGGGAGGGCTTATCAAACCACTCAACACCTCTGCTCCAAGGGGTCGCCTACTCCAGCCTGGGCTCCAGCCTTGGGATGCCAGAGCATGCTGCCCAGCACACACCATCAGCTCCAGTGTTAATACAGAGTATGGAGTAACTCAGATCTCAACACACACCAGCAGCTCACAGATGATACTATAAGAGGCAGAGGAGTAATACCAAAAAGCATCTCTCAAGGGAATCCAGCCCACAACTCTCCATCTACACACAATCCCCAACACCCCTAATCTAACACAAGTGTCTATGTTGCTGCATCTGGCTTAACCTCAGCTTTCAGACATCCCAAATACTGTGCAATGCCTACAAAAGCCCAGAGGATGTGAGTTTTATGCTTTGCTTATTAATCTATTAAAACCCACTTCACAATCATTTTTATATTTGGAAGCTGTCATAATGAAGCATTACTCCAAGAGAGGGACTTCTTCATGACACACTGAAGAAACATAGCACAGACAGGTTTAAGAAAATAACAAGTCGGCCCAAACATACCCATCAAGCTATCTCTAAAGAACAGATATCTACATATGCACAGGGACAGCAAACAGGACAGAAAGGGAACAAATTAATGAGTAACTTCTTTCTTCCCTCCTACCAGCTACACACAAGGGCAGATCTCACACACCAGTCAGTCTGGTAGCCTCCAAGTAAGATTGTATTCTGCAAGCATACTTGTAATTGATCTGGGGACACACACCCCTCCAAAATCCCCAAGAATCCTGAACAACCTCATCACCACCTCTCACTTCAAACCAGCCCACAAAAATGGTTAATAAACACAAGAATAACACAGGGAACTGCCATTCCAAACAGTGTAGGAGAAGGTTAGTGTGTCTGAAGATGGCCAAGCAAAGGATATCACAATTCCACCCCTGTTCTAACACATTCCCCAAAGCTAGCTTCCTCTATAACCACTTGCTCGTATCCAATGCTAAATCATTTCTTTAAAAGAAGCTGAAACTTCATGTGTAGGGCCAAGATGAGGTAAGAACAAGAGACAGAGTAGTGCTTTACTGCTTACTGCAAATCTCTTGTAAGTAAAATTAAAAGGTAAATCCATGATCTCTTTGGAAAACACCAACTGGTAAACCAGCTGCCATTTTGTAGCCTTGCTTCATGTATTAAATAAGCTCAGTGCCCTGAAGGGTGACTGCCAGCGTTAGGGTCAAATGCTCAGCTGGTAAAATGCCCAGCTCCACTGACATCAAAGCAGCTAGAGCCATTTACAGTAGCTGAAGAGTACAGTAATGTGGGCTCCCCAAATAGGAACATGCTGATCCTGTTTCCATAAGCAACTCTGGCCTCACCTCCAGTTTCTCCACAACACTGCAAACTGGCAAGTCTACAATCACCATTTAAATCGCTCCGGCATCACTTTCCAGAGACTGAAAGATTAAGAGAGAGATCAACTCTCCATGCCAGCACGGGGCGGGTATTTCTCAGCTTTCTGACCTGCCCAGCAATCCTCACACAACCCTGCTCTGTCACTCCAGACAAATGCTGCTGTCAACACCACCTCAGGGAGGTTTCCAAATATGAATGTCAACAAATCACAGCTTTCTCACTTCCACATCATCTTGCAGTCAAGGGTCAGGGTAAGCCTGTAACAAAAATAAACCGCTTCCATACTGCTGGGAGTGTGAATACCAGAGAGCATCCCCTGCACACAAGACTACAAAGCTGTTTGGCATCCAGACCTGCACTAGACAAGTTATATATTTACAGGGATTTACAAATCAGATCCTTAAAAATTACACCCTTATGTGGTAGCACTACCCCACCACAAGCTACCTGCTGTAGGTGTAGCAACAGTAGGAAAGGACTGTGCTCCTTCAGATGTCCTCCTCTCTCTTGTCTACGATGCACTCCCAGCCTCAAATCACCCCAAAAGCCATAAGAAACAGCAAACCTACAATGTGAATATTTGGGAACTCCCTGTCAGGGATAATGGGAAAGGCCACATTCCCAGTGAATCAGCCACCACTGAACTCAGGGATTTCCCTGGGAGGAAGCAAGTTCTGCAATGTGAAGCCAACACCAACGCCTTCTCAGCTGCGGCAGGAGAAGGAAGACATATAATGTAGCCAGGAGGGAATTAAATCCTTCGTCAACTCTCAGCTTAGCATAGAGGCAGAACGAGAGGTTATAAGCAGAGCTTATACTGGCACTAAGTGTAAGCAGAATCATGTCTCTGTTTTTAGAGCTCCCATAGCTAACTTATGCGGTTTCTGTCGCAGAAAAGCACTGGGGTAACACTTAAGGCACTCTCATTATATTAAATATCTAAAGCCTTTAAAATATTGGTGTAACCATCTAAAGGGGGAAAGGCTCAATTACCAAGGTTATTTTTTCCTATATCATCTAACTGAGAGTAACCATTAAGAGGTTGTTCTACAAGATGTGATGGATTTAACCAGATGCTCTCATCATTTCACTGCAGTGCTTGAAAAAGTCGGTTCTATAAATACACTAAAAAGCCAATGAATTACAGAAGCATGAAATTACTTCACTAAGGTTAAAAACATGCTGGCATCATACAGAATTCACTGAAAATATTAAGTATAGAGATCTCACTGCAGCCCTTACATAGACAGCACTACTGCTGATTTTAACAAGAAGGTTACTTATTGAAGTATATGAGAAATAAGCATCTTCTCAGTCTGAACATGTGCATTTATCAGCTATTTGTAGAGGCTAAAGAAGGTATCTGTGTAAACAGGATGCTGAGTAAAAGGTATGACCTTGAAGATCAGATCAGCCCCCTTGCTGGTACCTGCAAAACAAAATACATATCCAAATACAAGACTAAAAGGAAGGAAATTATCATATATTAACAAACTGCTGTGGTCCACTGTGCTAGATTTTAAGATTCGAAAAGGGTTTATAAACCACATTTTATCAAAGAATTATTAAGCTTCTAAATTGAAACAAGCCTATCAACAGACAGGCTGAGTCTGCTTTCTGTATCAGAGCTGCCTGCATCTTGCATATTCTTACCAAAGCCACATGCTCAACAGCATTAAGCACTGCTTCTGATACCTTGCTGATAAGCAGTGGAAGCCCAGCAAAGCATCGTTCCCAATTTATTTTTTATACTAATACTTCCCATTTTTTATTAGGGAACTGACCATCACAATAATAATTAAAAAATGCTTCATAATAGAAATCAATGCTTTGGACAGGCTGGACAGGTACATACAGCATGACACACCAGGTCCCCACATCCAACTCTTACTAGTCAGAAATGTCATGCCAAGTGGATAACTGAACACCTCATAGAATTCTCATCATAGCAAGAAAAGCAGCTTAACTGTGTTAACTCCTAGGATGCAAAATATCATGGGTGATGCCTTTTCCTAAGGATTTCAAGGGGCTTGCCTCTGATATCACAGATATTTCTCTGCCTGAAGGAAGAAGAATTGACACTCTTAGATCTTGTGAGCTTAGATCTTCCCCCACAAAAAGATATTTATGCATTGCAATAAGTGCAGGTCAGAGAAAATGAAGTATCTGTGGTAACTCCAGCATGCTCCAAAGTGTGAGGAGCTGCAGAGGTCTCACCACTCTTCTACAGCCAGCAAATCCTTCTGAAACTTTCCGAAAAGGATCCCATGACCTTATGGGGCAGGATGTTGCTAAGAAGTTGCTAAGAAAAGCCCTAAGTTCCACAATACCAAAACAGGACAGACACGGGGTTGTTAGGCCATGTCATCTTCCAAAATCAACAGAAGGATCAGTGTCGTCTTAATTAAGTTTGCTCGGAAGAATCAAAGTATTAATGGACCAGACAGAAAAAAACAGTGGTAAATTATTTTAAACTGAATTCTACTTTTTACCATGCCAATGTGTCTCAGCTGGCAAGGTAAAATGAGGTCATACCTGTGATAATCACACATCACATACACAGGATCACTCACTGGATTACACTCAAGCATGCAAAAACCTCTTAGGAAGTAAAATTACAGCATTTTAAGAAAATATAACAAAACACTACACTGCAGTCATGCCCAAACTTTTGCAGTTGCAAGATGTACGACCATTAGATAACAGGGTTAATGTCCATGTTCTTATGGCTACAAACAGGTCCCTTGACAGGGAACCTCCACTGATATTATGCATCATAGTGTCACCTTCAACTTACCCAATATTAACAGGACTATAATGACAACATTCTGCTTAAGCCAGAAGAGGTGTAGACCTGTGCCAGGACACAGTATTCAAGCCTGGAACATGCTGTTGATGAAACACAGCACCAATACAGAAGAGACAAAAGTCTGCAGCTCTCCAACACACATCTTCCCTTTTATAGGAAGGGGGATTGCTCTCCCATTTAAAAACCTGTCAAGGCAAAACGCAGCTCCTTGTGCTACAGCACGCTTTAACCCTGCTTCCAGCACAATGCCTTACTATCCCTTTCAATGCCCTGCCTGTAATTTCTAGCAGAAAAGCCAAGATGTTCCTGATAATATTTACATTCTCTAAAGGAAGTCTGTAACATAAGATTCCTCACTAAATCAGCCTGACAGCACCGGGTTTCCCTAGCACAAACACAGCCCGCTTGTGATCACAGACGAGTCACATGCGTGGAAGACACAGAGTGCTCTCGTGCAGCAGGAGCACGTTATGGGCTATGGAAGTCTCTCTTGCCCTGTAACACCACAGCTCCATTTTTCCCTGGTCTGCCCGTAAAGAGATTTCACTTGATTTGGCAAGCTAAAGCAAAGTTAAATTCTGCTCAACTTATATGTGACTGTATCTCAGTTAGTTCCATTTTATCTAACTTGATGTCTCCAGATGTCTTTGAAAGTAACATAATTAGACTTTGCTTTGTCCTAAGCGTTTCATTAAATTTTAAACACGTTTTCATTAAGTCTATTGTTTCATTCTGGGAATCTTTGTTTTATATAAACACAAAAGAAGAATTACTCCTTCAGTCACTCAATGGAAGCACATCATTGATTTTTGCTTCCCCACAATAGTAGACTGAGGCACTTTTAGGCTCTCTTTCCATAAGCAATATGATCCCCCAGCTTCACTGAGAAACTGAGATTCAAAGGAGTAGATGCAATTCTCAAGCGCCTCCAATTTAAAAACAAACCTAGGTTTTCAAAATGGAACACTTCTAAAATTTGGATTATTTAAAACAACAAAAAATATCCACTGGAATAAAAATGTAGCAAGTTACTTTTAGTGTGTAACATTGAGAATTTAACTATAAATTAATTCCCTAAATACTCAAGAAAACCAGGCTTTTTACATATATAGAAGAATCTATAAAACTGCAAAAAATGTGGGAAAGAAATTGCTGACAAGTTTGCTCGTGTTTTCACCTGAAACCACTCTACCAGGCTCAATGCATAAAAGGATTTACTGCATCCACTAACTCAGAACTGGCTATTAGTGTGTCAGTAATAACAACTTTGTCTAAATCAGTGCAGGTTTTCAAGTTCATAACTAAACAACTGACTGTGTATTTCCTCTGAAAACATGAATATACATGAACCCCAAGAGAAGACCTGATTTACAGCATATTGGTCTTTGTGCTGGCTGAGCAACCAAAAGCAATTTATTCCCACATAACTATGTCCAAATCTATTAATGTAAGACAACAGATGAACTGCCAGGAAATGAAAAGGTTAAAATTTTCAGGAAGACTACATTCCCATTAAAAATAAGATTTCTAGATTGATAACTGAGATAAATAAAAGAGTATGTATACAGCTGTAAGGTCCAAAAGTTCTCATCTTTGTCATCTCACTGCAAGACCCTAACTCTCACCTCCTGTGGATGTCACTGACAATTTATGCTCAGCATGAAACTTAAATTAAAATTTCCCAATTTTGATCTTCATAAAACACACTGGAAGCAATTTCTGAAACTTAATTTTTTTTGAGTCATGAAACATCTGGCTTAAAATTCTTCAAATTAATACAGGAAGAAATCATGCTTAGGATTTATTATTTGGGGAAGAAAGGAAAGCATTTTTCCTTTCACTGATCCTCAGACACACAGTTAAGGCTGTCTGAAAATGCCTAGGACTCTCCCTTAGCTGTTATATTCCAGCTGGTAATATAAAGATACTTCTGATGCTGAGCTCACAAAGTTACTTAGAGAATTCATTACTGAATGATTCTGAAGTAGCTATAATGATTACAAAATCAAGTAAGTACCAAGTATTTTATCCAGGTCTTCTTAATCTACAGCTCAACAATAAATCACAGTAGTAGGAGAATTGCAGTGGTCTTCCAATGGAAGTCTGTTGTATGTATTCCCACTAGAAGCTATTTAATATGTATGCCAGAAATATATACATCCTAGCATCATAAACTTCAGAGCATCACAGCATCATGTGGCTGTCTTTACAGCTGCTTTCAAGGCTGATAGATCTGAGCAGTGATATAAAAATCAATGAACCCATCTCCGTATTTGGGATATTATACATTCTCCTGAAAGCACCACAGAATATCTTAGGCTCCTTGTGAAATTCAGGAGTTACAATAGCAACACTGGAGAGCTAATCTTTACTGAAAAGGATCAGGGAATGATTTATGCTGCATAACTTTGAACAAATTAAGTTAACAAGCCTGTGCAACACCATAATGGTAAGAGGGTTTCATACTGGCATTTCTTATGGGGACATGAGTTGTTCAAGTGAAAAAAAAAAAGGAAAAAGAAACACACAAATCTGGAAAACAAAAAATTCCACATGGGACCACTGTACAGAGAGAGTAGTAGATTTTTGCCTAAGGTTTATGATTCATTAAAGTACTAGTGGTCAATTTCAAATGACTGAGCAGACATGCACCAGTTCCTCATAATTTCTTCACCCAAGACATTTTGAGGATGAAGAGCAAGGTCTCAAACACATCCTTGGCTGGCAAACATGCAAGTGTAGCCTGGTACTAGTATACAGCAAAGCTGCCTCTCCAATGAGCTCTCTGGCATGTAGGAGCAGCAAATTCCTCTATCGGCAGTCTTTCTCCACAGCTTTTGCCATTTCTTGCAGTTTTCTCCCTGAAAGCACACCTGAAGGAACAGGACACAGGACAAACATTCCTAGGCTTTGTACGTTCAAGTAGTTCTGCTTTGACCCCCAAACCAGAGAGCGCCAAATCCTGTTTTTCGATACTAAAGGCCCTTTTTTGCTACTTACACAGCTATTCAGCTACAGAACTCTACCTTAATAGGTGTTTTGTGTGCCAGTTACAAAGATCACATCCAACTATCTTTTATATATTTGTTGTAATTCCATGTTACTCAGGTCCATCTAAATGAGGCTGTTTCATTTGTCCTGACTCATTTTTTGTGTGATACCATCCTGCAATGAGACAGCTGTTTATATGGGAAGGACAGCAGAAATTCAGTCTTTACTAACAGTTTCTTTTCCATTTCTAAACAAAACCAGCTTGGTTCAGGTTTGTTCTTCTCTATAGAGGGAGACAGTTTCTTGCTGATACACTCTAGTAGCTTCAATGTTTCTATCTAAAAATTAAGACTAGGATTTTCCTATACCCTTACTAGAGGAAAGTGTCCCATTTCCAGTCAATGCCATCAAGAGCTGGGGATCCACTTTCCTCAGTTATCTTACAAATTCAATCTGAAAGTTATTTGGGGGTCATCAAAAATGTACAGCAAAGTTCTGATAGTTCTTGGCAGTCATATCCAGGGCCAATTATTTTCCAAACTACAAAAAAAAAATCCTAGCACAAAATTCCTCCACAAGATGCCCAAAGTCATCTCAAAGAAAACTTTCTCAGTTGCAATATAAGACCCCAATACTTAGTATTGCAATAGAAATTAAAAGCACTGACAGAATCCAGAACTGCCAAAAAAAAAAGTCACTCTTAAGATGCAAAGAAATTCCCCATTTATCTTCTAGGGTGCCCTGCAGAAAGCAGCTGATAGGGTGGAATTGCAACTGCCCGCAGAAGCTAAGTAACACACTGGATCAGCTCCATCAAGCACTCAGGTGACAGCAGAAGAAGGTGTGATGTTGCCATTACCACATTAGAAGACAGCCTTGTCTCCCACAAAAAGGTTGCTAAAGCTATTTTCCTCATAACATCCTTTGTGGTTTTACCTGTTAGATGAAATGAAACAGTCCAAACCAAGTTTGCTTCTCTACCAGGTGGGAAAACCCCCTGGAAAACGTCATTGATGTTTACAGTATCTTTTTCAGATGCAATGTCTGGGCAGCCCCCCTCCAGGAGAGAACCAACATCAGAAGCAAACAGCCTGAGTTCCCAGATCACAATAGCCTTCAGTGGGACTTGCCCACACCGGTACAGAGTGATACATTGAGAGAATCTACGTGTATTTTAGGAAGTTGAAAGAATATCTCAGACACACATATTAGGGCAATCACTTGCTCCAGTGAGCCACAGCAAATAAAGAAAGCAAACATCTCACGTTCTTTTGCTGAAAGTGATCAGTTCTCAAAGGACAGGAACTGCCAAGTAAAACTCCTTTCTCCGTTCAGGGAGCAGAAAACCTCTCCCTACCATCTGCTGGGGCAGGATGTACCTCCTTGTCATCGCAGCATATGCTGCAGTTGCAGTAACACAACAATCCTGTATCCCGTATGCCAAGGAGAAAGACATATGCAAAGCAACCGCTGCCTCAAGGGGACTGGCAAGCGTGGGTGCTAGCAGAAAAGTGAGACTGAAAACAGACTTGCTCTAGCCAGAGGTTACATCCCTCTCCATCTTCCAGCTGCAAGCAAGTGAGCTTAAACCACCTTCAGTGGTGGGCTCCTTTCATGACAGCTCGCTTTCAAATTTCTTCCCAATACACAATCTTTGTGTTTCTTTTCTAACACAAAACAGGAACCACGAATCCTCCTGACTTTTTTTTCTCCAGCCTTCTCTCTTCATTTTCTCTCTCCTAAAGCTACTGATGTACACATATATTCAGAGTATAAACACCGCTTCTGTAAAATGTTGTCTGGGGATAATTAAAACAATATTGACTTTCTTGATCAGTTTAATACCTTTAAAAGTCATCTGATGAACAATAAATTTTGGTCCTGGAATATGATTACATATTTCTAAGTACCCCATAAAAATGGTAAGATGACCGTCTCCAGAACTGCACCCCACCAGGTGATTTCCATAGCTTTGAACTATTGTGCTGAAGAGAGGGAAAATCAGTTTTCAAGTGAGCTGTCATTTATGACTCAAGCAAGGAAGATGAAAAGAAGAGACTGATAGTTCAAACTTCAAGTTCAAAGTTCAAAACTAAAGTCACATTTGGCACAAGCAGATACAGTGAAATCCCTTCTGGAAAAGCAGGCTGTGACTTCCAACGCCACCACCCTCTTGCCTCTCCTGCTTGCAGCGCGCAGTTCTGCCACTGCCCGGCACAAGTGAAAGCCTTCAGAGATAAAGGGACCAAGTACCACATATGGGACACCAAGTCCCATACATGTAAGTGCACATAAACCCAGCCCTAGATAACACAACTGCTTCTCACCTCAACTGCAGACCTACTTCATTGCTCCACAAAGAACAGCATTGGCTTATGTTTTCATAAACACCAGCAGAATATAACAAATCTACAGATTTCGTGAGTACCGTTGTCCATTTCCGCTTTTATCAAACAACCCGCCACAGAGATGGATATTTTATTGTTTCCCAACACTCCAAACAGCTGTGGGACACTGCTTTCATCTCCAAAGCTGGCACTTGCACTCCCAAACCAAGAACAGGAAAGTTTTCAACGCAAGGCTCAGGTCTGGCACTCAAACCAGTATGACAATGGTTTGTTGCCAATTTCAGCCTAGTGAGAAACTACATTTGAGGCAGGTCCCCAGGTAATGTAAGCTGAGACCTTTCTGTAGCTGCATTACTTTGCACTTTCCAAGTGTCTCGACTTTTAATGCATTATAAGTTTTTTCCACTGGCCAAACCTGATGTCTATCATTTCTCTTACCAATTAACTAGACATCACAACCCCTACTCTAAAGAGAAAATGCAAACAGGAAACCTGGTCAAGGTTTTCATAGGGTTGAGGAGAGGGAAGGAATGAGGAAGTGACCTAGCAAAAGAAAAAGGAATTTTTCATACTGGGAATTTAAAAAGGAAAAGTAAATGACAAATTATAAGACATTGTTTTCTAAACAAGGCTCTTCAAATGCATCCAGAAAGAAGGCAGCAAAATTTGTAAATGCTGGGTAATTATTAAATTATTGTTCTGGAGAATGAATCCCTGAGAAATCCAACATCTCCTGCTGAGGCTCTGGCACATAGCTCCTGTAACTGTGTTATTAAATGTTAATCATCTACTTAAGTAAGTGTTTGCGGATGAACAGTTACCATCCAGGAAGATCACTGAAATGGAAAATGTGGAACAGGGCAGCTCTTGTAAAGACCCTGATCTCCAAATAAGACTGATGCCAGATCACCTCCCACAACACAGTAGATATTAAAGCATGACTCCTTCACCAGCCAGGGCAGAAGATGGAAAGACCCCTTGAAGCAGAATACTACAGGCAGCAGCCACTCACACTTCCCAGGAAAATACCCCACAGGCTACAGAAAGTCACTGTGGCCAGCCCAGTCTCTGATTAAAGCTCAAAAGCCCCACAGCCCACAGAATTGTCTCTTGGAGTTCACTAATTTGTCCGTGTTTCTTTTGTGATACCTAAATTAGAGCTGTTTCAAACTCTCTTTCTGCCACAAACACCAGGTATGCCTGAATGTTAAGAAAAAAGCACCTCACAGGTTCAAACCCAGGGCCAAAGGCTGTTCTTAAACATGCACAGGCAACTGAGGAGGACCACGACTCTACTGCTGGACCTAGGACTGTTAGAATATGAGATCCCATTTACACAGTGGGAAAACCAATTTGTGACCAGCAAGTGTACCAGGAAAAAAAAACCAGACATGTACATACACACAGAAAACTTGAAAAGGGGGGAACTGGATGATAAATTTAGAGTATTTGCAGTCCACTGAGGAGAGCGCTGTGAAATACCTACTCTCAGGTAAGCATGGCAGATAAATCCCCTCGGGGTAAGCAAAGACATCAGCTTTGTGCTTCTGTTGCATTGGGTTAAACGTTAAGGCACAGTACTTGATGTATAAAAGCTTTCCTCACCACTGCTTATGTATTTTATGAAAAGGGAAGTGACTACTCTGAGAGAGCAGTGCCTGGAGAAACCAAGAGGGTGCCCTGCAGATGCAACTTGCTCCTCCCAGACACAGGTTCAGTGGGAACCTAAACTCCTGAAACGCCTGCCCAGCTCTGAGCACAGAGGAAACTGAAAGATGCTGCTTCAGTGAGACCAACAGCAGGTCCAACCTGTAGGAGAAAAGTGACTGGCCCCAGCAATGCTGCCAGCCCAGCCACCCTCTGCCCCTTCCCCTGTGTTTACCTCCTTCTGTGTCCATTACAGGGACTGGACAGGCAGCTGCTGAACAAAGTTTATGTTGTATGAATTTGTTTTTCATGTTACGAGCAGCCCTCCGGTTGCAAATTGTCACAGTCACCCCTTTCTTTATTGAAACACAAACACAGCAAGTAAAAGGAATAGCATTTACCCTTCCCGAGGCAAAGCCTCCATTTCTGGTATGTGAATACCCCCACAGCACTCCTGAAATATGAAATCCTGTGAAAGTGTTTAGAGAGCTGTCAAATAACTCTGGATGGGGGCCATACTTTTACATTCAAGGGTAATTGCCCTCTCCTTAGAGTAGGGTAGGAGTATAGCTTAAGCAGATCCTTCTGGCTTTTTAAAGAGATTTTAACACCCAACTCTCAGTAATTCCTCATTACAGACGTTTTTAATAGAGCTGACAGTTGTGACAGAGCTGACAGTTGTGTAAGGATGCTAGAGCCACACCACTTCTTTTCAGAAGTAAAAGTGGAAAAGGAACTGAAAAACCAGTGATATGCAAATTGTATTGACTGTATATACTATTATGTTCAAGCCCCTTATACTGTGATATACAACTAACATGAGTGAGTTCTCAAGTTTTCATTATGTGTCATTTGGCAGTCAGAAGAAGTTTTAAGCTGCTACAAAACAAAATAAATAAATATGATGATTGTAGAACATACCAATTCTCAGTTATGTTAACAGTGTTGTGTTCATTTTCTCAGACCAAAAAGTTACATTAAGGAATCTTCTGTACAAGAACCACTAACACATAAAAGAAGAATTATTACATGTTAAAAATGTGTGCTTCTCTCCACAAAAAAACTCTTTACTGATTATGAGACAAGAATTCACTTCATCCATGGAGAATCTTCACCTTGTATTTAAGCTTCCTTTGCCTGGTACCATGAAAAAAAGAGCTTACCACCATTCCTCTACACTATACTATTATTTTCAAGGAACACAAAGAAGGAACACACATGCAGCACATGCTTTATTCAAAAAAACACACTTTTGTCTTTATTTTTGATCTTCAGTTGATCTCAGCTTTCTGAAACCCACAAGCAGAAGAGATTTCCTACATAAAAACCATCTCATTATTATATTAATAAACCTTAACTGCATATCATTCATTTAAATTGAGAGATCTATTTTCCATCACCTTGTGCTTCCATTCATAGCCACAAAAGCAAGGACAAGTTGGTTATTAAGCCACACACACCACAAAAAACAATTATTCAGTGTTCTGCACTTGCTCTAAACAGGCTTAGAAGACTGCACAACAGCACTGCAGAATCAGGCCCTCACTGCACCAAATGCTCCCACTCTCTCCATTGCTATTCTCTGAAGTCCTGGGAGAGTCTGTTTTATCTGTTCCATAAATAAAGATCATCATATATAGGATATTAGTCTACTCATAGCTACAAGAATACATCCACCCTGCAATAGCAGGAAAAAGCAACCTCGACCTTGCAAGCCCCGACACAAATAACTCATTAGCTCCCTACTGCTTGTGTCAGTGTGGGAGGCGGCAGAGGAGCACGCTGAGAGCGAGGGCTGGAGGCTGCTCCAAGAGGAACCCCCACTGCAAAGTGGGTAATAGCCCAGGGCTCCAGAAAATGTTCATTTCAACATTATACAGAAGGGAGATTCATGCTGCCGTAAACCAGAGTTTATAGCTACCAAGTGTTATAAACAGAAATTTATAGCTTTGTTCCCTGGTAGAGCTGATGATGTATCCCCAAGCTAAAGAGTGGCATTTAAATCACATTATTTAAAAAAAAAAAAAAGAAACAAAACCACTTTGACCATTGGAAAAGTTAGCAAGCAAAACTTTCAACTGAAATCTTCAATTTCACTAGTAACTTATTATCCTTCCAAAGAAATTAAAGTGAAGCTCCATTTCCATTGCTAATTTGAAGCATTCCCTAAACAGAAATTCTCTGCATCTGCTAACGTTTATTTTAAATAGTCACTAAATTTATTCAGAATAGAAGCTATCTGGAGTGGGAGATTTAAGATTTTGGAAGGAAAAAAGGGTGTTTTGTATTTATTGTATTTCCTTTTTCAATTCTGACTCAGCATAAACTACAGATGGAAACAGAAATCTGATTTTTAAAAGCCTAAAATTTGACTCTCTAAACTTCTGACAACAAAATGTATAGATGTAACTGCAAAATGTTATAAAGTTAATCAGATCTGATTGCAGAACAGAATTAAAAAGATGAAAAGCTGAACTATCTTAAGAACTACAACAATTTTTTTTCTTTTCTTTTCTGGAAATGGCATGTTACTCTTTTGACTGACTGCTACACCCAAAGTCTCTTCTTTTAAAGTGTTTGAGTCAACTAAGCGTTTCAATCTACTTGAATCTTTTTTTCAGGCAGTTTCAAAAGGAAAAAGGGAAGCAAAATTTTTGGTAGAAGCACAAATGCAGTACCATTTACTGTGGATTAAGTTTGGGATTTTTTATTCCATTCATAATTTTCATTCAAACTCGAAGATCAAAACCATACTTCCTGTCAATAAAAGCTGCTTGGCTTGTTTGGTGCTCTATAGCATTAAAAAAAAGCTGTGTGCACATCTCCTGATGCTTCCAAATGAATCTGCCAGTACAGAAATTCATCCTTACGTACATCACCAGCAGCTGTTGCAACAGACAATGTCCATGTTTTAACACAGCCAAAGTAAAAATTTACTGCAGACTGCTCAGCTGGACTTGTCCTTCTTTATTGCAGGGTCTACCAGACATGAAATGTCATTTATCAAGTCACACTTTCAATTTAAACCAACTCCCACCTTAATTCACAGCCTTCTGCTTCCCCTCTCCTCCCAAAGCTGAAAACTCTTCTTGGCACAAGCCAAGTGGCAGAAAGATGCCAACATGGACTTGATCAATGCCTCCCCCAGACATCTACTTTCTTTGCAGCATGAATATCTCCTCCTCCCCACCTACACTACCCTCCTGCTGAGAAAAAAATAGCATTGTGTATTTTCTTCTTTGCTAAGTAAAGGATTTGGCTGCACTGGTTGTGTGGCCTGAAAACTCCCTCAAAGGTGAAGACAGAGGGAGGAAGGCACACCTCCTCAGCACAGTTGGAAATGAAACAAAGATGTGCTTTTCTCAGAGGAAGCACATGAACACAAGCTGACACAAGCAGCTTAGTCAGTCAAGCAAGATGCAGAACTTTTGCAGCATGAACAATTCAAGAAACTCCACAGTGCTGCATTCACTCAAATATTTGATTTATGCACCAAGGATTTCTCATATAACCACATTAAAGTTTGGGTTGGAAGGCCTTTAAAAGCACCTAGTCCAACCCCTCTGCAATGATCAGGAACATCTTCAACTAGAGCAGGGCTCAAAGCCCTGTCCAACGTGACCCCTGAATGTTTCCAGAGATGGGGCATCTACTATCCCTCTGTGCAACCTGGGTCAC
>JAOXNG010000026.1:2123593-2134560 GCA_028566535.1 Scolopax minor | reverse complement strand
GCTGGTAGTTACTGTTTATCTCTGGGGACAGTACTGTTTATGCCCACTCTGAGGACATGCAGCGATTTCACAGAACAATGACTCTACTCTACCCTGTCATTATTCCTCTGAGAGACATCTTACCAATTACTTCTTGAAATGAGAACTACATGTACCATGAGTGTAAAAGCACACTTAAATTAACCTTTATTTTTTTAAACTTTCAAAACCTCCAGACTAAAATTTTAAGTCCCTACCTTCATTTCTACAGTTTGATAAAGTTTTGCTTCCCTTGTATGAATCAAGTCACTATATGCAAGTCAACAGGTCTAAAAAACTTTCCCATGTGCTTATAAATGCAATATCATGTATAAATCATGTGGTTGCACATTATTGCTGAAACTATGGAAAATGGAATTTGTTCAGTTACTTCTCCAGACTGACAGGTGGAGAATTTGGCAGGTGCCAAATGTCACTTGCAACATGTGTGTATAAGGGTTTATTTCTGCTCCTAATTAGGTCAGCATTACTTGGTGAAGCTTGGCTTCCCACCAATGCTATCCCAGGTGGTACAACAAGGCATGGCTGGAAATAATTTCCTTCTGTCCTGTCCAGGCACCCTGTGGAAGAGCTGCCCCCACGCTCCAAGCACTATGCGGGGATTCTGCATTACGTGTTTGCCACTGAGCAAGTATCCTTCCCAGGCTGTTTCATCCAGAGGTGGGAGGTGTCAGCTCAAAACTGACAAAGGAAAATAATACGGATGTGACTAACAGCCTGCAAAATAAAAAAAAAAAAAAAAAAAAAAAAGGCCAAGGCTCGGTTGGAAGGAAACTGTTTCCTTTAGTATCAATCTTTAAGGAGCAGTTAACAGGTCTTACCACTTTGTGCTAATGGATTTTTTTCAGATGTTTTGCAATGGCACTTTCAGAACCTTTCCAGCCATTTCTCATCTCTGTTATTCAGCCTGGTCTTAACAGCTTTGACAGAGGGAAAAGCCCTCTGCTACAGCCACCCAGGCCACTCAGCATCACAACATTAATGGTGTCATACCACGATGCCAGTCACCCTGTGCTGTCATACAATTAAACTCTTGTTAACTTTCATCACTAAAAGAAATTGTGGTTTATTTACATTGGAAGAAGCCAAGCGGAAGAATTCACACTTAACACTTAAAGTAAATAACAAAAAAGAAACACTTGAATCTCTAAATCGTAGAAAATAAGTTAATCTAGAATTGGGTAAAACACCTAAAATCTTAGATATGTAAATAGAAAAGCATAGATTTAAGTATGTCTAAGTTGCAACTTGTTGATTTCCTTGGGATTGTCATAGATACTAAGCTTTTCTGAAGTCAAGCCAATTGTATTTTAATTCCCAAACACTTGGGCCTCAAGTAACATAATCACTTGAACAGTGATGTCTTCAGGAATCACATAGTAATTCAAGACTATGTGACAACAGAGCACTGAAAGAGTGACCCATTTAATGGCTGATCAGCAGCCACAGAAAATGAGCCTGTGCCCTCAATTCGCTCTCAAGAAGGGAAAGTGCATCCTACGAAATACCTCAGAGTAGTGAGTAACATGCAGAGTAACATGAATGACATGATGCCCATCCATGATCAAGCTTCCAGTGTGATAGGGTGCTATTCTGATCAACTCATCATCATCTATAACCATACATTCAACAGCAGAAACATACATTCTCACAATATGGAGAGCATATAGAGCCTTTGCAGGGACTGAGCAGGAGGCAAATGAAGAAAGCAAACCAGCCCCTTAGACAGCACCATTCACAAATTGCTGCTAGTGGGCCTGGAGTAGGCTAGAACTGCTTCCCAGAAAATGCAGTTGGTTGTATCAGCATAAGGTTCATGCTTAAAAGAAGAAGAAACCAACACAAAACAGAATCAGAGGGGACAGCAAAATTCAGCATCCCAGCCTACCACCTCTCTTGAGTGTCCAATCCTTCACAAAGCGAGACAGACAAAACAAATAGCACTGAATCGCCTTCAACTGTCACCAAAGGGAGCAAAAGTTTCCATGATAGATGAGGAAGCTGCAGCAAAAGGCCTGCCAGGGAATGCTTCACTAAAGACCTGGTGTGCCCAAGGCAGGGGTAAAATGCCAAATCAACTGTAAAAATTGCAGCAACTCATCAAACCCGCGGGGCTTGGGGTACGCACCGTCGCGATGCAGTCCAGAAGGCCAGGATCTTCTTAAGTGCATGCAGGTTTGACTGCATCGTGAGCTCTGCCAGGAGGCTGTTCTCAGCGAGGAGGGTGAAGTACCTTCACCATCAGTGCTGCAGGTTGTGATGGAGAAGGTGAGGCAGCACATGGGAAGGCAGGCCAGGGGCAGGAAGGGAGAAGGAGCCAGCCTTGCTCTCCCTTTTAACAAGCAGGCAGTAATAATGACAGAGGTCTACTTGCCAGCAGTCAGACAGCCATGGCTTGTTGTACACTCACATTGCAGTAATTGCCATTGCTGCAGGCACTGAGTTGATGAGACAAGAGTATAGGAGAGCAAGGTGACTGAAACAGGGTAGGAAAACCAGAAGGGATGCAAGAGGAAGAAGTTAACTTCTTTGTTACCCCTTAGAAAAGCACTGCCACCTGCTATGAAACCAATGGCAGGCCCGTGTTTTACTGATCCTGAGCTGTCAATGTTCAAACAGACCAGTGCTGCCTCACAGGCTTGCACAAAGGAGTGATGATTTATCCCAGCCCCATACTGAGCCTGAAGTGTTCTTATAAATAACTATGAAAGCTCCTATTCCAGTTTCACAGTGGAGTCACGGCTCCTTGGGAAATGATAATAAAAAGAAGAAATACCAGCAGTTCTCACATCTTCCCTGGTTTTGATCAGTTACCCTCTGTGATCTCTAATACTCATTAAGAGAGATTGGAAACAAATTTTACTGCCAGTTTCACAACCACACCTACAGGTGCTCTCAACCCAGCCCTTAACGTTGGGAACTAAGGCCACAGTTGGGTAATAGCCTGGTCTTTCTTGGCTCAAATACTGCCTCTTCAGATACTGCCTTTTCTCCTCTAGCAATGAGAACCAGTCCTGGGAAAGTCCTTTGCTTCCCTATATGGAGGAGCTGAAAACTGGGGAAAAGCTGTTGTCACATGGGTCCCGCTCCTCCTTCTCTGCTACTGGTTCTCTCCTTCCCCAGAGGTGAAGAGAATGAGATGAAAAAGTCAGAGAGAGGTGTGATGAATAAGTGAACCCCAAAAGAAATGACAGAGAAACCACAGAATAAAAAAAAACAAAAAACAAATCAGAGAAAGGCAGACAAGGTAACCCTGATGAGAAAAGGTCACCTTACTGAATCACACATGATAACCTTTCTGTGTTTATTTTGTGCCACCCTATAAAATTAAATCAATAATTTTCTTGTAGAGGGTATTAGAAAAAAATTAGGAAAAGGATTTAGTTCCTTATTGTATTCTGAAATATAATGGCTTGTTTAGGTCCATCATGTACCCATCCACATTAAATTAAGTAAGATTTTCCTGTACGATAAGAACATTTTTGTCCCACTCTGTTTCAGATCCTGAAGAAAGCAGAAATTATTTAACCTGTCATATAGATAGAAAAGCTGAAGCACTGCTAAATTTATAGACTAAGAGTTTTTAAAAGCAGGTGCCTAAATTCATGGCCTGAGTTTCAAAACCACAGAGCAGTTTGCAGATCCCACTGACTTCAGAGTCCTGTCAGCTATTCACATGGTTTTGGAAACAAAGGAAAAAGATAAGGATCCCTTTTGACCGAAAGCTTGGCCAGAGCTCGGAGCTCAGAGGTGGGATGAGAAACGGGGCTGAGCAAAATGAAAGCACAAGCACGTTACAGGTTCCGTGTGGGAGCTCGCTGTAATCCATCACTTTACTGTAACCCACTCTGGGAAAATGGGATAATTTTCCAAATTGAGCTCTGCCCTGTCCTCTGGCTTCCCTGGTACAGTGTGTGTTTGCTAAATTTATGGTTATTTTCCCCTTCCCATGCAGGGGTCTCTGTCTTCTCATTGTATCAGTAACAGAAGATCATTCTACCTTGAGCTTCATTAACGATGTGCTGAAAATCAACACGTTTTCTTTAAAGAGCACATAAGCAGCAGGGCAGCACTCTCCTTTGATCTTTAACCTGCTCACGGCCTTCCTGCTCTGATACTGAACTCCTCCGCACGTCTGCATGTCCCAAAGAACATGCCACCATAAAACAGGAGGACCAGAAGCAAGGAAAGTACCAACAATCTCACTCCAAAACCAATATATCTACTCAACATCTCTAATTACAGACACCCAGACAGATTCACAAGCCTTGTGCTGGAGACAGGAATGCTTTTAATTACATTTGGTCACTAGACTGCCAGGGAGCCAATTGCTCTGTCAAATTATCCAAGTATGGTTCCTCCCTCCTCATCGTATACATCTCTGAAGCTGCTAATGCTGAAAGCAGCTACACCCTGGATTAAAGTTTGCTGTGGATGCCAACTACAGCCTTGCTAATACTTCACAACAAGACTTTGACTTAGAATTTGACTTGATTGGATTAACATCATCCATCCACGCACTCGTGAGACCCCACAAGGGCTCTCTGTAACACTGTAATTAAACAGTAAGACATGACAGGGCAGAAACGGAGGGTATTCATTCAGATCTCATATCCCAAATATCAAACTTTGTTAACAGTACTCCTGGCAAAGAAATGAAATGTCCTCTCATTCTTGCTCCGTGGTCAGAATTTGCAAACTCCCATAAAATGTGGGAGGAAAAGAAGGACCTGTCTCGGCCACTAGTTTCAGTGCAGGTAAGTGGGCAGGGTGATGCTAATATTGGGCACTTCTGAACACATGACATTCTTCAAGGTCCATCAAGCCATCACTTCTATTATAGCAGAGAAACACTTGTGATATCAAGTAAGAAGCAGTTGCAAAGGTAACCATGATGCTGAAAATAAATTGTGGGTCTTGATACACATGACATGACAAGGAAATGCATTGTGTGACTCCAAGGAATTAAATAAAGCCAGTTAACAGTGATTGAAACAAAACCACGGGGAAGGCAGCAGAACATTTTGAGGTAATGTAAACTTCCTTTTATTGCAACATAAAAGCTGCTTTTAGCTTCTTAATCTGAATTATTCTGCCTGCAGAAAACACGGTCAGGCTCTGATTCAGACACAGATTACCAGACATGGTAAGAAAAAGGGACCATGATCTCTTGTAAATGCTGTGACATCACTTTTTCAGAAGCATCCTAGTTAGGCAAATATATCAGTGAGCACCTTTATCAGTATTTTACACCCAGCTGAAATTTTTCTATTGCTTAGCAGACAAAGCATGGTTTATTATAAATATTGATAGCATTTGAATTACCTGACCAAACAGAAGTCACAAATTGTCCAGAAACTCTGGCTAGCTGTGAAAGAAAACTGTGTTAATTAAAAAACTCTCAGCTACCCCCTTACTTTTACTCCTAAAGCAAAAAAATTCTGAATACAGTGCAGATCACTGCACACAAACTGACAGCCAGCAGGTCTTGGGTGATCTGCTTCTTCCAGCTGGACAAAAATCCCTCAGAAACACCATTCACCTTGGTCACTGGGTTTTCACATACATAGGACTCACTGCAGAAACAGCTCCTCTTGCAGGATTTCACCAAAGATACTGACCCAATGGCTTTATAAACAGAGAACTTTAAGGGAAACTCAAATTATGCAATTTGTGATAGTTGAGGACTTCCCCAATTCAAACAAAAAAAAAAGGACATACTTATAACACAACTTTTTGCTCAGTTATCCTACATGCAAAGTAATTTACTCTTGCCCAGCACTCAGGATCCTTGTGTAGATAAGTCCTATTTCTAATTTTGATGCAGCACAGAACACGAGCACCCTCTTTCTTATCAACCTCCTCTAACACTTTGTCACCCTGAACATAGAAAGAACTATCAGCTTCTCCTTTTGAACCCTAATTCGGGAGGTCCCCAGCCGGGACTGGCTGTCGAGCATATTCCTACATTCTGTGCACATGCTTAATTTGCAGCATGATCTGAAGCCCAGTATAATAAGACTCACACACAGGCTTGGTGTGGTGGAGAGGCTTATGAACTTTCCTGAGTGAAGATGTCTGAGGTGTCTGTCTGACTGAAAATGACAATGACCCAACTTTGTACAGGAACCCGCTTGGCAAACTGTGTTTGGCAGCCTCACAAATCATAACAAGAGGGAAAATGGTATTTTTCCCTCTAAGAGAAAATCAAGTGTTTGCTGAGTGGACACAAAGGTTCCCATCTAGCATTCTACCTCCTTCCACCAGTGGCACAGTACAATTCTCATTCTTTGGAGGCAAAATGACTTCTGAAAGGAGGGCATCTCAGTGGCAAGAAACTTGCTACTTCCAAAGATCAAAACTAGTGTTTTCTTTAGTCACTATATCTCAGAGAAATCTTTCTCCTGCAGAACTGTCTACCTGGATGATGTATTTTGTTAAAAAACAGTGATACTGATAGATGTCCACAAGCTCCTTCTCCTTTTGGAGAGGCTTAATAATGAAACATGAAGCCTCACAATGTCACATCAATTTAAGTTCATCACAAGGTCATTGGCTATCATAGGGTATACCTCCTCAGTCTGACTTACTGCCATTGTGACAAAATTTGTGCAGGAAAAGGTTCCAACCTACCCGTCAGAGTCAAAGTTTTTTAAATTTAAAGGAAGTTTAGGGAAAAATGAAGGCAACTTGGCATTCATCACTTCCAAGACACAACACAAGAAAGCACTTGTACTTATGTTAATCTGAACTGCATGCCCAAGATTCTTAAAGCAGGACCTGATTCATTCTGCAAGTATTCATACAAAACTGATGTTGCATTAAAACCCTGTCTGTTAATTTGGCATAATATTAGCCATGAACTTTCCTGTTTCCTGCTGGCAGAGATGCTGCAGAATGACCTTCAGCCACACTGGCTGAGCTGCCAAAGTGTTGGTAAGGTTCACGAAAGGCAAAGTCAGTGTGTATGATGGGCACCTGGCTGCTAAATGATCCTGTTCCAAAGTTTTCATGTGTTTCTAAGACGAAATGAAGTTGCAAGCTAAAAAGTAAATGCTTTGTTTTGAGCAGAAAATGATGATTATTTTCACAAAGAAAGCCAGTGCCACCCAACCACTCTCATGGTGCTCAAAACCAACACTACAGCATCCTGAGAAGATTGCTGAGCAGTTACCAGGTTTGGTCAGTCAACACCTCTCATGATGGCCTACTTCTTCTCTCCATTCTCTGTGGTGAAATGTGTGACATAACATTCCATCATAAAGCCCAGGCTTCTAAGGAGAATGAAAAAGCAAAGCCACCTAGAATTAAATATTTGGTGGTTTAGTCTTCAAAATTCCACATCTTCTTTGATTTTTTCCTTCCAAAATGGTTGAAGGGACAGTTTTCAAGCTGGGGCTGGGAGCAGAAATGTAGCATGTTGTGACTGAAGCCAACACACTGATGCTAGCAGATCCTTCTGCACAAGAATGTAGTGAAGAAAACAGATAAAATGACTGGAGAATATTTGGAGTGGCCTGGATCTCTCTTTGCAAAAGCCAGACATTCAAGGTATCCCCTATATATGATATATATCAAGGGAAATAGACATGCGGCACACACAATTATTTCCCATATACTCCAGAATAAGTGAGAACAGAATCAGACTCCAAAGTAATTGCTTGAGAACTGTTAGTGAACTTTCTCTGTAAGTCTCTGTAAAGCCCTGAGCCACCACCATGCACACAGTGTGAATTTTAAGGGGATAAATAATGCAGAGCAAAGGAAAAAAAACAACCATGCAATCAACCCACAACACGCCAGAGCTATTTCCTGGGTGGTGTTTTTTGGTCACTTTATAGGGTTTTTAACAGTTTTAAATACTGTCCTGCCTGATTCATTAATTTGGTCTCCAGTGAGTAACTGGAGGTTTTTACAAGTCTAGCAAACACTCCACTATTACATTATTCTAACCAAAGACGTAAGAGTAGTGATCTGTGACAGTTTGATAGCTGCTATATATACAGAGCTGGGGCTTGGATTTTTTTTCCTTTCCTCTTTTTTTCTTTTTCTCTTTTGGTGAGCGACAGCCAATCTTGTACCATGCTGATTTGTTCTGCTGAGGTATCTCACCCTCCAGAGTGTCAGATGTATTTTTCACCATACGTACTAAAAAACTAATCAAAACAGTCCCGCAGCGTAAAAGGTGCAGGCAGTGACTTTCTGACACTTTTCAGGAATTGCCATCACTGGGAATTCTCATGCCCCACCACCCAGCCTGAGTAACCTTCATAACAAAACAGGGCTGAATGCCTTCAGAAATGATTCAGGTCAGAGCAAATGTTGCTCATGTTTTATCACCCGGGAAACTCAGAAACTTTCCAAGAATGAAGTTATGGGAGCTGGGCAAGCCAGGGAGCCCTAATGTACTGTCTCTCACAGACAACAAGGCCTCAGTGTCAAAGCAACAAGACCAAGGGCAGGGAGAGAGGAGAAGAAAGCACCCTGAGAACCTGCAGGACACTGGTTACAAACAGGTGGCTGAATACTAAAGAAAGAGACACAGAGAGAACAAGTAGCAAGACACAGGCATGAATGGAATATATTTTACAGCCTGGCATGAGGAATTTAAGGAATTAAGATGGTTCTTTTTTGTTTCCCAGCTTAGCTGAAATATTCAGGCTTTAATTATCACTCGTCTTGTTGATGGAACGTAAATCCCCAAGAATCCCCTTCTGGGGCACTCTGCAGGCTTTGACTTACCTGACACCCAGAAAGAATTCGATTTTGTGCCTGACATTGCTGTCAGCAAATAAGAGAAACTGGTGTTAGAGGTTTTAGCCTCCTTTGTTGATCTTGGCTTGCAGAGTTTGAGGTTTTCAGGCAGATTGGCACTAAACAAAAAAGTCCAACGTGCTTTTGCCCTACATTTCAGGGTGCTATGCTGTGACAGGAGTGCCAGCAGCCACCTTTCTCCCTTCCTCCAGCACGTGGCCTCTCTCTCCAAGGGTTTGATCCTGCGAGGCTGTGCGTGCTGTCCCCATGCCAGCACGGCGGTAATCCAGATCATTTCAGTGGAACTACTCACGATCTTAAAGCTGATCATGATCTTAAAAGCTTTGCTGGATCAAACCAGAATATTTGGCAGTGTGGCAGAACTGAGTCACTCAGGAACCACTTATTTTGGTGAGCCTTCCTATCAAGTCTGCTGATCACCTTCACGCAAAAGGCATTTCTGAAGTGATTTCCCTCCACTTTGCATTGGGCTATAAACTCCTGATTGTGGGCAACATGCCCTTTCACTTGAGCAGCCCAACACACATCCCCAGTGAGTGACAAAAGCAATGAAATGATGAGTGGAGTCATCTCCAAACTCTGAGACAGGTCAGAGACAGACTGAAGTATAAACTATGCATTTTTGCCTTGCCTTTGTCAGTACTTGTAAGTAAAGTGAGTAAAGCAAACTTCATGACCTCCAGGCCTGGAGCAGCTCACTGAACTCACAGGGACTTGCCGTGAAAGGTATTTTGCAGGTCTGAGCCCAGAGTGAGTATTAACATCTTCAAGATTCTTTAACTCAGGTTTCAAGGAAAATCTCCCACTAATAATTCACCTTTGTTTCTGTTAGAGCCCAAATGGGTTTAAAGACAATGTCAGGTGAAAGATCTGCAGGGAGTTAAAGCCCCTATTGTCTGCCAGCCTGACTTTAATCCCCCAGCGATGCAGAATGTGTTTTGGTCTTTGGTCTGGAGCTCTTGGTATTCTAATCACATTGCATGAGCTGTATTCTGCCCCATTGCTCAGCCTGTTTCCTCCACCAGGGCCACAGGAATGTGACTGAGAATAAATCTATCAGCTAGAGAGAAACCTCCTCTTTACATCTCTAAGGCCTGGTGTAGTTTATGCGCAGGATTTAAAGCAACTCACTCTGTGGTTCCTGTGCCCTCTGGCAATCCACATTCAATGCAAGAGCCAGGTTTTATAGCATAAACAAAGCAGGTTGCTAAATAATTGAGCTGACAAACTGGTTGGAAAGGTTGTGCTTCCAATCTGGCAAAGAGGCAAGCTGGTCTCTTGACCTCAGGAACAAATCCTGCCCCTGATTTTAAGGAACAGACATCACCACTGCCCTCCAGTCCTACCAATGCCTCAGGTGATAAAGATAGGTGATCAATATGTATGGCTCTTAGAGTTTAGGCCTTAAGACATCAGGTATCCTGCTTGACTTAACCTTAAAGCACACAGGCTAGCAGTCAAGTAATTACTTTTCCCTTGTTGAGGCAGGGCTGTAAGACGTGGATACAATTCCTAAGGACCTCTTTCCAGCCTCTACCCTATTCCTCTTCCGCACAAGAAGGAACAAGCAAGACCTTGGGTATCTGCTTAAAGGAGAAGGAGGAGTCCCTGGAGCCAGTGGCAGAGCTCAGGAATAGGGAAGGGCCCAGGGCCGTGCACCATCACAGTGAAATCTTCCTAAAGGTAATCTGTTAATGCTTTCCTGGAATACTCTTATAAACTTTATTCATTCCTGCCTTACAGAAACATAGTGATTTACCATCTCCCTCCAGCATTAACTATGATTCCTTTCTTCAGCCAACAAGCAATTTCCCTGGAGGGAAGCTGAAATGGCAGCAATACTGAAAAATAAAAATCTTCTCACCAAGCAAATTTTATCCTTGGTAAATCCATCTTTGAATGTTAGCCCCTAAGAGCAAACGTGGGTAAGGAATCTGAAATGTGACAGCATGAACTCAGAGCTGGCATAAGAATTAGGCTAGAGTAATTTTCATTAAAAAGATAAGATCCTTCAGAATTCTTAGGCAGCTTATGGTAACTACGAGCCCTTATTCATTCTTTAAAAAAGCCATTTGTTGCAAACTCTCATAGGTATACTACACCATATTGTACTCTACTTTTTGCACTTCTGAGTACATACAGTCAGCAAAAGT
>JAOXNG010000026.1:2110822-2123080 GCA_028566535.1 Scolopax minor | reverse complement strand
AGAGCTTGCTTATCTTGTTTGAGACGCCTTATCTCTTCCTGTAATTTAGTTTCTTCCTTCTGAGTTTTAGACAGAAGGGTAAGACAAGGATAAGACAAGAAACACAGTCATAGAAAATAGCTAAACATCCTTGTTCACCATAAAATGAAAAATGAAAATCACAACAATTGCATTAGATCCGAAGAGTCTTAGAGAGGATGGAAAACATTTGGTAAAGCTCAGCTGTTTCACAAGACAAATCTCTTGAGCAGCCCAATGGCCTCTTTCAAAGCAGCTCTTGGACCAGCCACACTGCTATGCCCCTCTGTGCTTTTCAAACATAAAAACTTCACACTAAATGACACTAATAAAATAAATGTGTTTGGGCCAAATAATTCCATGCTGTATCTTTACATGCAATACACTTCTGTCACAAATAAATGTGACCTGCTAAATCAGGCCTGAAGGCTGCAGCGCTGCAATGACAGCCGTGATGCCCTTTGGGCTGATGAGGACTACCTGATACCACAGGGCATACTTGGAGGTTGCTGCTGCCGGAGGGCCGGGCTCTGCCTTTTGCTCTGCTTTTATGGCAGCAAGCACTGTCAGTTCCTAATCCATAAGCAGGGCTCATATGAGATACAACAACATAGATAACAACCAGCAACAATTAGAAGCCAGTGTTCCTGATTCCAAAGCCAGTCCTGTATCAAGCACACCTTCCTCCAGCTCATAGGCAAGGGATTGTTTCGATAGTTGAAAAATGTTTTCTCTTAATGCCCTCATTTCAGCTACCTCTTTTCAACACAGTTTTGGAAGGCTAGACCTGATCCAAACCATACAGTGGATAGGAAGCAAGCCATGAAGTTGAACAAGCCATTTATTAAAAAATAAAAAAAATAAAAAAAAAAATAGGACCTGCTCCACCCTATCATCTGCTAAAACAAATTCAGGATCAGTCATTTATGCTGACATTGCTGGACCTTTCTCCATTATTTGGACAGCACATTAGCTCCTCAGACTGTCCGTTCCTCAGATGCTCAGACAAAACTGGGACAAGGAACAAAGCACCTTTCACCCCAGAGCATGTTGAAGGTCAGAAGGTCATAAAACAGCTCAAATTAACCTTGCAACTGCTGCTAAAAAGTGCAGGGCCCTGGAAAATACTCCTCTGCCCATCTCCCAGGGTGCAGTCAATGCTGGGAAGAACAAACGTGAGTGGGCAAAACTTGGCAGTTCAGGCCTGCAAGCTTTTACTCACATGAATAATCCTTATTGTCTGATTAGTCCCACTGCAGTCATGAGGGGAAGGGAAGAGCATGTAAACCTGCAGAAGGAGGAGAAGAGGCCTTAGCAATGGAAATTGTGCCGAGACATAGATGGCAGCATTTTTGCAGCCCTTTCTTCCTTTTCTACATTTCCCAGTCCATCCCTTTGTTTTTCCACTTTCTTTTCCTCTAGTATTTGTCCTTGTCAGTAAGGCAAAAGCCCTTGAAAAGAACTGTGGGCTGTTTCCTGGTGGCCCACACACATTGCAGGCTGGGTGTGCTGTGTAGCAATGTCACCGCGTGGCATTGCATCACGTAGGTGCACACAGGGGATGTAAAGACATAGAAACACCCCTAGGAGTGGCAAACATATTACAGGAAAACCTGTTTACAAGAGCTGCTCCTGCTCCATGTGACAGATCCATCAGCTGCCCAGGCTGTTCAGTTCTGTTCAGTTTGGCCACCAACTCACAGGGTTGGTCCAGCACTTACTGCTGCCTCCTTAAGCAGCACGTCTAGGAGAAGAGGCTCTTGCTTCACTACTTCCATTGAAGGACACGTCTTACCTGCAACCTGCTTTTGGTGACTACCTGCACTTAATGGTAAAGCATGTAACAAACGAAACACCTCAAAAGACATATGGGCAATTTGCAGAGCAAAACTAAACTCCCTGTTTTTCCTCACTGTTCCTTTCCCAGTACAGTTCTCTGAAACATGTGTGCAAAACAAATAAGGCTTCCTTTTGGTTTCCTCTGAAGCAATATACGAGCCCACACCCACACACACCCATTCCCACACCATGAGCTGTAAATGGCTTCCAGCCCCACGGCTTATGATTTATCTTCAACTTCAAACAAACAAAGATATACGTCAATGAAGGTACTGCATTTTCCTGGGTTCTCCTCTGCAGCAGAACTGCTTTATGACACCTCCTGTTCCTTGTCATGTGTCCTTCATTTCTGGTGAACCCTGTGAGAGCTGAAGCACTGCAGAATCCCCAGGAATAGGAAAATGCCAGAATTATAAGCCTAGAAATTCTTTTCAGCAGACATGCTGAGTTAAGAGTCAATATCATAACCTACTGGGACGGCAGGGAGTAGACTGGAAGGTACTAGAAGTATAAGCCAGGTTTGTTGTCCTCAAGGTGCCAGCCCCTCCACACCATCAAAACGACTAATTAGGCAATGGCGATGAGGGAAGGTCCTACGCTGACCATAGCCCCCATCTTCCCTATGCTGCAGAGGCATCACAACTACCTGCCCAGCACTGCAATCATGGCATCTGTTCAGCTACATGAAGTTCAAACACTACTTTTCACCACCACCAGTGATGTCCTGCATGCCCTTCCCTATAACTGGGCACATGGGGCTGAACAGACATGGGGGCTCCCACAGGCTGGAGGGGAGGGAGAATGATAAAGAATCTGTCTCTCTTTTTAGCTTCAGAAAGATCATTCTTGAGTGACAGCGGCTAAGGAAGACAGTATTTTTCTTTGGCTAAGAAGCAGTTCTCACCATCTACTTAGCAAGAAAATCTCCTGGGCTGTGGTTACGGCAACCAAGGCAAAGGTACAAACACATTCCTCTGAAAATTAGAGAGAAAGACCTTCTTTTTTTCCTTTTAATTGCTATTTCATGCCTTCAGCAGTGCAATGTATTTTGCAAAGTGCTTTGCACATGGTAATTAAGCTTCATAGCATCCCTTACCTTAGGAAGGACTGTCAAACATGCTGCCTGGACAGAGAAATGCAAATACACAAAAGTAAACATCTTGCCTCTCATCTAAGGCATAGGCAGAAATGAAACTCAGGCATGTGGGCCCTCTAATATTTGACCCCATCTCTCCTGACATCTCCAAATAAAGGAGAACATTCTCTTCTGGTCAGTAGCAACAATCTGGTTCCTATTCTGTTACTCTTCTACCAGTCAGCCCTGCGAGTGCAGAGGTTGAGAGCAGAGGGCACAGAGACCAGGCTGTCCCTTCAGCTCTGCTCCAGCCTAAACAGAGAGGAGTCAGTAAGATAGATAAAAAATTCAGGCTGATGTAAGTAAGTCTTGTTTCATGGGGAGAAAGAACCTGTCAGTTTGCAGGCCAGCCATCTCACTGGGTAAGATTCAGATTTCATTGCAACTCTAGGGCGATTTATCATCCAAGATCTCTTTATGTACTAAGAAATTGCTTTTCTAAATAGTGAAGTAGTAAGTCCTTTTCAGCATAATGGAAGTTGACCGAGGAGTGATTGGATTTTTTATAGACCTCCCTCTTCCTTGAAGAGACACCATTTATGTTTCTCCCTCAGCAGTTTCACACAACCCAACAAAGACCAACAGGCTAGTGCTTTCCCCGAGTGCTAAGCTCCTACGGTATTTTGATGAAAAACATGGGACAAAAGGAAGAGTGCTGAACAGCATTTTACAATTAAGTGGACATCACTTCACCAAAGTCAGGTTACCATCCCATTTGCTACAGGAGGACCAGCCCAGTGGCATTGCTGAGCTGCCTGTGCACCGTCTCTGTGCTTCCGGCCAACACCTACACAAAGCAAAACACCAAGTTCCACAAAATTGCCCCAAGAGGAATCAGTTACCCATCATTATAGCAATCCAACAAGAGTCTGAAATTGTACACATAGTAATCAGACTTTATAGAATGTAACTACAGGCCTTTATGTTAATATTTTCTATGAGGACCGAGGTATACTGCTGATTTTTTAGAAGTAGGTATTGGTCAATTATTCTTTCCTTGAGCTTCCAAGGGGGTTAGAGCTGGGTAAACAGTAAAGAATATCACTGTCTGCCTTACTCCCAAATGCAATGATGCTGACAGTTTGTCACACATGAAGGCTTGCTGTCTCTTTGCAGAGCACCAGATATGCATACATACTGAGACTGCATGCAGGTCTCACTGGAGGGCTCACTTACAAACACACAAAAATGCCTCCTGTCTGCCACAGGGTAGAATTGAACTGCAAAAAGGCAAGAGTCACTTCCCACTCAGACATTCTCTCTGGCTAGGCCTAACCTCCAGACCCTGCAGTAAAGGCAGCATGGAGCTCCTGGCTACACAAGCAGCCATAGGGAGAGCTGGGTCACAGAGAGACCCTCTTCAAAGAGACTATCAGAGAGGAGACGTTTCCTGACATGTCCATACACACCTTTCCAGTGATCCAGAAAGCAAAACGGGACAAAGCCATGGTCTCCATGTCTCTCCAAAAAGCTAAAGCAGCAGCACATAGAGATCTAAGAGGCTGTGTCCTATACCACAACCAAAGCTAAGCTGCTGGGACACAAGTGGCAAGCAACACCTCTGGCTACTTACACTGCACACTGCTACCTCTGCTAGTTGCCCCTGGGAAACAGTCATGGTCTATAAAAGGTTAGACAAGAGTATCAATCAAGATCCCTTAAAAAAGAGATAATTTTGTGAAGTATCAATATCTGCTTTGACATTCTTAAAAGGAGGGGAGGAAAGACCACATTCATTCAATGCATTTGTTTATTTGGAAATCACTCATTCAGCTCTGAGAGAGACTGATTCCTTCAGTGTACCTCCTTCTTAAACAATTCAGGGAATTCTAGCTCTTCCACACAGCCACAGCCATCTCTCCTTTCCGACAAACCGATACATCACTTCAGTTTGTGCTTATGTAGATTAAATACACAGAGCTGAAGTCACTGGTATTTGTTTCTAGAGCGGTAAGGTCACTCACTCCAGTGAGCTGGAGCCTTCACTCCAGTCTGGAGCAACATCACTTGCTTTTGTCTTTAATGATATCATGAAGTTTGAACACTTAAAAGACTTCTTATCAGCAGCAGAAGAAAGAAACACCTAGTAGGGTCCAAAAACTCATGTCTCAAGGCTTAATAGGTTGATTTATGGGTCTGGGTCTCTCCCACTGTTGCTCTAAGTAAATGTTCAGTTATGATTTTGTCGAGGGCTGGCTGACCATTTCCTGCTTTGTCAGCTTTACTAAAAGAAGCAGCCTCTGTTCCTCTTCCAGAAGCATGGCCTTTCTGATAAGAATAACTTGAAAAAACAAGAGCAGTTCAAATTCCAATAGCACTAATTCATCATTAGGCCCAAACTTGTTTTCGTTAGATCATTTTGAAAAGCCTATGCCAGGCAAAGGAGACAAAGCTAAACTACATGGAATAAAAGCACCTGGATACCAAATGAAACATGGAAAGTGTTTTGTCTGCATTCAGTTGAAGAAAAGGTCAATTCTTACCTGACATTAGCAGCCAACCTGGCTATCTCCAGGAAGGACAACGCAGGGGGACTTCTCAGGTATGCCAGCACCCGAGGATAAACATCAGGCACTTCTGAGGCTTTAGCACATCAAAATGGCAAAATGCCTTGTGGTCTTTATAAATTTTGCAACTTTATTTCTAGAGTGTGGGCATGCATGACCTGAGACACAATATATGGAAGGCACGTCCTGGGATGGGACATTCGTAATAAACTACAGGAGAACTGGGTCACAAGCTCTAAATGGTTAAAGGGACGTGTGGGAAGTGTCACAACAGCTGCACCAGTATGTGTTTTGTGCAAGACCTTCTAGTACAAAAGCTGTTTTTGAAAACCTCAAGCATCTATGAATTTACCAGCATCATCCAAGAGGCACTTAGATGTGTAAATAAAGAGCTGTGCACTTAGTCCTGGCTCCCAGCATGTATTCCCTGCACAGGAACAAATTTCGTCAGCTCTGATAAGGATATAAACTGGTTACTGTGAGAAACTGGACGTGAACTCCTCCCAGACCAATTGGACCAGGACCTAACAGTTACACAAAGGTAAGTGGCCCCACAGATGGCATGTAACGAACCAAAGAAACACTTTAAATGGTTTAAAGCACTAGCCCATTATACTACACAGCAGATCTGAAGTGGATAATCTAAGCCTAATCCAAAACTACCATAATCCACAGAATTTTGGTTTGGAAATGCTGGATGCACACATGGGACTTTGGGGGACACCTGATGTTGACTTTTAAGAATTCCTGCTAGTCTGTACAGAAATGTCCTTGGAAATTGTTATGTTTAGTGCTCACCAGAAATGACCAGGCCAACATAGAACTTTTGAAAAACAGATGTGAAATTAAGCAAGTATTCCTTTATGAATTACTGAAAAAGCTGCATATCCCAACCAATTTAAGAACAAAAAAAAATGCTGAAGTGATGCCAATAAAGCATATGGAATAGAAAAAAGATTAATAAACTGAAGGACAAATGACCACAGATAAAAGACATGTCAAAAAGGCATGGAAAAGGTACAGAGCAAGCTGGTATAGCTGTTGCTAACCTTTGCAAATAGAAATCACCATAACAAAAGAAAAAAAAAAACAACAAAAAACCTAACAAAAAAAGAAAGACAAACCACTTCTTTTTCTCTGATCCTCAAGTATGTGAGAAAAAGAACTTGCTGCTGCAGGATGATATTAGGAAAAATTCCTAAAAAATGCAAGACTGAAATAAGAGTCAAAGAATCCGTCTCCAGGGTGTACTCTTTGCCAGGTACATTACTGAAAGGAGCCAATTCTCTCTATTCTGAAGCTCCCTTTGTTAAGTGACACTAGAGACAAAAGGCTAGGTTAAAAGGAACACTGAGCTTCTTAGAAAGGGTCATTCTTATGTTGCTAAAATACTATTAACCTTCAAAATGGTTTGTATTTCAAGAAAGTCTCTGTTATGCAAATTCAGTGAAGACATTTTTCAGGCTTAGGACCCTGCCCCAGGTTGCTTAAGATTAACTAGTTGTTATGTCGGGAAGTAACAAAGCCAGTAAAGGGGCCTGGGAAAGAAGGTACTAAGTGTTATCTGAAGGTGCCCCATGATAACGTCCAAGGTATCACCTCGCCTGGAGTCTCCTATGAAGATAGGAGGAGTTTGGTGAGAATGGAGAACATGCCTTAGGGTGCCACTGCCTGTGGTGAGCTCACGGAGGGGATGCCTGTGACAAGAATTAGTGTGGTTGGTTCTCTGGACAGCTGGGCTCATACACTGCATGGCTTCAGTGGTGAAGTTTATGTTATTCCAAATGGTTAATGTTATTAAGATGAAAAAATCTCTAATCAATGCCATTGTATTCCCACTAATTGCCACTGCCGTGTCTGACATAGACTGACAGCTTGAGGAGAAAGGACACATTCCTTCACCTCCCCTCCAGACAAAGAAGGTACCTAGGAACATACTTTATATTTTTGTTAAATAACATGCCACAAACCATGTAATTTCCTGAGGCTAAGCTCACCTCTTTAATGAAGTTCTTCCACAAACAAATTTGTCCCCACCTAGACATGTGGCATAGTAAAAAGGGACCATTTACTCTTACCCTACACCAACCTCAAATGATTCCTTGGGAGCTCTGAAAGTAACTTCCTCTGCTAATACCTTCCTCAGCATAGTCGAAACATGAGGCTTCCAGAGCAGCACCTTTTGTGAGCTACTTGTGGCTTGCCCTCTCTCTCTCAGGTTGCTCTCACTGACATGCAAGTATGCACCATCTTATTTTCTCTCTGGCCCAAATATCCTCCCTTTGTCCCTTACCCTACATGGTCTTACTGATCCTTATGGAAAAATACCACATAAGGTGCCATCACACTAAGGAGGAGGCTTAAAGACACTGCTGTGTAACTCCTGTGTCTCTGAAATTTGAACAGATGTTTCTGCGATCAGGTTTTGCTAGCCAGAGCTGCTCACTCAGCCTACAGAAATCTGCAGTCATATGATCAAAGGTTCTTTACCCCCCCAGAAGAATTTGGACTGCCAGAGCTGTCCTATTCAGCAAATACCATAAAAATCAGAAAGTTGGGTGTGTTTGGGAAGCTATCTGCCCCTTTTCATGCTTTCATGCCTGCATGTAAGTGAGAGACAAAGGGGAAATCTGCAAGTCCACAATGCAAGGATTAGAAACTTTTTTTGCTAAGTCTGGAGCAGAAAAAAATGGGTGGAGAGACCACTGCTCCTGAGTGTTCAGGGTGCTCCACTGCCTCACTGGAGTGAAATGGCAGCAGTAAGTAGAGAAGGCAGGCAGAGAGGGAAAGAAAACATGTCCCTTGTTAGTCTACAAGCTCTCCCCCTTCTTACTCATGAACTAAGTACACCTTTCTTTCCAAAACAGGTTAAAAATGAGATTTTTACTGAAACACATGGATAGCAGCTGCTTTTGCGGAACATTTTCTCTGAAGGTTTCCTGCTCCTACAGCATGTGGATAACTTGAAGTGTGACAGAGTGTGCGTCGCTAACACAATGCCATTTAGACAATGGCATTTATTTACCAATGCGTTGTCTGATCCTGCACAGGAGATGCCTAGATGGATGGATAAAGACACTAGAGACTATTCCACATCACTGAGCTTACAGCAGGTAAGCATTAGTTTTTGGAAGAGTCCAGGCTAGCACATGTTACAGTTACATCTGTAAGCCCACAACCTTGCTGATTTTTAAGCTCTCAAGGCACAGATACAAAGATGAGGAAAGAGCTGATGAGCTCCCGGGCCCATACCTCTCACTCTAGGATACAAAGAAACCAGAGTATGGTGCTCTCTCCCACTTCATCCTATGAGACATGGAATCACAGTCAATCTTCAAAAGCAGGCATTTGAGAAAACATTTTCAATTAAAGAACACAAATGAATGGGTTCTCACAAAGATTGAGTCCCAGCATTACTTGACTGTTGTGTGTCAATGCTTGGGCTGTACTTTGGAACTCTTTGTAATGTTGTTAAAATGGCATAATAAAACTGCAAGCAAGCTTATAATGCCATTTCTCAACTTTCATCAAAGCAGGAGTCACCAATATTGATACTATGAGATGTAAGTTAGGACAAAGAACCAGCCCAATAGTGAGTCAGAGTGAACTAATAGGTTTGGAGACTAAAGTTCACTTGGGACTCTCAGCAGCTCTCTAATATTCTTAGAGTTCTTCCCCTCACCCTTTCAAATCTCAAAGCATCCATCATGCTTTGGAAAAGCCAAGTTCTAACTCAGGCTTTCCTGGCTGCAACTGAAAGGGCCACATCACAGAGCTCTGCTCAAGGTGCTCCAGGGGAACTGCAAAAGCAGCAAAGAAATGGCAACATGAAATCAAAAGATGAGAATTATTCACACTAAATTGTCTCCCTTCAGTTGTCACTCCCAACCTCCCACTCCAGCAAAGCAGAGTCAAAAAATGCACTGGAAACAAAGCCCTCCTTTTATTCTCTAAAGACTAGAAGCCTTTTTATATTTAAATGAAAATCTGTCAAACTAATTAAGTGAATATGTAACGGTCTCATTTTGTACTCATTAGAGAACATCGTAATGGCCATAAATTCCTCTGATGGAGCGTGTATGTGTGAACATGAATGTCTGATAATGTCTCATAAACTTCAGGCTGGACTACATCTTTTGTCTTTAGGTTAGACCTTGTAAGACAAACAAAAGCCCCAGTATTGCTTAAATTAGATGCAAAGTGCTATGTTACAGCAATATTATAAGCATGATTCTTGTGCACACAAACAAACCAGGGGACTCAAGGGATGATTCCCACCGTGACTGCAATGTGGCCCTTGTGTCAGTCTGTAATGCAATGCATTGTCCGAGATGATGTACAATTTTCTGCTTGAAGATATATGGGCAATACAGCTGTTGCCTTGGATTGCTCTGAATATACTGTCAGTATAACTTCAATGCGATGTGACATTCTTGGCATTTTTTTGATATCCATAGATAAAAGGCAGAAAAAGAAATGAAGAAATATGGACAAGCAGCACTGAAATAAACTTGCATATATTTTATCTCATTTATAATTCACATTCTTTTTCACTCATTTGTCTTTAGCAAGGAAACCTTTCTCATTTACTCATGACAGATAACTTTTGAAATAAAACTGGGTGAGAATTAAAACAGATCCCAGTCTGAATTCAACAAATGCAGGGAAAAAAAATCAAAGACTATCTAATGCTTCATGTTGGGGCTGAGGAGGAAAATATTCAAGAACATTAAGGATTCTAGAGAATCCTTAACTGTTGCAGGAACAGCAACAACAGCAGTTAAATTTTATAAAGAGATGGACTCCTGGGCAACATGAGACAGAGGATACAGGCAGCTTGGCTTCTCATCTCAAACCAGAGGCACAGTGTCTGCGTTGAAATACAGGTGGCGGGTAATCTCTTGGATGGGATCAGGCTGCCAGAGGTCCCCAACATCTCCAGGCTGTCATGGTCCCCAACATCTCCAGCTGCATCAGCTAGGAGACTTGTAAGTTTGGACCAACAGTTCTCCTACCCTAGAGCCAGCCTCTACGTGGAATCACCATGCCTTTTCCTGTCACAAGGATTTTGTTAAAGCAGGTATGTCTACTCAGTGCAACTCCTAACATCAATTTGCAGCTTGCTCTTGTTCTTTGCTCTTTCCAGTGAGGCCAGAAATACTAACAGCCTCATGCCTGTAGTTCAAGCAGGCAACTAACAGACCACAGTCTCCAGCTGCTGAAAAAATGTTTCTGGGGAGGAAGAAGATATTAAAGATGAAGAAAGCCTTGTAGACCCATAAAAATACCCATACTGGCTCACTGAAGAAATAAGCACAACTAAAGACATCAAGTGCTTGATTTCAAGTATTGTTTTCTATGTTTGCCTTTCTCCCCTAGTTTGCCTTTCTCCCCTAGTTCTTTGCACATCATTTACTGGAAAGGCTGTAAGAGCATGGTTAGGACCGAGTAAACTGATTAAAGCCCAAATCTCTTGTTGCAGAAGCATTGCCGTTTTGCCTGAATGAGACCAGAAGTAAAAGAGAAAACATATGAGAATGTGAAAGGCTAATGGCTCCTGAAAATAGTTTGGTGGTGATAGGGCTGAGATTATTTCTTTGAACAACATTTCTCTCATTAAAAGCAGGTAGGTATCAGATTTTAATGACTTGTTTTTTCCCATCTCAGCAGGACCAGAAAGACTTTACTTCCCTGTTCTCCACAGCCGTCTCACAGAAGAAATGCTTTACCTGCCTTCTTATCATGGTTAAATGATACCTTTACTTGAAAGCAGGATTTTTACCCTTCTCTACAAGCTTAGGCAAATATACCATGTTCTCAGAGAGCTCACATGAAGAAAAATCACCTACTGCAAACTGACAGCTGTCAAGTGATAATAAATACCTGTAATAGGGAGAGTTTCATCCCCCTCATGTACCTATCAGCTTTCACTGAAATTATACCCTCCTGCCTGTGATCAAGCCACTATAGCTGGGTGCCCAGCTTCAAACACAGCCCTGAGCACTGGCTGGTGGTGTCACCTGTTTTTTTTCCTTCCCTCCCTGTTTGCATGACATCTCTTTGCAAATGGCAAGAAACATGTGAGAGCTCTGGTTTGGTTTGCCAGTTCCATGACTCCCTCATGTCTATGGGAGCTTCTTTGCAAATTTCTTTATTGACTGCAGGCTGTTAGGCATAGAAATACTGAATAAATCAATATACTGTTTGGAAAAGTTAAATAGCCCTAATTTCTGAATGTCTCACTTCAAACTTCTTAAAACTCTCATGAAAAATCACAACATATAAGTCTTTGTCTTAAGGGAGTTAAAACACTTGCTGAGTCATGGCAAATTAAGCAATTTGCAGGAATGAGGCCACAGTTACTTGACAGCAGGAAAAGATGTTAAGGTGTGGGGAGAAAAGGAGCCTGCATTTTAGCAGTGAATTTGCAGGGGAAAGTAAGGAGTAAAGCCATTCACTCAGACAGACAGTTCCTACGGGTGCTGCCTGAATAAAGGCTCTTTAGCATTAACCCTTCCTGGCAGGATGCTGGCCCGACACTGTTGTCTTTAGGAAACAGAATTCCTACGTGGAAAAATTTTACCTGGTGTAAATGTTTGCATCTCTTAGTAATACCAGTGATGCTGAGCTATCTATAACCTCTGAGAATCCAGTCCTACCACTTCACTAACCAGCAAAGCCCAGTATGTTCTGAGATTGGAGCATCTAACAGCACATATGTATTTACACTGACTGTACATGTTCTTTAGCATTAATCTA
>JAOXNG010000026.1:2089929-2100940 GCA_028566535.1 Scolopax minor | reverse complement strand
AAGAGATTTTAGAGCCTTAGGGCAGCAGCTGAAGGGGTCAGGAACACAAGTTGTCTTCTCTTCTATCCCACCAGTGGCAATTGTGAATAAAAAATTGATAGGAAGAGGCAACAGATCAACTCGTGGCTCTGGGACTGGTGCTTCAGGCAGGGCTTTGGGTTTTTTGAACATAGGTGGTTATATGAAACACCTGGCCTGCCGTTGTCAGGTGGGACACAGGTGTCCCAGAGGGGGAAGAGAATTTTGGGGCAGGAGTTAGCAGGGCTCATTGACAGGTCTTTAAGCTAGATATGAGGGGAGAAGGGGAGATATCTGGGCCTGTCGAGATTAAACCTAAGGATAAAATGCCACAGTTTGAAGGAGGCCACATCAGTGAGGACTCCCACCCTGACATTTCATCAGAAAAAGGTGATGGTTGTTTAGAAATTACTGCTGGAGAACAATGGGAAAACCCTCTCCTAGGAGGAGAAAAGGGTACTAGGCTATGAGTTAAAGCTCACATACAGAGCTTCAAGCCAAAAGTTAAGGGGGAAGGGGATAAAACCAGGCCTGCTGGTAATGAACCTGAGTGTCAAGGGCCAAAGATGGAGGTGAAATCAGTGGTCCAGGTCAAGTGCATCTACGCTAATGCACATAGCATGGTGAGACTGTGGTTCCCTTCAGCATGATATTCGCAGAACAGCTACATTTGCCATCATGCCTCAGTGATCTAATTGCTGCTGTTACGAACATGTTGAATGTAAAACTATGTAAACAGTGTGACGCTCTGACAGCCATTCTTGCTTACTGACCTGTGGAAAAGTCTATTTTTGGCAACTGCTGTAGGCCAGTTCAACCACAGGCAACTGCTGTGGTTGCTGTAAAGCAGACAAGGCAATGCCCAAATTTTGAGCCTTATCTTCAGCTGACACAAGCACACACAACACAATTAGATTGAACTGATATCACTGAAAAGGCCTGGGTCTTTTTTTTAATTGCTCCCAACTCTGCCTAGATACTGAAGTTGGAGAGGAAGTGGCACAAAAAAACAAGTTGGGAAAAATAATCCGTCTTTCACAATTAAACAACTAAGCCTTATTTCTGTAGCTTGTAGCTTTAGCTTTCAAACACTTGGTCTCCTCCAGCTGTTTAAAGATCAACTGAGTATCAAAACCTATCTAAGATAGTTTGCTAAGGACAGTAGGCAAGCATCTTGCTACAGAATTAAACAAATTGGTCTCTCCAGTTTCTCATAGTGATTCACACCTACTGTTCCCAAATGGGCAAACTGTGAGCAAAAAGATCTCCACAGCATCAGCCTGTGGATTCCTCAGGCTTGAGGGAAACGGTTCTGCTATACCCACAGTGAGGCACTTTTGTCACCAGCAGTGACATAGACATACTGAAGTCTATCACAGGAAACACTGGTAGAGACCTCTCTTCTGAGGACCCAGCTTCTTGGCTCTCTCCCATAGTCTGTCACCAGTGGAGCAATACTTGTTGGTTCTTCCCTGTAGCACAATGTTATCTTGTGTCTTTGACCAGTGATAATTTTTAAGGTTCACCCTGTTTACCTGGCAATTTAATTTGGCTAGCAGGATTGAACACTCAAGCAGTGGTATGATTTTTGCCTGATTGCTCAGGTATGAAATATATCAGAGTGAAATGAATGTGCTTTCTTCTGGGCCAGCAAAGGAAAGTGTCCTGAAATGCCCTGTATTAAAAAGCAGGGAAGGAGAAAATAGGTCATTTTCTTGTGCAATTCTAAACATCTTAGGAATTAGATGGCAGAATCTAGGACTAGAATGGACCACCAAACTAAATCCACTTTGCCAGCAGCAAGTACACAAAAGATACTAGCAGCAGGGTATGAAAAGCAGGAAATCATAACTCAGCTTAGTAGGGACTGGAAAGTGCACCTAAGGTACATTCAATAAGGCTTTGTGATTCCTTGAGATGTTACTCCCCTGAGTAGCTCTTACTCTGGCTTATTCTGGCTTCAGCACAACAAAGTGTGAAGTAACAGCAAGCTTCCTCATAGCACACCAGTTGCAGACCACAGGTCTGCAGGAATGACCAAATACCTACATACTGAGTCCATTGTCCTGGAAATAAATGGGCAAAACAGGTACAGGGAGGTAGCAAAGAATGGGCAGAAAAAAAGGAACTGGCTTTAGGAACAGCCTTTTAAACAAGTTATATATGAACTGCCCTGTTAAAGAAGCAGAGAAAGCTGAAAAGCCATTGAGGGCTCCTGAGCTTGAGGATGAAACAAACAAAATGCAGCTAGAGAGCATCCATGAAAAATCAGTTCTCCCAAATAAGAATCATCTTAGCAAATGGTCACAGTATTTACTTAAAACTAGAGTTCATTTGGTCATTCTTTGCCTCTGCCCTGCTGTAAGTCCATGAGCAAGGAAGCAGAAAGCATATAAATTCACAATTCACATGCCTCTCCTACTGCAGGTTTCTCCCTGATGTCAGCAGGACATTTGCACAGGAGTGAAAGGCAGAGTCTGGTTCCTCACTTACTAACTGTTCTGGTACTGGTTATTTATTTATAACCCATTCATATTGATTAAGTATCCTCGTGAGATAGGTCATTTTTCTCATCTTCATTTCTTTTAATCTTGAATTTATGAAATCATGCTGAGTTTTCTCATTGAAACTAATCTTACTCTTTTCCTCCATTAAACAGATCAATAACAGACTCAGGAAGACTGACAATGGTACAGCAGTACCGAGCTTTGCAGATGGCATTCCAAAGGAAATAACATATCATTGCATCAGCCTGTCTACAGACCTAGCATGTGTTGTAACATCAATTTTTGCTTAGTAACTTGAGTAGAGGCTCATTCTGCTGCCACTGCTTACCTTCATCCTAAAATAAAGCCCAAGATTAAATAGCAATCTGAGTATGCTGTATGGGCCACACAAATGTACAGCATGGGTCAAAACTATTCTGTTGTTTCTCTGCCTGATGGTCATACTATAATACAACTCAATAAAAAAAATCTGTGCTTTCTGTCCGCTGTGAGGTCTGATGTCACCATCACACTGCTATAGCGAGTTCCTGAGTTTTTAATTTGAAAAACAAAAAATCAAACCTCGAAAAACATGCTGACTTTGAATATGCTTTGGAAAGAATCAAAACCACATACACCAAGCAGACTTTGCTATTGTTTGCATGTGACTTTTAAGAGGTAAAGTCCATGTCAGTGTGAGTTTGTGTCACTCCTAAGCAAGAGTCCTCACAAATGCTGAAATCATAAACTAAAAGTTCAGGTCATAAATGACTGATGAGTGAGTTTTCAGACTGCTAGTATTTGCAGCAAGCAACACTAATCCACTTCAACTAAATCATTATGGCCAATTTACAAAAATCAGCATCTCAAGCACTCTAAAAATAATTTTCAGATAATGTAGTACTGCAAAACAACGTTTTCTTGTCAAAGAAAACAATCACAACAAAAAAACAATCACAAATGGGAAGCACACTAGCCCTTCCTTTATGAGTATGGCTAAACTCATTATGTCTGAGGTAAAGATAACCTGCACATCCTTGGTGCTATAGCTTTACCTCAAGTCTGGCTTGCAAACCTTTGTTTGTTCACATTTCATCACACAGACATGCTGACTGCCCAGCAGTATCCCCCTAACTGAGATTATGGCCCCATGTCACTCAGGTTCTGTACTGAGTTCTTTTCCTTAATTTGTTTCCTTTGCATCTTGCCTCAGTTTATTTCATATTATTGGAAGCTTTTTTATTTAATGCAGAAACTCACTTTCCCCTCACTGCCTTCCTATTTCTCACCATTCTCCACCGGGCTTCCTCTTTTATCTCTTCTCATCCACTTTCCCTTCAGCCCTGGAAACAAAACCTTTATCTTCTACCTTGGCACCAGCTGGCGAGAGCGCCGAGTCTTGTCACCTTTGGTGATGGACAGAATTCAGAAAAAATTGTGACCTACTGTCCACAAAGCAGTTAGGACCTCACATTTTTGTTCCTTTGCTGCTTTCACACCAGCATTGCAGGGTCAGCTGGGACTGTGTCAAATTACCTGAACTGAAGGCTGAGCTCTTAGCTCTTAATTGCAGTTTTTCAGTTCTAAGTATATGGATTGTCACTAAGCTTTAAATATGCACCAAGGGCTTAAAGTACCTTGGCAAGGGAATAGTATGTGAATGTAATATTTCTTAAAACTAGCATGCTTAATCTTTCTAGTGGTGATGAAATGAAAACTTGAAAAACTCCAAACTAAATTGTCTTTAAGTTCAGTATAGTATTCCAAACCAGGAAAACATCAAATACCCTTGCAAACTCATTAAAAAGGAGAAGAAAAGGTGAAAAGGTCTTGGGAACTTAAAAATAATGGAGAGAGAAACTTTTATGTTACGCTGTGAAGTGTAATTTTGGAACATAAAACACTGATGTCTGTTGATTTTTTCAGAGGTGGACCACCTCCTCTTTCAATAACTCATCAACTGTAATGAGAACCATGTGATCGATGCCACTGGGACTGCTTTGCCTCTCATGATTCCTACTGCATGTGAAAGACTGGTCAAGGAAATTAAAAAGTTGCTCCTTTTCTCTTTTAGCTTGAAGAAGGAGGCCTCAAAGCTTTCACAAAGACATGGTTCCATGATTCAGGCATCTCCCAAGGAAATATTAGGAAGTGCTAAATTTTGGCCTGGCAATGACACTGCTGACCTTGAGTACATCACTTCTCTGTGTATAAAGACATATATGCATGCATACATACATATATGTGCATGTGTGCACATACATATATGTGTGCGCACGTACATACCCAGGCAGAGAGAGAGTGTTTATTCTCTCCTGGTGTCCAGTCTGAGACACACAGGAACTGATCTTACCAATGTGTTTTTTCCAGTTTGTAGGCTGCAAAAGGGTTTTTCAGAACACGGGCAGGTTTCAGTCTCCACCAGAGAAATGCTGCTAATGAAAATATCTAAGTGAAGTGGGGAGGAAGAAGTCTGGGATGAAACAACTGCAATGGGACTCCAGGCTTTGCTTGTTTATCCTTTTCTCTTTCCTTTTCTTTTGGCCTTTAGGTGGACAGATCAAATACCAGAAACAATTCTCAATTTACTCCAAACAGAACTTTCACTAGTTCACCTCAGCCAAACGAAATTTAAATGTGACAAAGTAAAGGGTTCTATTTTTGTAATCTTCCTAAATAGTTTGAATTAAACATTTTGTTCAGTCAACAAAGTTGACCTACAATCTATATGGGTCCTAAATAAAAACCATTTATTTTTGGAAAATACTCAAATTGCAATGCACTACAAATTCAAATATCCTCCCAATGGCTACACAACCCATCTAATGGTTCTCTATATGAATCTTCAGAATTTGTCACAAGGTCATTGTCAGTACCTAAAAGTGCTTTAGGTAAAAAACAGAATATAGCCAGCAAAAGCATGGAACACACTCCAGAGAGCAGGAGGGTGTCTATGCTGCTCATGCCTGCCCTACTTGAACGTTAGGTTAGTCAGTTGTTCCAACTTAGTGACCCAAGCTGACACCTTTTGTTTGGCTAATGACAGCTTCTCAGCTATGCTGATCTTGACCCAGATTCCTTTCTGACTAAGTGTGGAAACTCAGGACAGAGCACTCCATAAAGTGATACCGTCTATCATCTAACTGGCACAGAAAAAAACCAGATATGCCCAGAGTAAGAAACATCCAGGAAGCATCTCTATTAAAGTCTTAAACCATCCTCACTTCAGATTCCAGACCCAAACATCTCTGCCTCAAAATGTGCATCAAGATTCTGTGTCCTGACCATAAGACAAACGTATTTATTATTCATGTCACCAAAGAGGATCAGCACAACTTGCTTAGCTGAGTTCTGGTCAGCACACCATCCAACCTGGCATGTGGGCATCACTACTCAGTACCATTTACAAGGCCTTTGACAGCCAGGAAACAGCTGTCATTCAGCGACAGCGCAGAGGCTGTTGCTCAAAAGATGCAGGTGAAGAGGCAGCTCTTCCCTCCAGCTCACACCCCGAGTACAGGATTGGTCAGACTGCTCTCAGTAAGCACAGCCACTGTCACTCACCTGAAGAACCCGAAACAGCTCCAAATCTTGCTGAGGTCAGTGGAAATATTTCTGTTATCACTGCAACAGTGATAACATGCAGCAAATGAGGCAAGAGCCATGTACAGAACTGCCACCCTTTCACAGGGAGCCCCAAGTACTTAGAAGGAAGACCAGACTGCTTGTAAATCACTGAACAGGAATCTGGATTGTCATGTGGCAAGGGAGCAGTGGAAGGGATAGATGTATTTCACATGCTGGATGTATAAGAGGCAATGGAGTAACAGAAATGTTGGCTGAAAAGAACAAACATTTGCCCTTGGGCTCATGCCTGTGTGCTTAAAACATGCCGGTGTGCTTGGCTTTTGCCAAGACCAGGCCAAGTCATAGGCTTTCAACTGGAAATGTGAGGGGAATGGCTGTGACATCCTGCAGGGCAGGAGATGGGGAGGGAAGGAGTGTTGGATCTTGCCTACCTGCGGACGACTATCTTCAGTTTCTTGTAGGACCCTTTAACCAGGGAGATGGCCTCTCTCCTGGAACTGCTGAGTTCCACCTCATTGATGTTCACCACTTCGTCACCAGCCTGCAGCTTGGAAGGCAGGGAGGCCGCTTTACCTCCCTCTTCAATCTGCACAGGAAAGAGAGGAGGAAGAAATGGTGAGACATGCCTGCCACAGTTTGGCTATCACATGCTGAGCTGAGCATGCATTTCTGTTGAAGGAATTTGGCCTAAAAGCGCCAAATTTAGCTTTCTGATTAAGAAATATTGTCTCCTTTTGCCAGCCAGCTTCTTTAAAGGTGTGTGCTTGCCTCCCCTACGTTTCATATAGATGGCAGGTGGGGATGAGCAGCCAAATTAATTCTGCCAAGAGGCATTGTTTTGAATAAGCCTGAAAAGTCTTTAGTATTTGGAAGTAGTAAATGCCTGTAAAATGGCCATGGAATGCCTCGTGATACGAGCAGCCAGGCAAGCCCAAGGGCAAAGCTGGGATTAGAAGAGCTTGGATGTGATTTTTTTGTTCAAGCTCCTCTTCATGATCTAGCTGGTGGATTAACAACAGCTTCTTGCTCACTGGCCAGCAACAAAGCAGATGCACACAGGTGTATGCAGTTAATGACATGCAGTACCTGTGTAGGGTTTTTCAGTTAGGGACTGAAAGAAAGTAGACAATTATTTTAATTTTATGAGAAAGTAAGAAATCTGCTGAAAGCTATGTAGTGGCAAAGAGAGAATGAGAATTCTAGGACACTTTCCCTGTTTCATATGATCCATCATGTACACATGCACATTGATTCTCCATCATGTGTGTGTGCAGTGTGCCAGCAGTAATACATCAAGCCTGCAAAGAAGTAAGCATCAAGGCAAAGGACAAGAAAGTTTGACCCAGAATCTCTGAAACTCAGCCTTATGCACTAAGAAGTGCATTACTTCTCTGAAAAGGTGTACTAGCATAACAGAGGGCAAGGCTCTACATGGGTTAATGCACCGCAAATCCCCAGTTTCTGGAAACTCAGAAGTGCCACCAGTTTGGAGTGCAACCAATAGAGCTTTTATTACAAAACTTGCCACCACAAAATCTGATATTCAAAGCACCTGGCAGTCTCTGTTCAACAGAAGCTGTGACCTGTGTTTCCAGTTGTCATGAAACTCACAAGTATAACATCTCATGGCTCATTAGAAGTTTAATCTCTTTCCTTCAGGCCTTCACTTTTCCAGACTTCATATTGAGAAAAAGAAATTTATCTGAATTGGATTAAGGCTCTGATCCAGCCAGGGGAAGGGCTGTTGTTTGCAGGGGTACCATTTTCTCAGCAGTGAAATTGCGTGTACACTTCTGGAAGTTATTTCTATTTCAAGTCATGCCAGGCAAAGTGTAATTGAGCCATAACCCAGACATGTAACTCAGCACATGTAGACACATTACCCAAATTTTTACCAGAACATTAGTTTCAGTGTTGAAGGGTGATTTCTCACAGGCAAAGCTGGTCTGTTCTTCTGAACAATAGTATTCCAGCTCACGTGCCTTCAATAATTTAAATCTGACTTCCACAAAGATTAGGTAATAAATTCTCTGAACCCCCTACAAAGGCAGGTAAAAATCATTGTCACTCATCCTACCAGGAAGTCATTCCACTGATGAATGAGTTTTTTCTTTTCTTCTTAAGAATGGATAAAACCACAGGAATGAGACTTCATATAAAGAACCTTGTATCACAATTACCAGGAAGGGTGAGAGATGAAACATTAGACCTTGCTGCCAGCATAAATAAATAAATAACGAACTAAAAATGCAGTATTGGTCCAGTTTGTTGCTGCTGTAAGGAAAGCAGGTGGGTATCATTTCAATGAAATACAATAGAGTGTGATACTATGGGTTAGATTAACTTGTGATATAGTCAGCAGAAGGGATTTTTGTTTGGTTTTATTTTGCTATGTTTGATCACATATAATGAAGAAAAGGCATTCTTGGAAAAATATCTCCTGTAACAAATACCAACTACTTCAAAGGCTGAGATACTAATCAGAAGCATTTGTATTAACTTCTGCCTTGATGAACCCTGACCTTAAAAAAATCAACAAAATTGGGACCTGTGCTTTCTCCTCTAATAATCCAAATTGTATTTATATATTTTAGGTTTTTTCACTCCACAGGATCACTTCTTTAAGGTCTTCTCTGCAGCCACATGGGCTAGACATTTCTTTTTCTACTCTTTTATAGTGAAAATGGAAATTTGGATTCTTCCATAATTACCTTTATAAATGATGTGAAATCAAAGACTTTAAGGAAAGACTAAACCCTGCAATACCTCTGATAAGGTCGCTAACATTATGAACAGCTCTGAAAGAAATCTTTCTTCAAATCCTGATGCATTCTAGCTTTTGCCTATGCCAAGGGCTCTTAAACTGCAGCTTGCAAGGCCATGAAGCCAGCCACAGTACCACAGTAAAGAATGCCTTTAAGGAAAGTTTGCTAGCACAAGTTCAGAGTCATCTGCAAGTAATTCCAGAGGCTGAGAATGATCTGCTTTCCTCCTGTGCACTTAAACTCTCTAGGAGCAATATCTAAAACAAGACTCGCTTTTTGTGATTAGAAGCTTTTGATGGCAGCATCAAAACCACATTATTTACATACCGAGAGAGAATATAAATGGATTACATAGTTATCTCATCTATTAATAATCAGTCAGCCTTCTCATCTATTGCTTAGGTACAGCTGTGTCATCTATTATGCTGCATGCAAATTCTTTAAAGTTCCTGGAGGAAAACATTCACAACAGGCCTGTGACCTGACAGTACCATTCAGAGAATGAAAAGAGGCAAAAAGACTTTCAAGTTTCCACCAAAAGTCCAGAAACAAGGCACCGTCTCCCAGAGCAAGGCTCAGATGCTCCACGTTCATTTCTTCTCTTTTAATGCCTCTGAAAATATTTGTGTTTAAGGAGTGGTGATATTTCAAAGAAAGGACTGAATGATTCAAACAAAACAAGCTGCACTATAAACACAAAGCTCTATCTCTACCCAGTGTAACAATTATCAACAAAGCAAACAAACCTCAGTGTACAAGTAACCTATTTAAATGAACACCTGCTTCACTGGACAAGGCTGAACAAAGTCAAGGATGGGACTCTGCTGGATCTGTGCTGCACTGAGCAGTTCAAGGAAGATGCTTGCAAAGCTGTGCATGAAACAGCAAACAAGTAACACCCAGGCTGGCAGCTTGTGCATGTGGTTACTTTCTCTGAACAGCCTGTCTCACCTTATGGACCAGGTCCCAAGTGAGCGAAAATGAGAGGACAAATCTTCAACTGTTCCCTAAATCTCAAGGGGTCCTCAAGTGCTGTCAGTCAGTATGGGCAGACCCAGCAATACAGTCTGTTTCTTTATGCAAGTTGGATTGGAGTACTTTGAGCAGCCACAGCATTGTCAAAATTACTCTCAACAGTTACTGTAATCCAAAAAATGTAATCACCATAAGCTACAAGATCTAGTATAAGAGGACAATAAATAGTCAGTAAGACCTCTTATGGTTTATTTAAGCTGAGAAAAACAAGGTTTCTCAATGCAGCCAGCAAACCTTCTGGGTGTAGGATTGTCACTTACCCATCAGGAGCAGAAGAAGCCAGTGGGAACCGGCCAGGGACTGAAGTTGTTTTCCCTTTTAGCTGGATGGGCAAACTGCTCTGCCAAGTTGAGGTATGAGAGGTGACTCTGACAAGCACAGGGTGGAGGAATAGGATGGCAGCAATCTATGTTTTCCCCCAGATATTCCACTAATAAAACTGCAGCATACTTTGGTAAGAAGGATATCACATCTTCCCAGAGCTTATTTGGAGCTTGGCTCTCCTCCTCTTATATTAAAGGCAAAGCATCCCTTTAAACTAACAAACTTTTATTTTCCCAAGCTCATGAGAAACTGAGAGAGACTGTGGAAAACTGTTGGAGGTGACATGTTCAAGAGCACTACTGCAAAGGCTCTGGAGGTGTTTTAGTAACTCTATACAACAAAAGCAGCTCCTGGTGAATTTCTACAGCTGAGTTCTACTTACAGAAAAATCATCTATAACCTGATTTGCTCAAGTGGATTGTGATAGGCTCCCCATGCAATGACATTCTTTGTGATAATCCTCTTGTAATACAGCTAACAGCACCAATAAAAAGTTGAGCTTTCAATTTTAAGGATTAGTACTTGAGCCGCAACTCACTACTGAGTTGCAAGAAAAAGAGGAGAATTTGACCTTATTGAGAAATTGCCCTTGGAGTCACCACATTCTATGATTTTTTTATTTTTTTAATATATATTTTTTCTGAATCTTGCCTATACAGGAGCAGAATATGGCCCACTTAGATCATGGACTTCTCCCTGCAGGCAGACAGAGCAAAACTGGAAAATCTCAAGTGGATCTTACTTTATTTAAAAGAACTTTAGCCATTACTCTGAAGGGTCCAGAAAACAGAATAA
>JAOXNG010000026.1:2018699-2032894 GCA_028566535.1 Scolopax minor | reverse complement strand
TGGACTCCCTCACTTCAGATTGCTTCGGTTCCTCCAATCACTAAAATATTCTGTGGCATCTTATCATTTCTTCAGTACCGTTTTCCACCCACCTTCTAGTCCACCAGTAAAAATTATATCTTATCTCTATGGCTGCAAGAATACTTTGGAGACTGCTGAAAGCCTTGCTAAAGCAGAGGTAAATTACATCCTCTGCTCTCCTCTGGCCATAAGTCAGTCATCTCAAAGGGACTCCAGCTGGTCAGGCACAAATGCACTCCAGTCCATCTATGCTGACTGTTCCCAATCACACTCCTGCCCTTCCAAACTAAGAACTAGCTCACCATTTGCATCACCTTTGCAGGCACTGACATGAGGACAGTCTGGATCCTCCTTCTTGCTCTTCATGAGGCTGAGAGTGTGACATTTACTTTTTTCCAGTCTTCTGATCACTGATCTTAGATATAGAGAAATGCCTTACCCTCAGCATCCTTAACTACATCCCATCTGGTCTCACGGACACCTCTATGTCCTACTGGTCTCAGTACCCCCTAACTGCAGGTAATGCTTCACTCCAGCAGGAACTTGCCTCTAGGCTTCAGAGGTCTTGCCTGCTTGGGCAGCTCCTCCTGGGCAAACAGGCAACGTACATCATTACCTACACAACAACTACCAGTCTGCTCCAAACTAAGAGCACTCTATTTTTCCAAAAGAAGGTACATTTATCTTTAATTACCTACAAAGCAAAACCCCAGTGAAACTCTCAAATGGGAAATGACAGCATCCAGACTGATGCTCAGTTCTTACATTATTTCATCTTACATGAAATCTTACAATAATTTAACACAGTTTGGCAACTACATTGTTAAAAAATTAGTGCTTCACTGCATTAAACACATCAGAAAAAGAAACCTCACCAAATAAACCAAAAAACATGTACCACTTTTCTCAATTGCCCCTTAATTTAGTTTTTTGCTTATTTTCTGAAGGTACTGACCAACTCATGACTTGACACCACAAGTAGCTAAAAACTCTCATCTAGTTATTACTTGTGTCGTGGTCATAACAACAGAATAACACGAACCCACAGGATTTATTTTCAGCCAAAATTCCTAACTGAAGCTGATTTCAGTGTTTTTTGAAGTGGTTTCCACAGCAACTGTAAAGTTTGAGGTGGAGAACAGCAAAATATACTCTTCTATAGATGTGACTTTATTGGGAACAAGTTTGTTTTTTTTTTTAATTAGGAGAAACCTTAAGATTCAGAAAGCATATAGGATATTCTCTACAGTTAAAATAGAAATACTGAAACACCTGGAGCAATGTCTTCTAAATCGATAAAAGTGCTTAAATTCTTCTCTTTCACTCAAACCCATCACATTTAGTTCAAGTGTTCAGGTAGTGAAGCAATATAATTATTATAGATAATTTTATAACGCAAAAGCATTTTGCATCTCTGGCTGAATTCAGGACTATTCAACTACATGCACACATATCAATTTTCAATAAAGTGCTTACTCAATTCTGAATTTGATGCCCACTTAATTTATGTTAAACACCAATGTGTTTAAAGAGCAAGGCACCCAGGAGCCATTGATGGAGAGCAGAAGGGAGGGGGGAAAGACACAGAAGACCATATTTCCAAAAGCCTACTACCTGCTGCTGTGACAATCCTTCAGGCATAGGAGTCATAATTGCTTCTGTATGCATACAGTCCACATCAATAAATAAATTTAGCTCTTCTTCTTCCAGACATGATGATCTATGATCTACAAATAATTGAATAACCAAAACGTCAACTTTTGTAACATAGAGTGAAAGAAGGAAAAAAAAAACCTACACAAAAGCCAAAAAACAAAGATCCTATCATCCAAGCACAACAATTACACAGCTGTCTCATTTTCTTTTACTAAAGAGAAGACATTTCTCATTTTCTCTTACTAAAGAAAAGACATTTCTTAGCATTTCTGTATCACCTGCAAAATCATAAATACCACTAGTGACAGGCACTGTAATACAGAACACCTTGCAAAGGTATCTCAAAATCCTAAAATGCACCCAGCAGAAGACAGCCTTTTTCTTGACCTCTACTCCCTCTTCACAGCCAGGAGAACTGGACTGTCCATACTGCAGGACATGACAACTGGGGTAAATCACTGCAGCTCCAAGGCTGGCACTTTTGAAATAAATGACCTTTGGAAAGAAATTAAACACACCCACAATGGGATCCAGCTTTAAAAATTCCATACACCCTTCCATAACTGAACTAAAAGAAGTAGCCAAATGTACCTAAATGTTGGCTTTCATCAGAAATAGGAGTAAGGGATTCTGCACTGTTCCCTATTTATTAATCTTATGCAAAAAGCACCACCACAGTGCAGTGATAGGTGGCAGTGCATTGCCAGCCAAACAAGCAGACACGAGCAAAGGAGAGATAAAGAAAGAACAGCATGAAAAACTGTGTCTTAGATCAAAAAGGAAAAGGAAGCAGATCTGTTGGCTGGGAGGAATTAATGAGTTTATATGGCAAATTTATCACTGCTGGTTTGGTAAGTGGCTCAGGGAGTAAACCCTCCACAGATATCCTGTGCCTGCAACCTAACCTCTAGAAATACAAGGAGCAATTCCAGGCCCAGGGTAACACAGCCCAGCTGAAGCAGGTATTTTTCTCCCATGCAACAGCAGGAAGTTGAACATACATTTTTGATCACTAAAGTCTGTGCAAATAGAAAATTTCTGTTTTCTGTCCTTAAATTCAGAAGCAGTTAGAAGCCATGACAGGGATGCAAGAAGTGTCCTGGTCCTTACAGACAGGATACAGCTTTACATTAGCTTGCTTACTAAAAATGTCTTGCTACAGTCTTGTGGATTCAGCTTCCTCAAATTGTAGTTCTATAACCTCTGAAGTTACAACCATTCAATTAGTTGGGCAGAAACTTGAGCAGAAAGACATACTACCTCTCAGATTTATTCTGAAGAAGAAATATTTGTATTCAGTTACTACCCCCTGCCTCTTGCAAAAATTAACTGTGGAATGCTGCTGCTGCATGCTGCAGAGGCTGATACTTACTCTTAATGAGAGAAAAAACACAAATACTTTTAGTGTTTTGATTTCAGACAATTTTCTGTTTTCCCAATTGAAGTTCAGCTTTCATTAAAAAAAGAAAAATTCCCAAACTGTGATAAAGCATTTATCTTCCCCTTCTTCCCTTCCAACCTGGACCATTCTATGATTCTACTTCCACTCTTAAGCATGAAAATGTTCATTATCCCTTGGACACAACAAATTTTGAAAATACTCAACAATCACTCCACTGAAAACCACATCATAAATGTGAGCAGTTTCTGTGGAGAACATGGCTAGAGTTAAGGGCTGAAAGAGTATGTAAGCCAAGAGCTGTGGCTGAGCCCATTTTTAGGTGGCTACATTGCATCATGACCATTGTCTTCTAAACATTCTGTGGATTTGGATACAAAATTAATTTCCAGCAGCATTATCGGTTGAATCACAAACAAGAATGGGTGAACAGTTGTGTTGTTTGCATACAAGTAGCAATGAACAGTAATTTTAAAAAAAGGGTAATTTTCATTTGAGATAAATAGCTATGTTGGTACTATTGACTTTGGTAACAATTTAATGAGAATAAAAAGACACTAATTCTCACTGGCCACTTGATGACTCAGAAATCATTGCTAAATATATAGGTTTAAAAAAATGAGGACATGCTATGCAGTGTTGTAAACTTAAGATGACAGTTAAATAGTAGTATGCATTATCATCTGACTTGCGTAGTTGAGACTGAATAGCTGATCCCAAAATGCTTCTCAGTTCTGCTTGTAGAATAGTTGGAGCAAGCAGACTTTCTTAGAACTTGCTTGAGGATAAATGAGTTATCAGGAATAAAAAGCATTGAGATTTCAATTTATGTAATTTTATGTGAGATAGATAACAGAGAGCAAATATAACCAGTAAGAAAGTGCAATTTTTATGTGATCCCGCTGTGAATGATAATCATACTTCAATGCAGTGAGTTTCAGTCACCATACTGAATGCAGTGACAACAAACACAAATGTTTCATGCTTTCACGGTTTTGACAGTTTCTAATTTCTCCACCTAAAACTTTTCTTAGAGAACAAACAAAAACCCAAAATTCAGTGCATGCACATCAAGTTAGTCACCTGGAATCTACAGTTTCTCAGCTGCGTTCTGAATTACAAGAAGCTAAGAGGATGTATGAAGACAAGGTATGGATGGATTTGTGTGTTAGCATTAGTGCCAATGAAACTGGATATGTGGGTGTCTGAAATGTTCTGGATACATAAGGAAAGCCTTTTGATAAGGGATTGCTTCAGAAAAACTTTGTGGACCACAACATAAATTACATTATCCTCAACTGCATTTGTTTATATTATTTTTAAGAACAAGTTATCTTTCTCTGACACAAAATAGCTTTGCAAAACTTATTGAACACGAAATAGTTTTGCTGAATGTATTAAGAGCATACCATAAGTTATGCCTTCTGAAAATGCATAAAATTATTCTGCACTACAAACACACTTGTACATGCAGGACAAGAGTGTTGTTCCACTATACTAGTGGACTAGAGAATATATCAGCAAAAAATAGGCAGTATAAATAGCTTTTTATTTAAGTCGTACTGCCCAGAAAAATTCTTTGGTAATTTTAGAGAACGTACAGATTACAGCAGGGCTGAGAAGCATTCAGGTGCCCAGAGATGCCCCATTGTGAGTTAAGAAAATTTAACATACATTAAAATCCAGAGGCTTCTTATGAGCAGGACATAATAGAGACAAAGAAGTCAGGCTGGCCAGCACCTTGTATTCAAGCCACTTCTAATCTTAACCAATTCTTAATTAGAAAGCATGAGTCTTGACAAACTTTTTTTAACCGCTCTTTTTCTCAAAGACCAACTTCTTTCCAGGTGGTACAGCAGGGAATTGATGCAGACAAATGGAGAGAACTTCTTACAGTCCAACCACAGAATTTCTGCCATGTCAGTAACTGCAGCTTTTCATATTGTTTCCATATCACATCCGATGTGTTTTTCACTTATTTCACTGCTTTGGATTCCAGTTATATAATCAATGTGACTGTCTTTAAATTCTTTCTCATTTTTGGTGAAAGATAATTCATGTTTTCCTTAGAAAGTTACCTGAAAACACTTGCTATCCATTCCCTTTGAAAATTAGTGGAGCTGATGCATGCAGAAATGCTTGATAGATCCAAATCCATCTTAGATTACAAGTCATGAGGATTTAGGTATCCTTCCCCTAAATATTATTGGAAAGGGAAAGTTAAGGTCACAGGAGTGCCATGAAGTTTGGCAGAGCTGATAGTCTCTGATCCAAAAAGGTCTGAGATCGGAATGGCAAGGATCTGTGGAGCCATGCTGTACGTGTACTTGCAGCATAAAGCAGAGCAGGAAGAACATCATGTTTTATCATTTCTATAGGGTTCCATTTTTATCAATTCCATTGATTCACATGTATCAAAATTCATGCTAGTCAATTCCAAAAGTGACTTTTCACAGCATGAACTGTGGAAAATTTGTAAATTAATCTCCATTACTGTAATTCATCCTCAAGGAAGAGTATAATATATGGTATGCTTTTTATGTTATGTCTATTTACCTGAATTCTTTTGATTTAAAATATGCGGTGCACAGCGTAATGTCATATCACAATGTCATACAGCTGTAACTGTAGTGTATATTCCTTAGGCATGTTTCCTTTTATAATGTTTACCTCATAACAGATACAAAATTGGAAACTATGAATCCATTTAAGGCTATTTTTCACAGTCTATCGACTCTAGAAAATGCTGTGTTTGTATTTCTATAAAAGAACATACTACTTAGTCCAATAAAATTGCTTTAGGATAGGAACTGTAACACACTGAATTGCAAAGGTAGAATTTATTGAGAGACAAGTTGATAGCTGGAGATCATTTGATCTCAGGCTGCTATGTGGAGTCATTCCTGGGAAGGTGTGAGAGAGAATCTAAATAAAGCTTTTGCAACTGTACATCTTTTTTAGAGCAAACATTCCTCTGCAGCTTCTCTGGCAGGAGAACACCTTGGCAACTAAAATTATCAAGGGAGTAGATGAAAACTAAAGCCAGTGCACATTGATGGCACCAGGTAGTTTCAGCAGTCAGAAAATCTGGTACAGAACTTGTTGGGTGTAAATGTAAATATGTAAGTGTTCTGTTTGGATATGCCTACATTAATATCTTTATTAAAAAGTGTTGTAGACTAGTCCATCATCTCATACAATGACAGAAGTATTTGTTGAGAGAAAGTGATTACCACTTGGAGTAAAATCTGTTTGCCCGTAGATTTTTATAATATATTTATAGCGAAAGAATGTACCTCCCTGCCTTAGCTACTAAAACCTGCTGTTAGGCCAAAGTGTGTCTGTAAGACTTTCACTGTATCATTAAGCACAAATTGAATATGGATGAATATTTGCTTGGGACGAAATTCACGCTTAATTAACTTAATTACAGGAAAGGCCTTGTGTGAGGACAGCTCTTTCTGTCTCTGTCTGTGAACATCCTATTGATCATGTATACACAGTCATTGAGCTGTGTAGAGAGTGCACTTCAGGCTTAGATTTTCCGTGGAAATAGGGAGTAGTTGTGTAAGGAGGGTTTCAGGGAGAAGCAATCTAGGATTTACTCAGATCTCTCCTTCTGAGGGAGGTCTCCACAAGATGAAAGAAACCTCTTTCTTAAAGGACCTCAGGCAATGATAGGAAGACAGTGATAATGTCCTTCTGCTGCTTAGGCATTGGAGGTCTAGGAAGAGAGGATCAATGATTTTGTTTGATTTTTGGGTAGGAAGAACTTAACAAGGTGTTCAGAACTTTCCTTGACAACATCCTCTCATATTGAGGATGCAATGAAATCGGGCCTAATTAATAAAAGAAAACAACACAATTATGACTACACCTAGGAAATAACTCTGCTGAGCCAGAAGATGACATTTGGAGTTCTTTTGAGTCAAACCTAGAGAAAAACTGAAAGAAATCCAATGTACTATTTAAAATAAAATACAATAAGGTAATTTGTACTTAATATTTGTCTTTATTCTAGGTCAAAGATCTTGAGAAGCAGTTGCACCTAGCTCATTCTGAGACAGCAGAAGCTCAGACAGAACAGGATCAACACAGCCAAGGATCTGGAATTCTGAATGATCGGATTCATCAATTGTTGGTAAAAAAACCTCATAGTATTAATAAAAAATATCTTTCTTTCTGAAAGCCTCTCCTTACTGCAGATGTTCATATTTGTACATTGCTTGTTCCGAAGGGCAGCAGCCCCTTTATAAATAAGTTTGACTTTTTATTAAAATTTTTAATTAGTTGTGAAGAAAGTTTCTCAAAGGCCTTTGCTATTAGCATTGCAGGGTGTTCAGAATTAAGATTAACTTTGTCATAAATTCAAAATCTTTGAATCCTATGCAAATCATATTATCCAAGATTTTCTGAACAGCACTAAACATTCCTTTGTAAGTGATTGAGAATATTAACAAATTGAACAAATGTTATGACATAAGTGTGGTTTCATCACAACTGGCTTCATCTACTATAATTAGCCTTGCTTTTTTTCTTACATAGGATTATTCCTTAATGACTGAATTTTGGGATATTAGTTTGTGTGGTTTCATTAGATTTGTTTACCCATTTGGTGTTACAGTACTTTTGAAGGAGGTGTTGAAATGGTTTCATTCCATATGGTGTTCTCCTATGCAAGAATACATTAGTGTAAATCTTTTCTTACAGATTATACATAGCTCTAGAGAAGTCTGGAGTCAGAATAATAATTTCATAATTGAAGGTTAGGAATCTAATTTTAGGATTCCGTTTGTTGCTGTGTCTTCAGCTCATGTCTTCATTCTACATTCCCTGAGCTTCCTACTTAGTTCTCTACTTTAGCTTTAACAACATGCAGGTAGTTAATAATAGCAAAAGTTATGATTAGCAGAAACACCTATTGATAATTCAGTTTGGGCACATGTTAAATTAATATTTTTCAAATTAGTAGCTCTGAAAGGTGTATGTCAGTATTTTTAATACTATTTACACTTTAAATTGTCATTTATAATTATATACTGTGAAGATTATGTCTGGGGTGGAAAAGATTTAAGCTCTGAAGAACATGTGACAAATTACTGCATGAAATGAAACAAGCAATGAACAATTCTTAGTAGTGGTAAATCTGGGTATTTATCAAAGAGCAGCTTTCCTTGGCATACAATGTTGTGATTCAGCAGTTTTCATTTGATGTTGACACAATATAATCTTATTTCATTTTGTAGCTTGTACTGATTTGGGGATAGATGTAAAATGTCATGAAAGACTTCATCTTTGAGGTGTTACATACTTCAAAATAATTATAGTAGCAATATATAAAGTTAAGAGTTACTGCTTTGTTGGAATAAACCATATAGGAGGTGTCCAACTAGTTTAGCCAATGTTCCTGTCTTTTGCCAAGTGTAAATCCATGCAGTAGCCCCTATTCCGATACGTAACCATGTAACTGAATGTTGCTAATGTTAAGAGAAATAATTAAAATATCCTAAATGTGACTCAAGGAAGGAGATTACTTCAATGTCTTGTAGACTGAGCTTCATAAAAAAGAGATACAACTAAGTCTAGAAAAAGAGCAGAACAAGCGGTTTTGGGATTGGAACACAGAAAACAGCATCACCATTGACCAGCTGAGGAGAGAACTAGACAAAAAAAACATGCAATTGCAGTGCATGGAAAACACGGTGGAGGAAATGAGGACTGAATGTCACAGACAAATGGAGCTCCAGGTTGGTGAGCAACTGCAGCGTGATAGTGTTTGGGACAGAAAGTGTGCTGGCTGCGGGCAGTGATTCAGATAGAAATACTGCCATGCTGGTTGCCATGATTGAGAGGTTTCTAGAGCTCTTGTGCCAATGTTTTCCTTCCAAAGTTGCAGATACGTGACAGTCAGAATTTGCCTTTTTTTTAATCTTTTAATCTGACCTGTCTAGCCTTCATTTCTTTTTACTGATGAGGAAGCAGAAGCCTTATTTTTAATTTTGATTTTTGACATACTAGCCTTAGGAGAAAAGGAATGTTCTGGTAGTATGCTTGATTTTTAATCTGTAAAACTCTAAAGCAACATTTTGCAAATTTCTAGAAAGTTAGATGCTGCCAGACATAACAAACTATAGAAGGTAGTATTTTCAGTAGTGAGCACTTCAGTAAGAATAATCAGTAAATTAAAGGCCTTCCTAAAGCCTTACTTTATGTAGTGCTTAATGAAAACATAATGAAGTTTGTGTTTATAACCCTAAGCTGAATACAGGGATCTGTCAGAAAGAATTACTTCTGACAAAGTAGATTCCTAGACAGTGACTTACAGTACATTCCCCGTTCTTCAAAACTTCAGCCCCTCAAAAATGAGCTGTAATTGGGTAACTCACTTTGAATTATGAATGAAGATCAATTCTCCTATTTTCTGCCAAACCACGGTCTTGTGCTGCCTCACACAATGTTCTATGTTTTCTCAATCCATTTTTCCCCTTTAAAGCCCTTCCACCAGGAAGTTCATTCTTTTCTGTTTCTGTTTTGTACTGCATTTCCTGAGTCACAGTACTTTGTACTTTAAATGGTGCACTTTGCTGCCTGCAAGAATAAAATCAGTAATAAATTATTCATATACATAATTTTTTTTTCCAACTTACAGTGCAGTTGAATTTTAATGCTTATGATTCTTTAGCCTCAGCTCCTCTAAACTTTATACCAACCGTACTGATTACATTTTATTTTTTTTCATCAGTTAAACATTTTTCATTTTCTATGATTAAAACAACAATACTCTAAGAGATACTTCATTTATTATAATGGAGGCAGAGGAAAGAAAATGAGAAGAATCACAGTCATCGTAGACCAGACCATGTTGACCTAGTTCTTTGATAAAACTCAGATGTTTAAGATGAACTATAGAAAAGCAGAAATGTGACAGGAGATTCTGAAGCAGAAATAAACATTTCTCTTGGTTGATCTTTATATTGCTGTTATTCAGATGGCTGCAATTCAGGAAAAAAATGAAAGCATTGGAAGAATCTCATCTTCGACTGGTCAACTTGAGTCGACCAAGGAAACAGCCTATAAAGTTAAAGAAGATCTTACAGCCAAACAAATCAATTTGGAGACTGCTGAGAAAACAATGTCAAGTCTGGAGGAGAAAGAGGGAGCCCTTGAGGTTACCAATAAGGAAATCAAGAAGCTATATTCACAACTTGGCAGTAGGATGCAGGAGCTCCAGCATCTGAAGAATGAAGAGGACTGTTTACACAATGTACAGTCAGAGTGTGAAACGCTGAAGCTGCAGCTGTTAGAGAAGGAAAGGATTGTTGAGATCTTCCAAAAGCAAATTGATAACATGACACAGATCGTGGGCCAGCATAACCGAACTGCTGGAGCAATGGAAGTTGAGAAATCTCAGCTTATAAAAGAAATAAATGACTGGAAACTTAAAGTAGAAGAACATAAGGTGTGCAAATGATGCTGTATTTATGTCTGTGTAAGACAGCAAATGTTTTCTGTTTCTAAATCCGTACCTTAATGTGTTAATTCTGTGGTTGTAAAGCAGGCCAGATAATGCAGCTTGAAAACCAACAGCAATAGAGGAGTTAGTGAACAAAGAATAATATTATTACATTACCAAAAATTAATAATTGACTGTCGCAAAGCAGTTGCCAAAAGGTTTGTAAAAGCTGGAATATAATGTGCTGTCCTCAGTGATAGAATTTTCCATACCAGTAACAGAACCAGAAATACAAAGTGTTACTGAGAAATAACAGACAGTGAACACTCTGAATTCCAAATGGAGGACACTGTTTATAAGTGGTTATTTCTCAGACAAGAATTAAAGGATATGGTGGTCTTATGCAGGTCAGCATCTTCTGAAAACGTTCACTCCAGATAGGGAATTTCATCCTCTTCTGTGAGAAGATTAGGAGTGAATATAGAACTAGTGCTACAAGAGGATGGAACTAATTTTCATATATACCTGGTAAGGTTAAACATCATGTGAAACCATTGCATCAGATTCTATTGTACCCTTTTTGCTTGGATTAACAGTTTTCACAAAAGTAATTTATTTATTTTGCTCTGTCATTCCTTTCTTGCCCCAAACTCTGACAACTGAGATTTAAAGTAATGATGATGTCTGTGCATCTTTGTGGTTATTTTGTATAATTAAGTATATTATGCATGACTACTGTTGGTTTTTATGTAAGTAGATTGCTAAGGATGAGAAAGAAGCCAGAATACGTGAAATGGAGGCCCGACTGAGTGAGCTGGAATTGGAAAAGGTTGAACTGGTAAACACATGCAGTGAGAGACTCCATGCACTTAATGATATGAAACTGGAAAAAGACCAGCTAATGAACGAACTCCAAGCCAGTCAGAGGGAGCTAGCTGGCCTTGCAGGTAGGGAGCCTTGACTTAGTGCAGTTCCAGCAGTTGCTAAATTGGGCTGCTCTTAAAAATAGAAGAGAGCAACTTGCTTGCTGAATCCAAATATGGTTGCTGATACAGCAGAAGGGCTGCCTACCAGCACAGGGTGGTCAGATTGCTTCAGAGAGCTAAGTCATGATTTGGGATTCTGGCACAGAGTGATGGGAATACAGTCTTGATGGCAGTCTCTCACTACTCTGAGCAAAAATACTTAAACCACCTGACTCTGGAGTCAAAGAAGCAGATCTAGTAAATCACAGAATAGAAACTTGACTATTCTTTCATTTAAGAGCAATAGTGGATGCCATTAACCATCTATGGTCAAAATACAATGGAACTTATTTTTTGTTTTGTTGTAATTTTGCTACAATGTTATTTAAAAGCTTATGTTCTAACACCAAGAACTGTTTTCACAATTAATGTGTGAGGAAGCAGATTAAGATAGTATTTGAAAAAAATAATAGGGGCTGGACCCAAGGCAACCACCAAAATTCAGGGAGATCCTCTGTTAAATCTGCAATGCAGCCAGACAGATGATACTGTTCACATGCTTTCCTCTCTACGCACCCCTGTACTCTCAGAGAATACCCACTGGTAACGTTTATTTCTTCTTAACTCAGCTATACTTCTAAACTCATTAAGCTTTGTAAAAATTAAACAGATATTGTGATTTTTGAATGGAAGGTCTGTTGTAGATTTGACTGGTTCTATCAGGGTGAATGAGAAGAAAGGCTTATTGGAGCGATGACCACAGAGGAGTTGGGGCCAAGCTGTTGATAGAGTGTGAGCACACGGCTGGCTTATAGCACTGTGGGCTGACAGGAGCTGAAGAGAGATACAAGAAACAGAGCTGATAAGTGGAGTTGCAGGAGAATGCTTGACAAATTAGATCAGTTCAGACCTAGATCTGTCTGTAAGTGTGGCTGGAGAGAAGAATGACAATGGCAATGTGCTGTCTCACTGATACCTTTAACTTTCACAATATGCAGTTGGTTCTAGCAGCAGATTTATGTGGATTTATAACAATTTATTGAACTGTTGCTTTGGCAAGCAACCAGAGAACACATTTGTTTCTGGTGAAACAGAATCTTTTGCTGACATGCAGGACAATGAACTACTAGTTGTGCATTTCTTAGCAGTGGATGCCATTTGCTTTATGTCTTAGTTATCTGCATATCTAATACTCCTTTAAAGAGAGTAGGCAATAGATCAGTTGTCTTAGTCTAGAAGAATAATAATTTTTGTCATTGTAATTTCTATGTTTACTTGCTTTCACCAGAGGGATTTGAAGATTTGAAGAGGGATTACCAGGATAAAATTGAGGAGATGGAAAATACTGCAAACAGACTGAAAATGCGGTTGAAATCTGCCCAAGCTGAACTGGAACAGACCAGAACTGCTCTAAAGACTATGGAAGGGTCTGATGGCCATGGTAATTATGGATTGAACTTCCCAAAAAGCACATTTGTCTTTTTAACAAGAGGATTTTTCTAAGTGTTGATCCTTCAATAGATGCTATAAGAATATTCCAGATATTTTATGGAATAAATAAACAATATTGCAGATGACAAATATTTTTATTTTACCATTTACTATATACTGTAAAATTTAAATCATGAGTTGAGTTTTCTTAGGTGATGTTTATGCATATTTCCAGGGAATGCTTGCTTGTCTTGTGCTTGTGATAGGTCTAGAGCCACTGCCTTGGACAAAACTCTAGCTGATTCTAATGGATGGTTTGCACACATACATGACTACAGGATCCTCATTCAGCTTACTTGTGTTAACATATTGCTGATAACTGACTTCCAGAGTCATTTGTCAGAAACTCCAAATCCATAATTAATGTTGTTAATTCAGAATTAACCTTGCCTTTTACAGCTATGAAAGTTGCAGTGGGAATGCAGAAGCAGATCACAGCCAAGAGAGGACAGATAGATGCATTGCAGATCAAGATTAAATTCTTGGAAGAGGCAATGACGAATGCTGCTAAGGTCACAAGACCTCCATGTACAAGTATTTTACTGTGTCTAGAGAAACTTTCCTTTGGAAAAATGCATGGCCAAAAGGACAATTGCCCAAGAAGGAGCAAAGAAAATTTTACTTGATGCAATGGTCACCTTCTCTGTCATGGAATCATAGAATGGCTTGGGTTGAAAGGGACCTTAAAGATCATCCAGTTCCACTCCCTCTGCCCTGGGCAGAAATGGGCACCTCCCACTAGACAAGATTGCTCAAAGCCCCATCCGCCCTCACCTTGAACACTTCTAGGGTCAGGGCTTCCTCACAGTAAAGAATTCCTTCCTAGTATCTAATTTTAATCACTCCTCCTTCAGTTTAAAACCATTACCACTCGTCTTGTCCCTCCACTGCCTGATCAAGAGTCCCTCCTCATCTCTCCTGTATGTACCTTTAGGTGCTGGAAGGCTGCTAAAGGGTCTCCCTGGAGCCTTCTCTTCTCCAGGCTGAACAACTCCAATCCTCTCAGCGTATCCTCCTGGTAGCATGTATCAGGGAATACCTCCACCACATAAATTAGCCTTCTGCATAAGGACAGACTTTAATTTATATTTGTTCTCCATGAAAGATCAGTACTAGTTGCAATGACAATCAAGCTCTTACATATGAGTTACTTTTTAAAATGTCAACTAATACACTCTGTGTCCTTCTGAATTTGGCCCATAGTGCTTCC
>JAOXNG010000026.1:1516182-1533079 GCA_028566535.1 Scolopax minor | reverse complement strand
AGAAAAACACACACAGTTCTTGTTTTCCAAGCGTTTCTACTGGTGTATTTTTTTCTCTGAGAGCTTCCAAATCCAGACTAACATATTACAAAATTACTTTTTCAGAGATTTGCTTATATTTAAGGTAATTACAATTGCTCAGAAAATATTAAATTCCTGGGACACAAAAATTGGAAATATTTCATTTAACATTTGTCTTATTGTCTTATTTATTTCTGTTATGTATGACTCTCAAGTAAAAATTTTTTTTTTTTTTTTGGGGGGGGTGTATTTCTAATTTAATTCTTGAAAAGTCTTTGGTTTGGAAGACTTTGATTTGTAATTAATTTTGTCCTTGTTGGTCTTGGCCTTGTCAAAGGAATTAGAAAAGGATTCTTGTGATTGGAGGACTCAGTATGTGGGTAAACTAAATTTGGATAAAATTTAGCAGTACCAAAAATTTCATGGCAAAATATTAATGGACCCTAAAGCATCTTAAGTACAATTGGGCTACAGAATGTGGTCTAGATGCAATCTACAGAAGACCTCAACTAAGTCTCTGTATACTTTTCTCTGTCATAACACTGCATGTTTATATTTACACAGTGCCTTAACTCACTAATTAAGTGAATTAAGCTTAAGCTAAAGATATGATGCAGAACAGCTGTACAGCATCAAAGAATCTGGCAACTGATGCATACTGTATTAATCTTATGGGACTCTGCTGCCATCTGATTCAATAAAGTCAGGGATCCAGGTGGAAGATGATTACACAATGTCCCATTTGTGGTATGAATATTCCCCTGTCTCCTTCACAGGAAGAGTAGGTACAGACAGATAGACAGTGCTTCTTTACTTATTTTTTCAGCTTCAATAGACATAGCTTTAGCAACTCATCCCATTTTACCATATGTTATGACCTATATCTAGGTCATATCTCTGGAGAGTCCAACTCTGAATGATTTTCTAAAGAAGTCTGATTACAAATGTAAAACTTTTTGAAAATAAAGTAAAAATTAACTGAAGACACATGAGAAATGAGTTTAAGATGAATAAGTTGAATAGGCAGGGGTCTCAAGGCATGCAACAGTGTGAATGTCTTTATTTGGACCTTTGGTAGAGGGTCACCCAGTAATAAAATTAGATTTATTATAATGGAATTTTAATATTGTCAAAGGCTTTTAGAAGACATTTGATGTGTATATATACAATCTAAGCCATTTCACTGGTGATTGAGAATTCAAAGTGAGACCTGTAAATATATCTTTAATGGAACTCTTTTCTGATATTTTTTCTGGGTACATGTTTGAAAAAAGTAAATAAATTCAAATTGCTGAAGAGATATGAACATACTGGAAGTTTCTGAATTTGTCATTCAACAAACACTTTTTATTACATTCAAAGAATCAGATTTTTTCTTTGAGGGACAAAATGACGCATACCTTTTATATCCAAATATATTTACAATTGAGAGACTGAGGTTGTTGTGCTAAGGATGAAGTGTTCCACCATTGTAACATTGCACAGATTATGTTATAGGAGGCTCAGAACACAGTAAAGGTAATGGCATACTCCATCTGAAGAAATTTTTCTTTCTATTAAGATAAACTATTGTTGTCTATCATGCTCAGTAGGCTAAATGCTTCCCTGTTTGCTATTCTTAACAAAAGAGGTGACTTCATTGCTATAACATTATCTTATTACATTTTCTGATGCATTGAAAATTATCTGATGCCATCCAAGTATTAAAAATCAATCTGGCTTACATGTGGCTTTCACAGAAACCTTTTTCTTTCGTCTCCATTCCATCAAAAGTAACAGAATATGTGTTCATTCTTAGTATATTCAAAACAGAAATTGGTCTATTTTGCACTCAGAATAATTTAATTTTATATTTTAACCATTTTACTTTACACTGCATGAGATTAGTTATGCTACCCAGAGCAATATTTCCACCAAGAAGTAACTTCTTAAACAGATCTCCAGTGGTAACCTCTAATTACCCAAATATCTCTTAATGTTTATTGGTATAGTATATTAAAGATCTAGTATTTTATAATGTAGGTTTACTTTGACCCTGCAGAAAAATACATAACATATTAGATGTGTTTTTTCCAGTCTGGTCACACATCAAATAGATAAACCATCCCGATTCAAAAGAGCATTTCAACATATTTGCGTTTAAGACTGTGCAGCATTAATTTGTATGTATGAAAATAATGTATGTAAAATTAAGTGATTTACTTCATAAGAATACTTAATTTAAGTGCTCACATGTCTGGAAAACTTGACTAAAGATCTTCTGCCGCTCAGAAGATACTCCATAATTCAGTTTATTTGATTATTCTCTTATATTTTTTCTCAACATTTATCAATTATTTTCAGACTGATATTTCTTAACATTTCTTTTGAAATATTATCTTACAGAATTACTGAATTTGATCATTATGTGATTTTCCATTCTTCCTATGACATGTGACATTGTTTCTAATCTATAATGAGATAAGCATTATCTAGGAAAAGCATATTGAGAATTCACTGCTCATCAGTCATAAAGGGCGAAGTTTTGAACTGTTCTGTCTATGAGGATTCAGAACATTGAAATACAGTGATGTCAATATTTGCAGATGTCTTGGCTGGTGATAGGACAGACACTTTAAAACTGCATGCACTTTTTAAACAGCTTCCATCAACAGGCAGGGCAGAGAGTGCCAGGTAGCTACCACAAGCTCCATTCTCAGTAAATGTCCTTGTTTCTCTTTTCCAGTACTGGCTCTTTGTGACTGGCCCTGTAGATGGAAAGGGGTTATTTCAAATAGGATTAATTTCAGTAAATGTAGAGCCTAAAATATAGGCTACTCTGTCTGAACTAGTTATCTAAACTTCCTTTATTGGAAGAGGAAGACACTATAGGGTGAAATTAATGTAATGTCATCTGAAGGTACTCATCCATCAAATGATGGTCACACCTTAAAAGAGCATGTTTCTCCAGTGACTTTAAAGGGCACCAGAATTTACTTTCTTGGATCTTCTAAATTTAGGTAAGGTAAGGTCTGTATTTGAAGATTGACCAGACAGTGAAGAAAAAATATTTCCATAGTGGCTGAAAATTGTATAAACTGTTACAATTACAGCATTTTATAACAATATATAGCATATTTTATACATCACATAGGAAAGGCTATTCTCATTGTAAGAACTTGTTGAAAAGAAAAAAGAAATTAAAAATTCCACCTTTTTTTTACCTCAATAGCTAAATGTATATATAGAGAGAGGTCATTAATATAATTTGAGTACTGAATGAATTATGGGTAGTTTTAGAGCAATAAGCTGTGGCAAGTTCTTATACTTGTTTCAGATCAAAGAAATGTGAACAGTCCTAGCTAGCATGTCACTATATAGTTCAAAGGGAGAGACAACACAAGACTTTTTTTGATATGAAAAGTAAAAAAACTTATATTTTACTATTGACTGTAATTCGGTCAATCTTTCACCTTATTAAATGACAGAGGCAACACTTTGGTCAAGAATATATTTTGAAGTGTTTCTAATGCTGTATTTAGTGAACTAGTATAGGGCTACCTATCAAGGTGTTATTTCAACTGTTAAAGTTCTGAAATACAAATGATTTTCTGTCATGAAGTGCTAGATACTATTTAAAGTCAACAAAATATGCCCAAGGACAGAATGTGATGTGTTCCCATGTCATCTGTTTTTTTCATGCAGCAGAGTCTATTTGACTACCTTTTGGATGGGAAACTCAAAAATGAAATAGGAGAAAATAGAAACCAAACTTTGTTCTTTTTGATTTTGAGAATAAGGTACTTTCAAAGTTATGTAGAACTTCAGGACACTGACACACACAACACAGAACTAAGAGTAAATAAATACAACATATTTTATAGCCTACCTTGGGGAAGCTGTGACCACCAACCTTTTTCATTATAAGAATTTAGAAATCATTTTATCCTATAGTTGAGAATAAAACTGCCTCTCTCAATCACTAACAATAGATTTTTTAGAAACAAGCAGATACTTACTTACCTAAGAAAGATACAACACAATCTAAACTGCACTTCAACCATTGGTGTGATTCTAACTTCATCTACATTTGTTAAAATAAGCTGAAGTTGCTGATGTTACACAGTGTGAATCTGGGGAGAAGCAATATGTACATTAGTATAGGAACTTTCCATGCTCTCCAATACATAATGAGCACAGCATACTATTGTCTGAAGAAATAGTGTAGATGTGCAATTTTGTCAAACTGCAGACCAAATGAGTCCCATTGCTATGTACTTTACTCTTAAATGTCACATTTGTAATTAGTTATTGCTGAGGGACCTTAGACTGTATGTGGTGGGTTGACCCTGGCTGGATGTCAGGTGCCCACCAAATCACTCTATCATTTCCTCAGCTGGAAAAGGGAGGGGAAATAGAATGCTAGGCTCATGGGTCTAGATAAGGACAGAGAGATCACTCACCAGTTACCGTCATGGATAAAACAGAATCGACTTGGGAAAAATTAATTCTTCACTAATCAATCAGAGTACTTTAATGAGAAATAAAAGCAAATCTTAAAACAATTTCCCCCTATCCCTCCTTTCTTCTTAAGCTTAGCTTTACTGCTGATTTTCTCTGCCTCCTCTCCTCAAGTAACACAGGGGGACAGGGAATGGGGGTTGCAGTCAGTTCATCACACATTCTCTCCGACATTCCTTCCTCCACAGAGGACTCCTTTTTCCTCTTCCCCTGCTCCAGTGTGGGGTCCCTTCCATGGAGACAGTCCTCCATAAAATTCTCAAATGTGGTTCCTTCCCACAGACTGAAGTTCTTCATGAGCTATTCCAGTGTGGGTCTTTTCCATGGGGTACAGTCCTTCAGGAAAAGACTATTCCTTTGTGGGTCCCCCACAGAGTCACAAGGCCTGTGAGCAAAGTCCTGACACAAGTACTGCTCTGGAGTGAGCTCTTCTCTCCATTGGGTTGGAGGTCCTCCCAGGAGGCTGCTATAGCACAGGCTTTCCACAGGCTCACAGTCTGGGGTCCTCCACAACCTGTAGGTGGATATCTCCACTGTTAACCTCCATAGGCTGCAGAAGGATTGCCTTCTTCACCATGGTCCTCACCAGGGGCTGCAGGGTAATCTCTGCTGTGGTGTCTGGAGCACCTCTTCCCTTCCATTTTCATTGATCCAGGTGTCCACAGAGTGTTGCCCTCATATTCATATTCCTCTCTCTAGCTGCAATTGCTGTTGTACAGGTTTTTTTCCCCTTCTTAAATATGTTATCACAGAGGTGCTACCACCCATCATGGATGGGCTCATCCTTGGCCAGTGGTGGGGCTGCCTTGGAGCCAGCTGGCATTGGCTCTATCAGACATAGGGGAAGCTTCTAGCAGCTTCTCACAGAAGCCATCCCTGTAGCCTCCCTGCTACCAAAACCTTGCCATGCAAACCCAATACATTTGTATTATTTGACAACTTTATATAGTACATATATATATAATAAAAAACAAACCAAACAAACAAAACCCAAACAAAACCCTAAACTTAATACAGTTGTATATGTATTAATACATATGGCATTATGTCAGTATATCTATCTATCTATCTATATACTAGTGTGTTTTTTCCCTAAGAGAAAAAATGGTGACCTCTTTATCAAGTCTAGTATGCTTGTGTGTGCGCAATTTTCTTTCAGAATTTTCTCTTTGCTTTTTTTTTCTGATGCTCAGATCTCCAGAAAATCAACATTTCTTTGCCCTTTAAAGGCCTTGGATGAATAATAATTCTAGGAAGACTCATCTAATCTATTTTAGATGCTTTTCTTAGGATCAGATGAATCACACTCAGGAGACACCTTTTCCTCTCTCATAGGTACAAAGGGTTTGTAGGGTGACTTTCCTAGCCTTAAACATCTACCGGTTTGATTCCTACGTGAAAGCAGATAAATATCTCCCAAAATAGTAGAGACAGTAAATCATTATTTTAAGTAGAATAAATTCCAATGAAAGCATAGAGAAAACAACAAAAAAGAGAAGCAAAACAAATAAGTATTGTTAGAATTGACATAGCAGAGCAGAAAATCAGGAATAAAAAACATTGGAATAATCTTCATGTGTGTTTTCTTCTTGTGCATCATACATAGTTGAAGGTTCATACATTTAGGAATCAATTAATGAATTCCCTACTTTCTATGGATATAAATATGGATATAGATAAATACAGATGATATAAAAATTTTAGAGAGTCAGCATAATCACAAAACAATTAAAATCTATTCTGGGGACAGAAAGTGAAGGTAGCAATTGCTTTGGCTACAACTTTAACAACATTTAGAAAAATGTCATGCTTCCTTACTCATTTGCATTTCTGTCTAATTCTGGAGGCACTTAAAGCCTGCTAGGACGTTACCTTGTCAACCTGAGAGCTACCCAGAACTTAATTACTTGTGATTTCTGAAAAGCCTGATCTAAACAGCAACACCTCTACTGCAGACCTTTGCCAAAGGCCTGACTAATCTAAACACATCATAATTTCTTGCAATGAACAATTTTTAGGCTTCTTGTGTCCTTTCCTACCATAAAGCTACAGCCATAAGTTCCGCACACCACACAGGGGATGTGGCTGGGTTCAATAAGCTGGATGAGTTATATATATGAATTGGACAACAGCTTTGGGATTAGTTATTTCTCCTGGGAAGCAAGTGATAAAAATTTTTAGGATTGAAGGATTCAAAACTATATTTCCAGTGATCTCCGCCAATAAGTTAACTAAGGTAGGCTGATCCCTTAGTCACAAATCTATAGCTTTGAGAAGAAGATACTAATCTGCAAGTCTCTGATAACTTGAATATATTTATTTTAATATAATTTTAAAGTTAATAAATACCAAGAGACTTGGAGATTGAACTCTAGCTGCAAGTTGCTACCTGAATAGTTAGTTTCCTGAATCATGTTTCTGCTCCCCTGTTTTTCCTCTTGTCTTTTTACTACAGTGTAATCTACAGGACTGGCAAACACATTCTGTTCTTTTCCTTTTATGTTTTATACCTGGAAATAACATGCTGAAACTACTATCCTGGAATGCAGATCATGGTTCATTTGAAGAACTCAAATTTCCTGCTTCTTGACTGTTGTTAAAAATTTGGTATTATCATTATCACGATCTGTTCAAAAAGAGATTTACTCTTCAAAGAGGTTTCAATGTTCTGTATAGTGAGCGGATGGAGAGTTATTAATTGAAGGTCAAATGAGGGTAAAATCTGAGACATTGCTGTACCTGGCATCCCCTATCTGTTATTGCTATTCTGGCTATTTCCTTGCAAGCACTTTCTCCTCTCCTACAGCTTTGGCAATATGAAAAACTGTAGGTTTTCACTGGCATTCAAGTTTGCTCCAAAACAGTCATTATTAAAGTGCTTTGCTCTACTTCATAAGGAACTCTGCACAGAACATGCAAATCATACTGAAATTATCAAATGAGAAATTATTAGAGGGGAACTGGGAATCTGCATGGGTAGGTATTACCAACAGCTAAACTCTCCTTTCATTTATGACGACCATTCCTATTACTAGGTTCTCATAAATACAGATATTTGTCTTCAAAAATACAAATATCTGTCATAGACATGAAAGCTTTGTATTGAAATTACATAATCAACAATGGACCTTTAAGCTACTGTCTTCTCTGTTCTGCAGTACCCTCCTGAGTAGCCTCAAAGCCATGGCACCTCCAACCTCTCTGCTGGGAGGGCTAGAACAGTGCCTAAGTCTTTTTTAACCCATGTGAGGAGGTGATGGGTGAGAGATCATGGCCCTCGAGCCCAGTGTGCAAATTGAGGGCTCCAAATTTGCCGCAGGCTTTCTCCAAGAGGTTGGTTTCTGTGTGCCTCGGACAGAGTTAAGGAAAAATTTGTTCTCATCACTGTTACCTGCACCTGAATTCCATAGGATCTTAGAATTGTAATGGTTGGAAGCGATCTTTAAGGTATTTTCAGGGTCCCTAGGGAGGCCAGCACTCAGAAACCAACTCCTTCTGCCACGCAGGGGGAAGTAGCCTACCTGCGATGATGTTGTCCAGCAGGGTGGTGGGCATGCAGAAGATCCCTACCAGCAAATCGCTGACAGCCAGGTTCAAGATGAAGAGGTTGGTGACTGTACGCATGTGTTTGCTCCTCAGGACGATGAAGCAGACCACCCCGTTGCCCACCATGCAGAGCAGGAAGATGAGGAGGTATGAGGCGATGAAGATGGCGGCCACTGAAGGCTGATGAAGGTAGAAGTCCACGTAGGAGACGTTGCCTTCAAAGTAGAGGTACTTGTATGTCCCGGTATAATTTAGCGTGGGAGGCCAATCGAGTGAAGAGTTGGAGTCCATCTTCTTACTCATGTTGTCATGGGCCTTAAAAGATATTTTTTAAAAGGTCATTTTTAGTATCCTTGATGCTGATCTGAAGAAGTGTGACTGGTTTGGGTACACTGTGTGCTGAAATACATGCAAAGCTTGTCTATACTCATCCCTCCATGGCTGGCTTTCAGTCCATGTCCTGAGCCTCCCCAGATAGGGAAAACAACAAATTTTCTTAGTTTAATTTTACAACACAGACATACAACAGTGACCAGTAAGACTGCTGAGGGTTTTCTTCCTTCTCCAGACTCCATAAATTAAATCCTTCCTGTCCCAAAGGAGAGGAAAGCAGGACAGGATTAAACTGGCTTCTTGTGTTGTGTCAAGTAAACAAATCAGCAACTGGAACAGGGTATTTCAAGGGGGGGGAGGATTTTAAAAAATCAGATTTCTTGAGAAATCCATTTACTCAACAGCTTGAGTAATCTGGCACTGGGGCAACAGTGAGATTGCTCAGCCATGAAAAACAGCAGTTAAATTAAAGCTGTCTGAAGTGGCACAAACCTTCTGCCTGAACGCATCTAAATCCCAATTTCATTAAAAATGAAATATTTTTGGGGTATGGCTGGTATGAGACCCCAGTGGGTTTTACTTTCCTGCTTACAAACTGCCTGGATCAGGAGATGAGTCCGTGGGCTCAAAGGGTGACACCGGGCAGTGCCAGCCTCATTTCCCAGCTCTGCTGCCGGATTCCCGGGGGATCCAGGGAATCTCTAATCTCTCCGTGTTGAGGTTTTCCTGCTGTAAAAAGGGAGTAATAATTTTCCCGTGTCGTTCACTCACACTGTAAACTAAATTCTCCCACGTTATATTGTATTAGATCGCTGTTGGCAAAAACGACAAGGTTTTTTGAAGAGACTTTTTTTCCATTTCTGAACTTTCTAGATATCTTCATCGACAAATAGCTGTGCCTGCTCTGCTGGAGTAGTGACACTTTTCCTGGGTTGATGAGCTGAAGATAAGAGATGTGAGACTTCATACTCAACAGCTGAAAGAACTAATTTAAGGTAGGTGCCGAATTTGCGTGCCCCAAACTTACTCACTTCCACATTTAACTCGTTGAGATTAACTTTGTTGGCCACAATCTAATTTCTTGCCCTGTAGAATCTATAGTTTTAGGAGATGCTGCACCAAAATTCTACATTAAATCTGCGACAAACTTTTTAATACAGCAGACAACCAGGTAACTCGACTGGAAAGCGGCATTTAGAAGTTTTTTCCATCTTTATTTCATCAACCAGATGGAGACTTTGAAACTTAGGGAAAGAGAGTAGGGAAAGTGATCAGATTGCTGATGCCACCAGCAAGGTAGCTTTTGGATAACCCTTGATTAAAATGGACCCTGGGGTTCCATTTCTTTAACAGGCACATGTAGATCGATGCCTACAGAGGCAGGGGGTGGAGGTGTTCCTCACTTAAAAGAACAGCAACGTTAATTGGGGGCAGAAGGCATAAAATTAATGTACGGGTGCAGGAGCCTCAGTATAAATGGAATTTAAATGAAGGCACAAGAACCCAAATCCCGACGAGCCGGTGTGTGAGGGAAGGGAAGTGCTGGCTACACCTCTTTCCCTATGGAAGGACACTCAGAGTAGACCCTTTCTTGTGTGTAAGGGGTTTGGCTGCCTCCCCAGCCCCCCATGATGGGCTGGTTGTCCCATAGTAGTGACAGTGGAGGGTGACATTCTGCTGTCACCCCGCCTAGGGCAGCCCTCTCCCCAGGAAACAAAAATGAGGGTTAGGTACCAACACTAAAAGGAGAAGTGTTTTTATTTCGTTCTTCTTGCTGGGTTTTACTTAAAAGGCTTTCTAATTTACTTTCTGTCTCTGCCTCCTGTTCCCTGATGTATTTACTCACACCTAAGTCTCAGGACTTTTCTGTATTTTGCCTGGCGATGGAATTCAATAACATCAAAGCCTTTGCAAGTGTTTCAGGGAGCAACTGTGGTAAAAAATATTTATTCTGATGTGCCTCAGGTTTGGAACAAGCAGAGTAGGGAAAAAAACATAAGTTTTTGGGCAAATTCTGCCTTTCTAGAAGTCAGCAGCAATGCAATGTTTGTAATGGGTCTGTATTTTCCCATATTCATTAAGGTAGACAAGAACCTGAAATCTCTTGCAAACATCTGGCTGCTTGTATGTTGGAAGAAAGCAGGATGTACGAGCTGTAAGAGTTGTGTATTCTCCTTAAGCTGAAAGATTATTTATCTCTATTGGGTTTATGTATTTTTCAAAATGATTGAAAATATTTTTATTCAAATATGTTATGTGCTAAATACCTTAACTGGCTAGAGTTCAGAGTCAACTGCTGTGGGAAGTGTTTTAATGCCAATATTACTATTCACTGGAGAGAGCAGGCACCAGTGCTTTTGCCTACAAACGTGCCCGAGATGAAGAGTGTTGGCAGAATTCAAATATAGATATTTGACAGTAGGAGCTTACAATGTTCCTTTAATTACAGATTAAAGGAGCTTGGGTTAACGCAGTGGAAGGGAAATAGCAAGAAATGGAGACATTAATCTGACATTAGGTGTCTGTTTGGAGGAAACAACGCAAGGGATGGAGCTACCCGGGACTAATTGCGGCATTTTGAGAGTAAATGTGGCTCTGCCAGCAAAGGGGAGTGCTGCTCTGGGCAGGCTCAGGCTCCTGGTAGGTCTTCTGTCTGCTTTAGAAAATTTTGGTGAAGAGTAGCAATAAACCCAATCCCAAGAGTTTGGAAAAAGTCAGGCCCTCTGCCCCTTCTCACTCTCTAACAAAAATAAACATGTATTTGGCTCCTTTGATTTGGCTTCTCTGAGGTTTCACCAAAGTTCGTGCTCTCCAGGGTTTCTCTGCAAGTAGGACAGCCTCAAATTTATTAATTTTTATTAATTTGTTATTGTACATTAATGCTAATTTTCTTCTGTAATCTTTGCTTCCCAGAGGTGGTGCTTTAAGAAGGACACTCCAGCTTGGGGAGGATGGCTTTTACCTGTGTCCCCAGTCCCCGTGACCAACAGGACCAGTGCTGTCACGAGCATTTGACACAGAGGTGGGTTTCCTTCCTTGCCTGCTCTCATCTGGTTTTTTGGGGGGTCTCTGGTGGGATGAGGGAGAAATTCTTTGTGATTCCATCATAGAGGAGCATTGCTCCTCTCTGCAGATATGTATATTTATATGATAGATCTATCATATCAGATATATCTATGGTTAAGATTTTATCACTGCTTTGCACTGTATATGCACAACCCTTCAGGGGCTACATGGGCTTTTGCTGGGCTTTTTACAAGTACAAATTCTTACCCAGGCAGTACTTATAGGAGCCTTTGGTCCCAGGGGGACAAGCCCTCGTGGGTCATTTCCCTGCAATGGCAGTATTCTAGTTAAGTAATTACTTACAGTTCTTTTCATTAAGGCAACTGAAATGATAGCTAATCACACTAAAAGCAGGAGGAACAATTTCATAATTACCTTTTGGATATATGTCTTGGATATTTTTTCACTTTCTGACAATGTATTATAAAGCAACAGCTTTCAATGGGCTCAGTAATGAACTCTGGAATAGTTTTTGTAACTGATAAACAAGTTGTTGCAAGGTGCCTCAAGGGAAAACTGGAGCTTTTGTCCTACCTTGTCTGACCGTGGTCACACTAATGAAATCCTCTGTCACTGGGGCTGTGGCCAACGCAGTGAATTGGCCTTACAAATACCAGCACCTCCAGGAAATGGAAAAGGTACACAGATTTTTATTATAGTGAAGCTGAGGTGGAAAAGGATTGGCTGGAAGGAGATGATGAAGGCAGTGCCTCAGCTTTTCCCGAGGTACGCGCCAGCTAAAAGCAGAGAGTGATAAATAATAGGGAGAAGCACAGAAACATAAGTCATCTATGAAAAGGGGGAAAAAATAATGCAATGCATACATATTATAAGATGATAAATAAAAGCAATTTGCTTCCACATGGTAATTTGATAAGGTCCTGGCCTCCCTACTTCATCTAATATATCAGAGGAAAACCTGCAAACAAATAAAACAGGAGCCTCCACGAGTGAAAAACTGCCCAGTCCCATGCTCTGGGTTTTTAAGCATTAAAATCCCAATAACACCCATATACAAATATGCAATATAAAGTCTCATAGCATAACCAGGACACTTTAATGCCACTGGATATAAAAAAAATAATTTTCCATTTTTAAAATAACAGTTCAAGGTAACTATGAAGCAAATGCCATTATTTTTTTGTTGGCTGCATGGAGGGAGTCTGGTAACCACTGGAGCCAGCCCACGCTGCTCCACCTTTGTGATAACCATTTGGTTTTGTTTGCTTGATTTCTGCAGGTGTGAAATCTCATCACAGAACCCTCTGAGGCTTTAGAAGCTGAAACAAAGATAAGGAACGTTCAGAGTCATGAAGAACAGAAGCACATTGTCGTGGAAAAAGAAAATTTAATGTGGTAAGTGCTAAAAAAAAATTATTCTTCTTTTGTCTTGAGCTCTATATTTAGTAATGGGTCAACTACAGAAATTTTCTGAAAACATTAGAAAATGATAGCATCTCTGTTGTGCTGAAAAGGTACAAAATCCTGCTTGCAAAATGCAGCCACGGAGGGATGGCAAAACCAGCAGTACCTCATTCTGTAAGTGCCTTAGAAATTAGTGAGAGACAAATGCATGGATTATCCTGTGACTCAGTGGAGCAGAAAAAGCTAGTGACCAAGGCAAACAAATTGGGTTTTGCCTAAAAAAAAAAATACTTAAAGAGATGAACTGTGAATATTCCCAACTCAGTGAAGTGCTATGGGCAGTTATGTTTAGGAACTGGAAGTACAACTGGTCATAAGTGACCTCTGCCTTCATGAAGAGTGGTGTTTTTGGAGGAAGTAACAGCAGGGAAAGAGATCTGTTTGCAAGCTGGGCCCTGTGGCTGCAAAAGACCATGTCTTCTGGAAACCAGCCTAAAACCAAAATGCTATTCAACAGGGATACACTGCACAGCAACATGGAGCGAGGCAGGAAAACCCAGGGGAGCACTGACTGGGTGCTGATACTATGGACATGGATCTGGGCTTTGAACCAAGGTATGGGAGACAACAGCAGTGTGACATAGGAAAAGGGCAAGTAAGCAGGACAGCAGTGCACAGAAATACCTCCACGTTGGGGCTCGGGCTCATCTCATTTGTTGCACCTAGTTCTAGAATCTGTGTTATTTCAGCACAGATTTGGATCACCTGTGGGAAGACTATGGGAAATCCCAGGAAAGATCAGAGGGCTCAAAAGTGTGACCTCCAGGGAAATACTGTACGAGAAGGGGTCATTTAATCTAAAAAGGTAAAAATGTGACAACGTGTTCTCCCATTTTACTGTGAATTTCAGAAATACTTTATCCTACCTTTGGACATGGAGGACGTTGGAAGGAGAGCCTATCTTTGCTTTCTCTTCCAGAGAAGGAGCAAGGCTTCACCAGCACCAGACTGAAGCCCAAGTGCAGAAACTCTTACTAAGAAAACAGAGCACCTGGGATTGCCAAGATAAACACCACAGGTGAGACAGTCTTTTGCCCAAGATTTCATGAGAGTATCATGAACTGCTTGGAAATGGTTTTAAGGCTGTGTTTTAACTTCATTTTACACTTAATGCCAGTTTCCCATATAAGCAGAAGTGTTCAGTCTGTATAATACAGGACTTGAGCTGCAAAGTACAAACTCTGAGGATAATTGTGAATTAAGGCAGTAGAACTTAAAGTATTTTATTTGGTTTTTCATGCATCCGAATTTCCATGATGTTTTTGAGAATCACCTAGGAGTGTCTTATCTCAAAATAAGCACTGAATAGCACTTGGAAACGGTTGGCTTTCACGTAGGAAAAAGGAGCTCAGAAAGAAAAGCCACACTAAAAATAGCAAGTTGCAATCAAAAAAATAGTTCTTTTCTTACTGACGTTTACTTCTGTAAAGAAAAACAAGTTTTCAATGAGAAGCACATTTCTCATTTTTAAATGGGCAACCCCAGGGAGATGTACCAATCTTGAAGTTGCTTGCAGAGCTCTTAGGAATGGGCTTAAACTGTTTATCCACCCCTGGCAGTCATTTATCCAGATAGTCTGAGCTGGGACCAAAAGAAATATTTTGTCAAAGGATTTTTTTTTTCTAAAGGCCTTAAACTTTTCCTCTCCTGTCTAATTGTAAAGAACACCACCATCACCAGGATTGCTATAATAAACAAAACAACACTTAGCTGCAGGTTACTCATCCCCTCAAGCTAGGAATGTAAAACATTTCACTGAAAAGCCAAATCTCAAATGTAAATCCAAAGATGCTAATGGCAGGTGAGGCATTCAAGCAAGTTTCTTACATTTTTCTAGAATGTATTATTTTTTCCACCCTGTTTCATTCTTCTGACATTCAAATAACACAGCACAGTTTTCATGTCAGACATTGATTTATCACCACAGTAAATGAGGAAGCGTAAAGCTCAAACTTTACCGTGGCAGAACCTTGCTGCAGCTGAGCATTTTTGGCCATTCCTCATTGGTTGATGATGCCAATGTATTAATTTTATCCTTTCATAATACCTTATGATGCCAAGGTATGACTTTTATCCTTTCAAGCACATACATGGCTCATATCAATTTGCCCAGAAACAGTCAAAATCTGAAGTATCTCGTTTAGCTAATAGTTGAAAATGGGGTGGAAGTTTATCAGTTACCTTTTTTACCTTTTTCTCCATCATGAAGCCACACGACAGACTGCCCAAGGAGATTTATAGCTTAAACAGATACAGCATCAGCATTTTTAACATGAGCTGAGCCAGTCCTTGCTTACACAGTAAAATTTAAGTTACCTAACAGTTTGGTGGCAAAGAAACACAGAAAATGTTTTCTGTGTGTGTTATATTATGGCAGCTATAACATATATCAATTCTTGGGAGACTCAGAGCTTGGGCTGCTTGCCTATTGCTTGGCATTATACCTTTCTTTTTTTTTCTTAATGCTTAGTTAACCTCTAAGCTCCTGAATTTAAAGTTTTTCTATTTGATGTGTCACAGGCTGTTTTAAATTTTAACTAAAATTACAGCCAACTGTTCCCTGAAATAAGGTTAAAGTCAGATTTCCACACTTACCCAGCTGCTTTATTGAGAAGCCTCACAAGTCAGAAGGCTTTTAACTCCCTTCTACTTGGAAATGGTTTTGCCATCATCACAAGAATTCCCCTAAGACCACTCACAACCCGAGTCTCAAAGTTTCACATCTCTTAGTGGCCTTTTTCCCAAATGGAATCTAAGGAGTGTTTTTAGCCATAAGTCCTCTGGGTCAGCAACGGGGTGAGAAAGGGGGATGGTACCACCACTAATGTCAGCAGCACAGGGGACAATAATCACAGGGCACCCAGTTGAGTAAAGGGCAAGGAAATTACCCAACACTTTTAGCACAGGGCTCAGCCTTGTCATGATAACAGAGATTTACACTCAAGCCTGAAATAAATAGCTGCCAAGCCAGAAACCTAGCACATCCTTGAGAGAACATCTATTTAGGAACTGCACAATACCTAATTGAAAGCATCACCATTCTTACTGAGGTTTAATTAAGGTATTAGAAGATGTTTCCTGTGTGTTCTGTTACACCATCCGCTGAAGTATCATACCCAAAGCACAAGCACTCTGAGAAATACCTTTCTGTAAATTTAGTGCGATTTACCCAGTGCTTCAGATGCTTTCAGAGACATCAGTGCTTAGGGAATCTTCCCTTTTGAGGGTTCACCTGCCCCACAGCACCCTTGAGAAGAGTTCTGGGCTGGCAGCCACAAAGGGATGGATGATGTACAAGCCTGAGCTGTGCAGAAGGCTGAAGTGCTCCCATTCCACCTTACCTCTGCCACTCGGACACGCATTCAGCACAGAAATGATGAGTTTTTCATCACGTTAAGTGGGTCTTTGTGGCCCAGCAATAGGACTTCAAAGAAAGCACTGTAGAAAAAAAAAAAGCTAATACAGCAGGAAGAGCATTTTCCTTGTTCAGCAGAGCCACCCAGCGCAGCAGCACCAGCAATGCTTTGGAAGTAGGGTAGGAACCCCTCAGAGCTCTCTCTTCTCCTTCACTAACATGTCCATGCTCCCCTGAGCCAGACACGACACTCTTGGTACCCGCTGCTACTCCACTGCCTCCTACCTTGCTTGCCTCTCTCCATTTTAAATACTACATAACTTGTATTCAGAAGGAGAAGTGAGTCCCTTCTTAATTAAAATAGTTTAAGTCCACCAAAAGCTTCTTAAGTTCTCCTGAGATGTCACCTGTCAGTGGTGGCTTCCCATCCATCCCGGGAAAGCGGCCAGGGACCCTGCTAAATATCATCTGAACTGGTTTGAGCTTTTTTTCCACTGGAGAGATACTTAGCAGTAAGTGGTTTGGATTAAGCTGCAGGAACAGTTAAAATGATCACTGCCAGGCTTTTTGCAGCACTAAATTCCACCCTAATGGGAGATGAGCCTCCCAAATTGCTACCTTCTGGCACAGCGGCCCATTTTTACCATCCCC
>JAOXNG010000026.1:753342-767530 GCA_028566535.1 Scolopax minor | reverse complement strand
AATCTTTTTTAGCTTGATTTGGTTTTTTTAAAATGTATGCTCCTTACAGTGCCAGTGTAATTCCGTGGTGAGAGCTTCTCTAGATTTCTGATGGTGACAGAGTTCTGTTAGTGCTATTCACTTCTCTTGAGAGCAGGATTTCTTGTCTTAAAAAGTGAAACTTGAATAATTTGCAGAATCGTGTTTATGCATTGCCAGACGCCAATGAGTCTGGATCAGCTTTTCATCTCTTCTGTCCTACTGGCAATCCAGGGTAACCATTGAGTTGGTGTTTTGCTGGCTGGGTGCTGCTGTGAGATCAGCCCCGGTACTGGAAGCGTCCCTGTGTTCAGCAGGGTGCTATTTTGGAACAATCTGGTCATGACTGCCAGGACATACTATGCGGAAGTGAGAAAATGCTGAGGAAGTAAAATGAGCTGTTGAATGACACAGATCTCATCAGATCTTAAAGGGAAACTCCAAGGTTTCAAAAGAGCTGCTTTGAATAGCTGATGACTCGGAATAACACCTGTGAAACGCAAATCATCTAATACAGGCTAATACAGGGATGCCTCCTATATTTGTTCAACTTGCTATGAAGCGCAGCTCCTGCTGAAGGCAGTGGGTTTGGGGGGTAGGCAGCACTTTGATTTCACACAGAGGCAGTCGGGGACTTTGTGCAGGAAAGAGGGTTTTTCCAGCATTATCCGGTGAATTGGCAGCAGAGACCAGACAAACTCATCCTGCATCTCAGTAATGTCAGTACAGCGTCCGCTGCCGCCAGATGTATAGTCTCAGCACACTGTGTGCTGTGGTTTGTGGTATTAGTTTGTTTCAGCTTCTGTGGTCTCCTTGTTAGGTAAGAAATGTAGCTTTTCTCTGCCTGTTTATATACATGTGTGTTTGTATATACACACCGGGGAAGTGAGTACCAGAGGAAAGGAAAAACCCCAAAGGCAATTCAAGACAAATGAGAGCAGAACCAAATTTTCAGTTCAAATAAGCCATGTATGTAAGATTAAAACCAGCAAATATTATGAAGAGTCTTAAAGCAGCTTGACCTTTTGGGGGGCTTTAATGTGATCCTTCTGTTCAGATTAAGTGATAAAGGTGACAGAACTCTGGTGACAATGCTGTATGTCATACTTTAAAAGAGAAGAAGATAATTTTTTTTTTTTTATTTATTTTGCATCTTACAGGGAACCGAGCCACATTTATAGTTTTTTCCCTAGGTGCTGTGAATTGGGCTGAAGCCTGGGCTGTACCATCGTACCATTACTTTCAGCAGGGTTGCTTTGCCCAGTAGGTGAGAACCCATATGACACAAAGACCAACCACTAACAGGCAGACTATGCTTTCCAGTGGATAATTGTTTTGCTCATCTCCAGCATGAAGAAACTGAGGGGTTTTTCTTCCTCTTAACTGCCTTTTTTACAGAAAGGCAGCTACATCGACTACGAGATGGGCCCTGCAAACAAGTGGAGACCTTCTGCCTGAAAAAAAAAAAACAGGGCAAAGTGGGCACAGGAGAAAACAGGGGTTTTAGAACACAAATTAAGCCAGGAAGGTAGCAGCAACACAATTTTTGTTATGTCCTAGTAAAGTTTTCTTTAACTCCACAATTGGGTGGGAGATGGCTTGATCAAGAGGAGTCTCTACTACAGAAAAGTGATGTAAGCTGAAGGGAAGCAAGTAGAATGAAAAGCAGAGAAAGCAGAGGTGGATTATGTTCTGCATTGCTATTAGGTTATTTACATTAGGAGATAAGAAAGATGGGTTATTTAAAAATAAATAAATTCCAAGATTATTTTTTTCTTTCACGATATTTCTAGTTTAATTTTAAAGAAATTGTGGCTTGTCTACCAAATTAGGAGCGGTGTGGTTCCCTGGGATTAAAACCTGGTCCTACCAAAGGAAGGAGGAGGTCTGCTTTGTCCTGTCCATGTGGCAGGCGTGGGCATAAACCTAATCCAGAGGCAGTTAAGCTGCCACAGCTTCTCCCATGGAAGTTTTTGGGTTCAGTTTTTGGTAGTTCAGCTCCCAGTACAACTACCTGGACAGTTGAACTAGCCTAGGTAAAGGAAGGTATTTCATAACGTGAGAATTCAATCCACTGTTGAAAGCATCAACAGCTATACCTAAGAGTGGCATTGCCTTTGGCAATTTTTGTACTGTTAAACTTAAGTCTTTGGAAATGCCTACTGGACCCTGAATTTTTAAGCACAGACTAAGCTGGGAAATCAGAGCTTGGTTCTCACTCTTTATACTCACTGCCTGAGAGAGTATAAAGATATCTGAGATCAGACACTACTGAGATCAGACAATACACATGATGAGAATTAAAAAGGAATAAGAAAAAAGATTATGTGCTTTAGACCTTTCATTTCAGACTAAGCAGATGTATATGAGTTGATGTATGTTTGCTTAAGAGAGTAATTTACTGGTTTTGGCTTTTGGGGAGGGAAGAAGAGGATGCTCTTTCCCTGAGGAACTGTCTGTGGCTTTTTGCACTTTTCAGTCTTGAACAAATTTCTTATTTACAATATAGAAATAATAACTAAGCTGTGCATTTTTCATTTTGACATGTGAAGGCAAAAATAATTGTGCTTTGCATTAGTAGGCCAAGATGGTAATACACTTCTGTTGTCTGGGTTCGTTTTTAATTCAGGTTAAAGAAATTCCTTTGCACTGTATTGGGTGGGCTGAAAAGCTCTATTCTGGTCTTATCTCTGTTCCCAGTACAGTGTCAGTAAAGGTTGAGAGTAATTTTGGCCATGTCTAGACAGTGGTGTAAGACTTAATGTTGGCATGTGCCATGACAACCTTCCTTTTGAAAACAAGGTCTGTGAGTGCTGCTGGCATTGCTACAGATAATTATCTATCTGAAAGTAGATAGCAGTAACAACAGACGGAATTTTTTTAGATTTAGTGTGTTCAAGAAGATGTAATATAACTAACTATTTATTTTGTTTATTTGGTACCCCTTCCAAGAAAAAGAAAACAAGAATTGTTCCCCTTACTCTGCCATGTGACTAGAACATAATTTCCATGCCAGTAGTGCAACTGAGTGATAGCACAGACAAGAGAAAATAGAGTATGTTTTCTTTAAGAAATATTTGGCAAGCAAAACAGAAAAACCTCTGTTTGAAAATCTGGCAGCTCACCTTAAGGCATCTTAAAACACGCGAGCAAGCACATCAGCAACTTCCTGTTGCTGGCAGTGCTGTTTAAGTGTGTCCTAACAGTATGGAGAGATAATGCAAAGCCCATCTGGAAAGCATGCCACAGCCTCTTCAGAAAGCACTTTGCCTTGGAACAAGTTACATCCTATTGCTCTTAAAAGGCAGAGGACTCTGAGAGCAAATTGTCTTGAGCGATTCTGTTCCCGTGGCAAGAGATGGGAGATCACCTCCTCCTACTGAAAATACATGACTCTTCTTTATTTTTTTGATGCATAAAATATTTTTTTTTCAGCGTAAGCAGCCGGCTCACAGACTTGTTAGTCTCCTGTCACTGTGAGATGTCTGCAGAAGAGCACCTGGGTCTCCTCACTGTGAGTCCCATGCATGGCTCACTACACTATGTGCTTCTCTACCTTAAATTTCCTGGGTTCTGCAGAGTGGGGTAAAATATGTCTTGTGTCTGCAGCCTGTATTTTTCACAGAATAGAAGTCTAGTGATCGTGAGCATGAAAGGAGTATAGCCTGAAAAGAGCTTGCAAATAACAGTTTTTTCCCAGTGCAGTCCTGTCAGAGAACTTGTGATCAAGGGAGGAACTGAAAACAGCACTCCCTGAAGGAACAGAAATGCTGTGACATCTGAAAGATCCTTTCAGGAAGAGTTACCGCATTGTAGACATGCAGAGCAGCATTCCCTACGTTTGACAGCCACTCTGCATTTATAGCCCTACCAAAACACTAATTTTTTCTGGTAACTTTGTTATCAGAATAAAATGTTTGTTTTAGGCATGAGTGCTGCTTGTTTGGTCCTTCTTGCTGAGACCAAATTCTGATTTATTTTCAGGGAAGCAAGAAGTAAACATGATGAAGTGCTGAGCTTTGGTCAAGCTTCTTTTCTGAGGTCTGTAGTGCTGCTGCTGCCATTCTGCAAAACACTGTTCATGCTGAACTGAACCTGTGGGATAACTTTAATTGTTCTGAGGAGTCATTAACCGATGACAAACAAAAATGGCACCATGCTTGACTGACCCCTGTTAAGAGTCTTTGTAGGATCCCTCTTTGTACTGCTTTGGGATCTGATATTGTCCAAATCCTGTGTCTTCAGCTTCTAAGGTGCACCTCAATTTGCTTTTGCTGCTGCCGCCTGCAACATGAATCCTTCGGGAGAGAGGAGTTATGAGGAGTTAAAGGGGAACTGCAGATTAGGACCAGAAGAGCAAAAAGGAGAGTCAAGATGAAGGGGTGGAAGCCAAAGGCAGAGTGCAAAATCTAAGCAGGCACTAAGAAAAAAGAGTAATGTGCAAACAGCTGAAGAGAAGGATGATGTGGAAAAGGGCTGGATCAAGTGTTACTCAAGAAGGTACAGCTGACAAAGAACAATAGAGGAGAAGAGAGAGATAATTGATGGGTTTTTCTCCTTGGAATGCTTCTGTGATGAGTTATCCTAAATATCCTCTTAAGGGAGACAGGAAGGGAACAAGAGGATGTGGTTTCCTTAGGAAGATGGGAGGTTCACTTTGCTGTCCCCTTTACACACTTCTGACCTCCCATCTCTTCCCCACTCCCTATTATAAGCATTTTAATTATTATCAAACTGATTGCCCTATGCATTGAGAGATTTCACTCCTCCTTAATGCTACAAGGCATCTTTCCCTTCTAGGCAAAACCATCCTGTCTGTGTCTGTAATTGTGTCTGTGTTGTTATGGACAAGGGTCTTTTCATTCCAAGACTCAGTGAGCTATTTTGGCCTAGCACACTGAATGAAGCATTTATTGCCTTCCCTCTAATGCAGTTTCCTTTTACAGGACACTCGATTTTTAAAAAGCTGAGATTAAATAACCCAGGAAATGTTGGACAAAAATATTACTGAAGAGATTGCTTGTAGTAGCATATAAAATATTCCATGATGCTATCCCATAAGGGACACTGATACTCGTGCTGAGTCTGAGGTAGATGAGGTTCAAGAGACACACAGATTAAAACACACCACTTAAAATAAAACAAGTGTGTTGAGATGAAAAGGCGGCATGGGAGGAATCCAGTTCCAGAAAGGACTTTAGAGTGCAGAGAACGGTTTGGTTCTTCTCTTTGGGAATAAACAATTCCTACATGTGCATTTTTTTTTTTAAGCCTTTGAAATCAGGTTATTTTGGGAAGTATCTATTTAGAGGGAGCTGTGCAGGCTAAGTAAACTCACTTCTCGATACTTTTGTAATAGCTTCAATGGGACTTGACCCTGTGGTGTAAAACACATGCCTTCCTCATGGTAAGTTTCCAAAGAAACAGAGGCACTGGAAACTAGTGGGGCAACATAACTCGCTGGAAGTTACAGAGTAAACTCGAGAGATTTGGTCTCCTGTCTCCTCATGGCCTGCGTTATGTCCAGTTGGATACCTCATCTGCACAGGGAATGAGCCCGTTATCGGCTCTGTCCCTTTTTACGTGCCCTGCTGAAAGCTTGCTGCATTCCAGTGCTGTGGGGTCTTACAAAGGCACCTGCCTGCTTTTGGGCACAGTGGTGGTCATGGGCTCGAGGGGAGTTAGCTCGAAACCTGCTATTGCTGTCAGCTTTTTTTAAGGAAACCGTGTTACGTGAAAATCAACATACTTCAAGAATTTATCTGCAGGCGTGTTTTGTAAGACGGTTGCTCTCTCTCCGCCCAGCCCGAGCTGGGGGAATCGTGTTCAGGCGTGCATCAGCACGCAGTGTCTCAGAAGTACAGCTACAGTATTGCTTTCCCAGATGGAGTTCGTGGACAAGTCAGGCAGAAAGCTGTGCCTCAAGAGTCAGAACTGGAAGCAGGATTTATATATTAATACCAACTTTGGAAATAAGCAGGTAGATATACTGCTGGTGCAAACATGCATAGCTGTATTCTATGGTTTCATGCTGGCTTATGGCACTGTGTGGATTTAATTAGCTCCATTAGAGAGAGGTGAGAAACGCCTGTAAAACCCATGCCAGTGGTGTTCTGAGGTCTGCAGCAAGTGTGCCATCGCTGGGATGGAAGAGACCTGCCACATGGAAGCTACTCCTGTTTTCTCTCTGCCTGGTTTAATGCTGTTCTCCCAGGAGGAGGTCAACTGGATTTGCTGCTCATGACAAAAAGCAGGATCCACTCTAAAGCAGGATCGAGGCCTCGGGCTCACCCGGCGAAGGGGAAGATAGGGAAGAGCAGTCCCCATGCATTTCAGGGTGCTGGAAGTGACAAAGGCAGGCAGAGGAGCCACCTCCCAGCCACAGCTCCTTCTGTCATCCTACATTCACCTACAGAATGACTCAAGGGCTGTGTGCTTCCCCAGAATGAGAAATTATGCCCCTTCTTTAAAGACTTCACCAAGCAAGGGCAAAGGTTACCAAATGCATGTTGGAAAAAGAAACAGAGGATGTTGTACAGGTTCACAGTGGACTAGATTTCAGCTCTAAGACTGAAAGGGTAGTGTTCTTGCATGCCCATATAAAGTATTTCATTCCAGTTCATTTTTGAAAGGAAATCCTCTTATTTGAATGACTTAGAGCTAATGTAATACTTGTGGAAACGTGTATTTTCTATATTTGGGGAATGAGGAAAGAAAGGGCAGCTAGTTTTTTCAGTGTTTCTATTATGGATATTTGTCATTTACATTGTGAGGAAAATTTTTTTAAGATAGTAAGAGTCCTCAAGTCTGTAAATAGTAGTGAGTCTTCATATATATATAGTGTCTGTACAAAATTAATTTCTGCAAATTGAAAGCATGAACTTATATAAACACAAACCTCACAGTAGAGTAAAAGGCAAATAAAGCCTTATCTTCTACAACTGGAAACAACTGAAGAAAATCTTTGCCAAGTTTATCCAGCTCTGCCCAATTAGTACGTACTAACAAAGGTTTACTTCTCCTTTTGGAAGAGATTTTTGCTGGGGAATGAAGAAAACACTGTTCTGTGGGAAGGATAAACCAAGACAGCTGTTTAAATTGCTTACTGTAGTATTAAGCTGTTCTTTGTACTTTTGTTTTATTGTTTATGCATTTATTTTTCTGTAGTTGCCTAACATTGACTGGTGTATGAGGTTACAAAACAAATGGCTGGAATTATAATTGTGAACGTGGCTTAATTCTCCACTTGAGCAGGCAGTAGAAGAAGAGAAGTTTGAGATGTGCTGCCTGGTTTAATTATTGTAAGCTTGGCTGGGCAAAGGGAGCTTTGCTTGTTACTAGGATAGCAATCACAGAAACAAAAAACAGTATAACAGAAGCTAGCTTGTGCACTGATACTAGCCGAGAGAGACACCAGAGCCATCAATCTTCATTGTTCAAAGTATAAAATGGTTCACAGGAGGTCAAGTAGTAATTTCTGTCTTAAAATAATGCTGCACATTTGCCTGCCTTATGCAGACTTGAAACCTTCTTTTAACTTTCTATCAATTAAAAGCAGACACTTAGACAAGCTATTGTTGATAGAATAAGATAGATATAGATAGAATAAAGATCTATAGAATCTTATAGGTAAGATCAAATAAAGATAGAATAAAGGTCACTGAGTTTCAGGGTAAGGATGGCTGAAGCTCACTCTCTCCTGAAGCCCTTTCCCCATCCCTACCCCCCAAAAAAAAAATTATTCATTACAGATATTTACTCTGGCAATTACGATTGTAAACAGTGAAATCCCCTCTGGGTTCTGCAGCAAAAATGTAATTATATGTGCCACCAAAGAGGGGAAAGCCTAAGCAATGATAATGCCAAGTTGAGTCTGCCACCTTAAGCTTGTTCCTTTGGGCATTAGTGTGTCTTTAATAATGTGACATATTGTTTCTCATCTAGAATATATTGGGCAATTTATTCTATGCTCTTAGATATGCTGTGTGTTCTGGACTTCAAAGAACATCAAGCATTCTTTATCTGCTTCATCAATGACAGGGCAAGCTTGGATCCTGCTTTTAATGATGCCGCACATGCATTTTTCCAGAGACAAAGCACGTTTGGGGAAGAACTGTAGAGCACAGCTCAGCAGAAGATTCATGCTCCCATCAGATTAGGGTATTGTGGTGGTTGTTTATCAGGCTGGTAGTCTTTGTAGCATGTTTTTTTAACTTCTCATAGGCTTTAGCTGTAAGATGCTAAAATAAAGACCATTTGCTGCTAATTCTGTATTAGATGCTGAGTTCTCCTTCTGTCCCAGGGACACAGGGAGGGTGGGATGGCCGTGTGCCATCTGCCTGGTTGGGATGGATGGGTGTAGTTTGTGCTCTGGCCCTTGGAGTGGGAAGGGCCCCCACCGTTGCATTTGTTTCTCACTCATCACCGTGGTTCTCTCTCCTTTGCTGCCTTTCAGAATGCCCAGGCTCAGCATTTGTGTATTTCAAACCTGCAGATCAGAGCTGATTAGACACAGCAGAGGATAACTGCACCCCAGAAAAGGTATGAGCTGATGCTGAAGGATCTATTTGCTCTCCTTTCTGTGCCTGAATGATGCCAGTGAACACAAACCCCAGCTGGGTGCTGTGGGAAGAGCCTACAATGAAACTTGTGGGCAAACGCTTCTTTTTGCGTTTTTGCAGCAAGCAGCGCAACCCCTCTCGGTCTCCTGTCCTTGGTTAGTGGCAGTATTGTTTCTGAACAGCAAAACCACATTTACGGGTTGGTTTGTCTCCAGGTTATGCAATTGACTTCACTTCAGATGAGCAATGTTTTCATTTGATAATAGACTGCAGCTTTGAAACTCAGATGTAGTTGCAGAGCAAAAGAAGAAAACCTGTGCTGCAGTTAACTGTCCCCAACTGTGTTCTGCCATCCAGATTTTTATTGTGTGCTGGTATTGACTTCTGTCCTAAACACCTACACCATGGTGTTCACCATGGATATGGAAATGTTTACATTCATGACTTGTATTATATTCTCCCCTTTCTCAAAAAGCTGAGTTTGTATCATTGCACAATCAGCAAGTTTAGCTCCTCACACCTAATCTCCTATTACATGAGAGTTAGATAGCACTAAAAGAAAAAAAATATTTCTTCTTCTCTGGAAAAAAAAAAAAAAGAGGCAAATTGCAAATCTCTGTATCAATACCTAAAATGTACAAAATGAAACATCCCACTTGAATTTAGTTAGCCTTCATGAATGGGTTCTGCAGGAATAAGAACCTGGACTACTCAGACATGATATCCACATGTGTTAACGCCACACAGTTGTTTGAAAAGCTGCATCATAGTGTGCTTTTCTGGTAGACACAGTGCCTCCAGGAGCAAGCCTGTGCTAAGGCAATCTAGGCTGTGTACTCTTCCATGTCCTAAAGCATTTCATCTATGAAAGCATTGTGTCGCATGTGGAAGCAGAAATCATCTTCTCATCAGCCAGCTAGAGTTGACAGAAGCGCAAGTAGAGTTTTCCGTATCTTATCTAAGGAATAATATTTTGTCAACTTAATATATATTAGGAACAGGGAACTTTCACAATGCAATGTACCAAATGCTGTATTTGAGTGTCTAGTGTTATGGTCCAAACACAGAATTGAAGGAGCGAAGCTGATGGCAGCAGTAGTGATTCCCTGTACTTTTGCCTGCACTTACAAGCCCTGTGACTGGACGTGTTCCATGCAAAATGACCATTACAGCTGAACCATGGTAGCAAAGGCAAAGGAACCATAGCTCCCACAGTCCAACTCTCTGCACAGTTGTCCATTTTAATAAGGAAGGTGTCAAGGGTACAAGTGCTCAACTGTCCTTTGCCCTTAGCAACGCCTGCCTTATGATCTTTTACTACAAAAGTAAAAGAACTTTTCCCACTGCTTAGACTGGTGTGGTTTCCCCGGCCGTTTGGGGGATCTACGCTGTAACAGGCAGCACTGACAGGCACTGGAACCTCAAGTTTCTGGCAGCCCACACTGTAACTAAGTGCACATTTGGTCACGCACAAGGCTGCCGTTGCCTTCTTTTGTAATGTTATTTCACCACAGATATTTAAGCACAGATGCCAGTGAGCACCTTTTGGTGATGGAGAAAAGCAGGAGGATACATGGGAAGGTTCTGCTTTCCTAGGTCAGAGCCTGTCTTTTTCATTTCTAGATAACTCAAGAGTTATTAAGTGGAAAGTAAAGTGTCTAGCTTCATAAGGACAGTGGGGCTTGAAAAGGCTTTTGGAAATGAATCAATGAAGCCAAACTAAATGAAGCATAACTGTGACATTTCTTTCTCATTTCTCAAACTCTATCTTATATAAGAATGCTAAGAAAACAATAACACTATTTCCCTCAATAGAAAACAAATCCCTCCAACAGGTTCTACTTTTAAATAAATCAATCATTTTTTTAAAAAAATGTTTCACATCTTATTACTGTTTAAAAATTCTAGCACACACAGATATGTGTTCTGGAGATAGATAAGCTGTTCAAGTAAATTAGAATATTTATACAATATTAGAATATATTATTGTATGAAGTATAAATTGACAGTATAAACTGACACTGATTTGTTTAGACTTTGACAGTGAACGACACCAGATGCTAAACAGGAGAAAGTAAACAATATAAATGGAAATAATGAAGACACTTTTCCCATTACCTGGAATGAAGCACTGAAGTTAATAGTGCTCATTAATGATTGAATAATTTATCAAGATGCTTGAGGTAATTGTCACTCTTCTCATTATCAAAAGAGATGTCTCCTAAACTCTTAATCTCCTTAACCCTGGTGGCAGAGCTCTACAGGTTAGTCCAGTATTATATACATACAGAATATTATTTCTATGTATATATATGTATACCTGCTGTTGTATATTTATACTTTTTCCAGAAGCAGTTTAAACTGTTTGCTTTTGGGTTTAATTGGCTAACTTATTTTTTTGGAATACAAACACAGAGCATTCTAAATAAAATATTCTTATATTAGTCATTGTTTTCTATACCAATATGAGGGTCATAGCATTATCAACATTTCCCTGTTCAATCTTTATTGTCTTTCCTCACATCATCTTTCTTGAAGTTTCTCACAGTCATGCTAACAGATACTAGCTATGGACATAGTTGCCTTAGATTTGGATGTGGCACTTTGCTGGTTTATTTTCTAGACATTTGAGTCTGATGTAGAGCAGGACAGCAACAAATAATGAGGAATGCCATGCTATTCTCCGGGCATGCACACTGCCCACAGCAAACAGGAGGAAATGATCTCTTTGATCACAGATGAAGTACTTGAGTAAGAGTTTGAATAAAGACTTTGCTTTGATTGATTTAATTAAATCAGTTTCTAAACTGCTTCAGCAGTGTGCACACTGCAGTGATTTAATTAAACACGCCTAAACCAGTGCTGCTACACTGGAGTGGATGTGAGCCCCCAGAATTCAGTCACTAATAGGCAGGGGCAAGTGTTTGAAATATCAGCTACTGTGTAATGCGTTTTTATTGTTGCTGGATGTTACTGCCAAAGTGGGCACAGCGCATATTGGGCTGTCCCTAAAATCACAGTGAAAAATGAAGCAGATGTCAAGACTTTTCCCTTGCTCCCCCAGGATAAGCAGCCGTGCCAAGCCTTGATCCTTTCTCTCTTAATTGCCTCTCCATGCTGATGCTTCCCTGATGGCAGTCAACACCAAATCAGCTCCCTTTTCCCGGGCACCAGCTCCCCATTTGTGTTGATGAGAAGCCCAATGGAAGGTACTTTTGCCATTGGGATTACTGGACTGTGTTGAGGATACAGCATTCACTTTATGTCCTAGTTGGGTTACAGGCAATAATCCTGACTAACATCCTGGACTAGTTGGCATCTTCTTGTCTGATCCTATGTTTTCATGAATGGGCAGAAATTTGCAGCATTTTAACTGTGAACAAAACAAACTAGAGACGATGCAGCATGTTTGTGAGGCAGGAGGTCTAGAACAGTGCTGTCACAGAAACAGTCATAATGCTAGGCAGCTTTTGACAATTCTGCCTGTAAGAGTTAGGGGACCAAAAAACCCATATAGAATTTAAATGCTAAAAACCTGTGCATGGTGTGTTTGAAGGTCTAGAGGTGAGTAGGAATCACTCATGAATGATGAATCACTCGCTGCTGGAGAGCCAGGCTCTGGTGGTTGCAATCTAAAGTGCTCATGCCTTTTTGTTTCTTTCTTCTCTTGTCAGCAATAACTGTGTTTACATGGGCAGTGCCCAGGTTTTGTTCACGGCTTGTTGGATTGCTTTTACTCATCTCCTCTCAAGGACACTGCAAGTCTTAATTCATCACTCTTTGTAAAGATTAAAAGCGCTACTATTATTTGGTGACACTCCAATTAAACAATAATGACTAGGTGCAGGCGTTTGCTAGAGACTAATAAAAGGCTGAAAGGAAGTGATGGGCCAAGATCCTGCAGAGAAATTGTTATTGCAATTGTGAGCTGAGAAAAAACAAGGGGAAAAAAATGCAGAAAGGATTTTTTTAACATATTACACAATTTTATTGGCATTGGAAAGCCGATGCATGCTCTGAAAAGAATATATGTCCTGAAAGCTTGTCAGATTGTTTCAATCATCTTTCAACTTTCAAGCCAGTATAAAAAGTGAACTTGAAAAACATTTTATGCTTTTGCTAGGGTTTAGCTCCTTCCAAACATATCCTGTCACTAATTTTTACTTATGGGCCAATGATGGTATTTCTGCCACATAAGTTGTTTTACCTTCTACTGTTAAAGCTAGTTTTCATATGTTTCAAAAGCTAACCAATAAAAATGGGAATAATTTCATTGGTAAAGTCAACAGCAGTTTGAAGGCCCATTCCAACCAAGGATAGGGGAAGATGAGAGGAAATAAAAGCAGGCAGCACATTGCAGGCTGGCACCATTGATTCTTAAATTCTGTGACATCTTTGTTACATGTCACGTGAAATTGGATTGAGTTAGCGTTTCCTTGTTCTGAATGTGTATGTAGAAATACAGAGTTGATAAGAACCTGCTCAGCTTCTCTATCACCATTCACTAAGGAATATAATACATATATACACCTCAACTTTAATCATTTTGGAACTGATACTTGTCTATTTACCCTTTTAAAAAAAACACAAATGAAATGTTGAAAAGTGTAAAGCTTCTACAACCTTTTTGATAGGGTGCTGGGTTTAATAAGTCATCTTCTATTGCTTCCTTACCCTAGTTAAAGCCCAAGGTTTGGGCTATAACCCAGGGTTTTTCAATTGTCTAGTTTAAATTTTCTTTCCTGTAAATTAAGATAAGTTATTTTTGTCTTCCTAGTAGTAAACATTGAGAAACATTGATCAACTTCCTGTAATTAACAACTTTTCCATCACAGAAAATTAACTCACTCCTTTATCTTCATCTTTTCTCCAGAGAAATATGACTTGTTTAACCTTTCTTCAGAGGACATATTTTCTAAACTTGTTGCATTTCTTTGCTGCATTTCTCTGAACTAATTGATGTAAAATAATTTGCGTTATACCCAAACCGGGATGCAGTACTTCAGATGAGGCCTCAGCAGATTAATTACCTTCATGTCCATAGTTGTAATTTCTTTCAGTATATGCTCGACTGGATTTTGCCTTTGTTTCTCTGTTGTAGATTTGTTTTCAGTCTGTGAGCTGCTGTAGCCCTCAGACCCTTTTTGACAGACCTGTGTCTTTGTCAGATACTTCTAATTTTGTACTTCAGATATTTTTTTTCCTCTTGCTCTTAGCTATTGCATTTGTACTTGTTGAATCTTACCGGGTTATTTTCAGACCTCCCATTCTGGATTCTCCCCTTCAAATTATTTGCAGCTCCTCTCAGGTATTGAGTCATCAAAACAGTTTGGAAGTGTACGTTCTCCTGCCATCCAGGCTATCCAGTGATGTCGAATAAAATCCATCCCACCAGAGCCTGCCGCAGTGCCCCAGTTCACAAACAGGCAGTGGTAACTGTAACATGAGTACTTCGATGTATTTATATCCCCCTTTAAAATGTTTCCATCTCAATTTTTTTATATTGTTTCCTTACTAAGCTGCTCATCTTTCTACTGCATCAGACAATTTTGCTGCTAAGTCTGCCGTGTGCCTTTCAGAAGTCATCAGATGCCCTGTACTTCTTCACC
>JAOXNG010000026.1:710297-723360 GCA_028566535.1 Scolopax minor | reverse complement strand
GGTAATTTTTAAGTTCAAAGAAGTGGGTGAGATCTAAGACAGGGAGGGACACTTCTCTGGAGTAGGGAACTGACTTAGGTTCCAGCCAACAGGTACACCACTCCCTGATATGAAATGTGTTTTGCATTTTCATTTGTGTTTTTGCTTTGAACTGAACCTGGCATCCCACTATCACAGAGTTCTCCTGGGGCTTTTGTGCTGTACAACTGGAAGTAACTTCTAGCGATCAGAAGCGCTGCATTCAGGCTCTGTGAGAGGCAGCCTGCCATGTGGCTGTGGGATGGCCAACAATTAGTGAATGCATGTCCTCAGAAGAAAACCAAGGGAAAAAAAAAACCAACCCACACATTTAACTTCCCCCAGTACCCAAGTTTTGGTTTGGTTTATTTCTTGAACAAGGTTGTATGATCTGAAAAGCAGTCAGGGGTTTGAAAGCTTTTCTTTGCAGGTACTGCTACTAAAAGCATTGCCACCAGCATATAGTCTTTATACTCGTGAAAGAGAAATGTGGCTTGTGTATCTCTGAATACTCGCCTTTTCTCCCCATGAACAAGTAGAAGAAACTATTTGGTATGCATTTGAAAGTCTGGGTTTTGTGGAGTGAGAGGGCACTCGTTTTCGTGAGAGGTGTACATCTCCAGCTCTAAGTCTGAGATCAGTAATGTCTGAAACACTTGTAATTGCCCATATAGCGTTGTTCCATGCTTTTCTGTCAGGGAAATTATTGTGCCATAAAATACATTTATTTACTTGTTTTTAGTTTAATTTCTACCTCATTTTTCCTCAACAAAGGCTGAGTTTTTCTATTCTAAGCAACCATGGCTCTGTACTCTGGAAACAGACTTCATATTCCTGGATTTTTCAAACTTGTCACTTCGAAATAATGCATGGACTGTTCTTCCATACTTGAGCGTGTATATATATATACCTTTTTACTTTTTTTCCTTCTCCTCAGAGAGTTACCTTCAACAAGCTTAGTTGCTGTGAGACTTCTCCATGGTCCTGTCTGTTTGTTATTACACTTCTCTGTGCCTATTTAAACTTTGGCAAATGCCTCTCTGTTATACAGTGCCGTATCAGATCACAGGATTAAAATGCAGACACTGAAGTTGCTGGAAAAATCTACTTATTTCTTTTGCACCTGTGGGTGCACGTGTTCTTCCTTTTCCTTCATTTCCCCCTATTAGCCACTCGGGTGAAGTAGCAGCTTTTTACCCGAGTTAAATGAAATATTCCCCTTTTGTCTGACCACCTCTACTGCAGAATCTCTTCTACCTTACGTTTTGTTTTATTCTTGCTAAGGAATGTATGCATATGTTTTCCAATTGTTCTGTTTGCTTGCTTGCTTAGTTGAGTTTGTTTGTTCTGAGCCCAAGGAGTTTGTTCTGAGTGCTTGCTTTCTAGTATCATGTGCCAGCAGCTTCCCAGAATGCAAGCTATGAATCAGAAACACCGTGGGGAGATGGTTCAAATTTAGCTTCTAGTGAAACAGCGATGTCCTTCATCAAGTTGCACTGCTGAGGATCTTTCACTCTCAACTTCATCTCTCTGGAGTCAGCCAGACTTTTTTGCAGTGTCTAGTTTCGTTAAAGTTATCTTCCTCATAAAAATTAAAAGCAATGGATCGTGAATCTCCTTCTCTGTCAACGAGAAATTTTTGTAGTCACCTACAGAATTTGTAGAATTTGCTTTATGTTCAGTTTGGTGGCTGGGCATATCAAAGTTTGTATTCAGCCTTCTGGTGAAACCCCACTCAACTCTGGTTCCGTTCCCATCCACATCCCAGTTTTGCTGCCTGGCCTGGCTGAAATGTCTGAAACTGCTGTAGAGTCTGCAGCTCTCAAAGGCTGCTCGTCTTTGATGTAATGAGAACAGTAGGCTTAGTTCACAGGGTGGTGTTATTCCAAGTATGGAGGAAGAATCTATGTTCTAGAAGTTCAGGGAAAGAAAATACCTGCGTTTTCTCTCTTGCTTTCCAACCTGGAATAAGAGTTTGTGGTTTGTAGATACCAGTTTGTACTATATATTTGTTTGGTTTCATGGGATTTGCTTGGTGCCTTAAAGGAAACAGAAGCTTGTGATGATGGTGATATTTTTCAATACTGCCTCAGTGAGGTACTAGGTGGAAAGAGGTGGATGCTTTTACATGTAGCTGTCTTGCTGTCCTCTACTTTGACAGGTATAGTCTTATCTTACCCTTGTTTAAAAAAAAAAAAAAAACCCACAAACCAAAATTTGCCTCAGCATTGAACTTTCTGTTATTGTGAGAAGGGAAAGGGAGTAGGAGGAGAGAGGGGAAACTTGCAGCTTTTACAACTGATGAAGTAGCTCATGTTCCTCTCAGACTTCCACAGTTCTTGGCTATTGCTCTAAGTCTGCAAACTTGCAACTTGCTGAAATTCAGCTGTGACCTTATAAGCATTCACCCTAAGGGGATTTCTTTTTCTTTTGTTTGTTTTGTTTGCTTGTTTCCGATCCTTGTGGGCAGCAAAGAAGCTGATCAGAGTTGCATCAATTAAGAAAAAACTCCAGAGGCTTGTACAAAAGAAATTAACTGGAGAGGATGACTTTTTGAGAGATCGACATTGAGGGGAGGATAGAATAGCAGCCAGGAAACTGGTTCCCAGAAGGCTGGGAGATGGGCTAAATCACAGAGGATTTGCTTGGCATTGCTTGAATTACTTTGCCTTAGCTCTTGGCTGGTACAATGGAGCTCTGGGTTCATTTGCATGATGCAAAAAGACTTAAGTGCTTGGGAGAAGGGTCCTAAAAGCTGCCTAACTTAACCAGTAGGAAGCTGAGAGGAAAAGGCTAGTCCCGTATGGGAATTTGATGTGTATTTAGGGCTGAGCTTGAGGTTCTGGTCCAATCACTGACTGCTTGAGGCTGCCCTAAGCACTTGTTACAAGAAAGTTCCCCAAGAGAAAGCAAGGTAATCATCTTTCCTGAGGAATAACTTAAGGTTTTAAAAGGGAGGAGATGCGTGAATGCTACAGCCTACCCAGTTGGTAAGCTTCTGCCAGTAAGGTTGGGGTACAGAGGAGCTGCCTGTTCCTGGGCACTGAACAAGGCATGAATTAAGCATGAAGTGGCGTCACCCTTTCCTACCTTCAAGTCAGTGTTCAAGCATGTAGGAAACCATACTGTGAAAAAACTTTAAGGGTAGTTAGAAGCTCGAAGAGTGTCTGTTAAGCCTGTAGTCTGTAATTGTAAATCTGAAACTTCACACCTATTTTCCTGAAGTAGGAATTCTGGAATTTTACAGACTTATTGCCACCCATCTGGCCTTGATGTTGACCCCTGATGGGAGAAGAGAATAAAGAGAAAGCAGTTGTAAAGACCATAGTCACTAGTAAAAAAATATATGCTTTCCCTTCTGTACAAATCTTGAGGAAGAATTCTTATAAAATCCATTTGAGCTGAAAAGTGCTGTGTTTTGAGTTGATAGTTCATATGGATAATGATGCCTTTTGTTAATCTCTTACTTAACTCTGGTACATAAAGTTGGGGTTTATGTTTTCATATGAATAAGGTAGCAGGTGCAGAAGAAAGCAGGCATACATCACTGCTAGGAAATCATTACAACGAATGATACAGTCATCAGTTTGACTATCCATGACTCTTACTCTTTCCTGGGTTGTAGTACATGCTACCAGCAGATAAAGATTTTTTGCAGAGAAGTACAATCCTTAACGCGTAGGGGATTTAGGCATGGTTTATTGCATATTTATGTTGTCTTTTTTTTTTTTTTTAAGATTTGGCTGTCTCTTCTGCCTTTGGCTTCAGTTTGTCTCGAGTTCATTGCCTCTTTGCTGACATTCTCACTTGTTACGTGGTCTAAATCTGCATGGGAATTTGAGAAGGAAGAAATTGCCATCAGCTTCCTATGATTAGTCTAAGAAATCTCATTTTAGACTGACTGTCCCTTTTGCTTCTTGGGGCTGGAGGGGGAACTATTCCAACTGAGCTCACATCACAAACAAGCAAGGCAGAAATTATGAATGTCTTTCCCTGTTGTAAATACACAACCCAGCTGGCAGGAATGTAGAGCAGGGGTTTTGATAGGTCATGTGTGTTTGGGGAGGGAGCTGCAGAGAAATCTGTCACACAGGCTGATGTCATCTTGAGAATTTTTGGATGCCCAAACAGACTTTTTGTTGTTTTGTTGGGGTTTTGTTGTTTTTTTTTCTTCCCTGGAGCCAATGTTTGCTGCTTAAAACAACTGATAGGAAGTGCGGTAGGAATTCTTCAGTCAGCATCCTCCCCATGGAAACCAGCACACTTCACGTCTGGGAACAAGAGCCAGTCACGTCAGTGATGCCCATTAAAGCAACTGACATCACAGATGTCTTAAGCTTCGACTGCACTACTGTACCCATTGGTGCCAATAGGAAAATAAAACCATGCTATTTAAGCCATGTATAACTCTGTTTATATGGAGAATGTAATTTGTGTGTTTAATTTAGCCTGTGATCCAAGACAGTAATTCTGCTGTGTCAGGGAAAGCCACTTCTGTGAGCTTTGAAACTTCGAGGAGTGGAAAAACTGGCTTTTTTTCTCTGTCATGAGCTGTTGTGCAGAGATTTTTCTGTTCTCAGTTGGCAGAGATTAACTTGTTTCAATGTGTGTGTGGGGAAAGCTATTAACACTAATAGCAAAGGTGACCATTATTAACTGGATGAGAGAAACATAGGTATTTAACTTTTCATTCTGAAGGACCTAAGCATTAGTGGGAAACTGAAGCCTGTACTTATTTCCCACAGCTTTATGTACAGATGTGAAGCTCCATTTCTTCTACTTGTTCCCTTTACTGCAGGTGAGACTCTACTCTTCTCTTGAACTAGAAGTTTGCCCCTGCTCTGCCCAACTTTGGATCAAAAAAGGAAATACAGTGTACATGTATATACTGTACAGGGGCTCTCAGGAGTGTCCTCAAGCTAGGAACGCCTGGCTGGTGAGCCACCTGCCACAAAATCTACAGCACTGACAGATCCTACTGTCATCTTGGATGATTGATAGCCTACGTAGAGTAAGAAAGACCTTTTAAATCTAAATGCTAAGAAGGTTTATGTTTTTTCCTGGGAGTCACCTTGCTCTTGAAATATTTGTCACCAGCTCAACCTTTTCCGGTTCATCTCACATGAATTCTGTGTCGCGGTAGACTGGGAACAGCCAGCCAAGGCTGGCTACCTGCATTGGGGGGGTGTGAATAATTCAAGCTGGCTGCATCTGTTCCTCATTGCCTTGTGCTCACGGTGTTGCCTTGGCTCTTTCAGGGTGTCTGTGTGTGTGTCTCTGTGTGTGTGTGGACCAGCTCATCATGTGAAAGGTTCCAGTGTTGTCACGATGGCTGACGTGACAAAACGTGCACGAAAAAGCAAGAGGCACATGTGATTAGGATGCATGACCACATCTGAGGGTTTCTGGAGGGTTTCCTATCATCAAAATGATGGGAAATGCACTGCTTGTCTTCTGCCAGAAGAGTAGGTTTGGTTATTTATTTTACCATAATAACCTTTTGAATGTTGGCAAGTGTGAAATGTGGATCTATGGAGGAGAGTGTTCGGTAGGAAGCACTGATTAAGGAAAGCTGTCTCTGATAAAATGCTGCATTTCCACACTCAAAAAATAAGAACTTTTTAGGCCAAGTGAGACTCCTGTGAAGCTTGATGGGGTAAGGAAAGCCTTGGTGAGCTAGATGGACAGGGTGGCTTGCATAATCCAGTTATTTAGCTCCCATGTCCCTGCTTATTTAATTTATAGAGCTTAAAGTGTATGAGGGGTATTTAGACATTTGTTACACAAATGGTATCACTGAGCTGAGAGTCTTCTGAGTGTGACTTGGAAACCCAGACCCAGCTGCTGGGAAGGATGTGTCCCTCAATGTCTGTTTGAGGGAAGAGCTACAGTGTATCCTGGGGTGCAGGGTGAGAAATACTCTGAGTAGGAAGGAGAGTTGCAGTGTGATAATAAATCTTCTTTAGCCTTCTCGAGACATGGCTGGGATGTTAGGTGGGGGAAATGGTCATTACTTATAACTCTTCATGGTATCAGGTTTTTTTTTCCTTTAGGCTGCTTTCAGATCCTCCAGGAGGACAGTTGCTAGAGAAACATAACGTGTGAATTTAGGCAAACTTTCTAACTAAACTTAATGGAGAACCTGAGTTTTACTTCAGTCTGACAGTGTCTTAAAACAGTATGTAAATAGAAGAGAGACTGATATTTATAATAAGATCTAGTGTGCATATGTTCCCATCTGAAAAACTGCTTTATCTGATTGTAAAAAAGAGGCTGAGAGAGGCACTTGAAATCCTGAGGGCTTGGGGCTGGTTGGTTGGTTGTATTTTTTGTCAATTGGATTCCTGCTGGGTGACCGTTGCCACAGCCAAGGCCCTGCAGATACTGAGTCTTGCTTCAGCCGTCAGCTTAGCTGAGCGTTGTGGTAGGAGTGGGATTGCCTGGTAAAATCAGCTCATGAAACAGGGAATTACAGGTTCTTGAGCTTAGAACGAAACCTATGAAGAGGTTAAGTGAGGTCTTTCTCAAAGCATTCAGGGCTCCTTATTTTTCTCCTTTTTTTTGGTGTGGTTTTTTTTTTCCTTGTTTGTCTCCAAGAAAGACAGAGAGGGGGTGTCTAGAATATGAATTAACTTGAACTCAGTTGGCTACGGTTCTAAACACAGAGACACTTCTGAGGTGACGTCTTGGTGATGGATGCTTCTTTGTGTTTGTGACAATTTGTCCCAAACAGAATTCAGCCATAGGGACTTTTCTTATTTATTTGAGAGAGTTATTTTTTTGTCTAGGATGATACAAAAGTGTGCATTTGAAAAATTAGGTTTGTTTCATTTAAATATAGTGACTGTGGAAATCTTTCTTGCATCTTATTTGTGGACTTTTTATATATAAATGAGTCTTCTATACATCATAAAAAACACTTTAAAAAAACCCCACAAACTTTTGTTTCTTTAGCTGGGCAAGTTGTGAATCAGATGAACCAGCGCCTGCAGACAGGCTTTACTGAGTCAGAAGTAATGAGAATATTTTGTGATGCCTGTGAAGCTGTTGCCCGGTTGCATCAGTGCAAAACGCCTATAGTTCACCGGGATCTAAAGGTATGAACTTATAAAGAGGAACAATTAGGTTAATTCAAGGATCTACATAAAAAGGATTGAGAATATAGGAGGTATTTCACTAAGATAATTCTAGTTAGGGATGCACTTGCTGATGTTGGACTAGAGCACAGGCATCATTTATTGTGAATGCCAAGACTATCAGCTGAGTTTTCAGAAAACTTTCCTGTTTGTGTGTGAGAACGCATAGTAACTGGTAACGTGGAAATTAATGCCATTATTTTAATCTAATGTTTGTGTGTGTTGATTTCCTTTCAAGGTGGAGAATATATTGTTAAATGATAGTGGGAACTATGTTCTCTGTGACTTCGGCAGTGCCACTAATAAATATCTTAATCCTCAAAAAGATGGTGTTAATATGGTTGAAGAAGAAATTAAAAAGTAAGTTCACTTTTAAGTGTCTATGACAACCAGTGATTACGCTGCTAGGAAGCTCCATGTGTTATGTGCAGTGTGCACGTGTTTCATTAATATTAAGAGTTGACCTTGATGGTTGAATTTGAACTAATGTTGACATAAATACAGCAAAACAGTGGAGCTACTTGGTAATATAGATTTCTTCCATTTATTCAGATTGTTTTTGCTAAACAATCACTCTTAAGAATAAAACTGTTGGAAAAAAGCACGCTGCTTTTGAAATTTAATTGTTAAAAATGTCTGGGTACTGGCCATTTTAAGAGTTTGATATTTTAAATTTGTGCTATCTTTATACAGCTAATAGTATGAGAGAAAAAGAACTGATGTAAATAAGCATTGGAATGGGTTTACATAGGGTTTTATTTATAGAATAAGGTCCATGATAATTCTCCAAAGACTGATTAGAAGAATATTTTAACTGTTATTACAGGTGCACTTCTGGAAAAAAAGTAGTAGTTGGTTGTGCCTCTTCAGGCTAAGTATTGCCAAGGAATACATAAGTACAGCCCGCTTGTTCTCAAGGTGTGAAGTGATATAGGTTTTCTTTTTTCTAGCTCAAAACTACTTTGACTATCAGTTTAAGTATTATTTTGAGATGTTAGTTTTTTGGAGTCTGCATTCTGTATGTTTTAGTATGCAAAAGGGAATACTCATGTAGGACTCTTAGATCTTCCAAATGACGGGTTACTGCAATACTTAAGCAAAGTGACTCTTAGAAAAGTACACGTGCTGCAGAAATAATATTAAAAGCAAATTTTAGCTGACTTAATAGTTATTCTTGTGTGTGATGATTTTATGTTTCTGCTCCAAATGTTCTCTGTGATGCTGCAAATGCAGTAAATGACTTGAACTGTGTAAGACAATTCCAGGTGTGTATCTGAAACTCGGGTGTGAATGGTGTGCGTGTGGCAGATGCAGGAGAACACGCTTTCAGTTTGGAGGCACACTTTTCATCTGTCTCCTCTTTTAATTATATACTGCTAGGTATACAACACTGTCGTACAGAGCTCCTGAAATGATCAATCTTTATGGAGGAAAACCAATTACTACTAAGGCAGATATCTGGGTAAGCCAAAAATTGGGTACTATGATATATGGAATTAATTAACTGGGGGGGTGTGTAAGTTACAAGCAGCATTGAAAAGCTGAAAAACTGATTCTTTGAAAGTGAAGTATGTCCTGCAGCTATACAGTGCAGGATATAGTAGAGATATCTTTGGTAGTTATGTCTCCTGTAAATAAAGTGAATGCTGTGTGTAATGATCAGTTAGAGTGCAGGGGGACATGGTTTACAACTTTTTTTCCTCTGTCAGCTCAGGTGGGTGTTTGAAATCACCAGTGATTTCTCATGGAAACCTGTTGGCAGCATGAGAAGGAAAGGTTTTTATTAGGTGACGTGCAGTGAAGTAAAGACTAAATTCAGTGGAAAGGCTGGTGGTATCTCTGGGTGATGGGACAATGTGAATGCAGCTGTGGGGTATGCTCTGATTGTGGTGGTTTGCTGTCTAACAGGAGTGGGTGGGAAAGCAAGCCTTTCCAGAGCTGGTTTATAGATCAGCTTGTCACATCAACATGTTTCCTAATGCAGCTTCTACATAACAGTGTAAGCGTGGCCTGTAGCTAGGATGCAGTTTGTTTCTTGTTGGTGCCTGTAAAAGGCTTTATTCTCATCCCTTCACAGTGCCTGTATTTGTTTTTTACAGGCACTTGGCTGCTTGCTGTATAAACTCTGTTTCTTTTCCCTTCCCTTTGGAGAAAGTCAAGTTGCTATTTGTGATGGAAGCTTTACCATTCCGGACAATTCCCGATACTCTCATAGTATACACTGTTTGATAAGTAAGTATCTGGGCAGTATGTTCTCTTGCCTGGTAAATGAAATAAACCACAGAAGATCCCACTAATGAGGGCAAGTGACGGGGATGGGTGGTGCAGACGGGCTGGGTGCTTGAGGGAGCAGTGGGAGTTGCCCCTGGTACCATCCGTCTCGCAACTCCTGCCCTTGCCCTGGAAGGGAGGCTTGATTGTCCTTGGCTCAACAAGAGGAGGGTACAGAGTTGAGCTGCTGGCTTGGAGAGGAGTTTCAGAAACCTAGGTGAATCTTCCGTGAAATGGCACTAAAAATGAGCCAGTACTAGTAAGTCTTTCTCCTGGACAGTTGGCCTGTTAAAACCAGCTAAAAATATATTCTGGGCATTTAGTGGATGAGCTGATGATAACTTCAGAATGGAAAGAGTAAATCAGTGCAAATGCCGGCCAGCTGACATTGTACCTCTCACCTCAGAGGAGCTTTGTTGGAGCTTAAAGGTTTCTTTGGGAGGCTTGGATGACTTTTTTGTTTGTTTGTTTGTTTTTCCTTAGCTGGCTGTAAACCACAAAGGGATAAAGGGAATGAGAACAGTAGCTCTTAATTTATTCCTGGTTCCTTTTGTCCTTAAGTGTGTATCTTCTAGGGCATGTCAGATCATTAATAGTATTTTCTCTCCAAGGTGGACAGTTGTATGTAGATGAATTCGAAGTACAAATTTACTTTATAAACATAAATGTACTGAGATGAATTGCACTGGGGGAGAGAATTTTATAATTGTTTCATGGTTTATAACAGAACAAAAAAACAGTAAGGTTTGTGCAACCCTAAGTGTCAGACATGAACTCTGAGAAAAGTTCGTAAGCACAAGAGGATGAAGGAAAATTTTGCAAAACAACAAGGTCTGAGGCTAATGATTGGTCTCTTATCCAATTACACAGATATAGGATCTAATATTTACAGTAATAGTAAGTATTTTCAGTTGTCTTTATTTTCAACTGAAGGCTCATTTGAAATGGTGCAACTAACAGAATATGAAAAATTGAGAAAGTTTTAATAGGGGCTCTTAGAACTTATTTTGAAGTTATGAATGGGGTGACCACATAGTTTATGCTTTTGTATAATAGGAAATACTAAATCCAAACCATTTTTTTGAGCACACATTCATAATTGAGAAATAGCAGTTACCACAGTAAGCATTTACCTTCTTAACTGACAAAATGAGACTAATTTTCAAGTGATTCAGTTCTTTTCTCTATCACAGTGCTTCTTATAGAAGAGTGCAGGTTTTCATCTTGTCTCCTTGTAACTCTGAACACTGATTTATTAAGATTTAATCAACTGCTGTGCCGAGATGAGCATTGCTGGCATGGAATATATGTGGGTGGGGAAGAATCTATTCATGTAAACTTCCTTTCTTTCCAGTTGCAATGGAAGCCAAAAAAAAAAGCTGTAGTTGGTCATAAAAGATATTTCAGGCACTTATAGCATCATCTCGGCTCTTTTATGAGATGGGAACGACAACCTGGACATTGTCTACCTCATAAATCTAATATGTCAGAATCACGTGGCAGGAGTTATTTCTCTTTCTGCTTAATGGGGCTGTTAGCTTCAATCTGCTTTATTTTGTAAAACCCATTAAAAATAAAACTTGCTGTGAACTATATTGGCCATGGAAAATTGCCTATGAGTAAAATTGTAATCTCTCTCTAAAAGTTATATTAATTTAAAAAAAAAAAGGTTTGTTTTACAAAACCTCATTTAGGGTTGGCTGTACTACTGAATGGCTTTGGCAAAGCTGCTGAATTTCTTCTTGCTGGTAGCCCTTGTGTCAGCAGGCTTTTTTATATCTGATAGTGATAACTTGGTCTTCCCAATTTTTGCAGGATATATGCTTGAACCCGATCAAGAACAGAGACCTGATATCTTTCAGGTATCTCACTTTGCCTTTAAACTTGCCAAAAAGGATTGTCCAGTGTCTAATATTAATGTAAGTAGTCTTTAACTTTTTCTGTGTTTTTAGTGTATTTTGTAGGTAGCAATGAGGAAGTCTATCAAATCAGCTGAGAGAGATTATTTCAATTTCTTCATCAATTTGTTCCTAAAGTTACAGCACAGAGCAGAGTACGCTTCAAGTTGCTATTGTGTGCATCCAGTGTTAGCTCTCGGGAACTTGTTTTGTGGAGGAAGAGCACAGTGGACTAGAAAACCACTGTTGTTTTCTGAAGGTTAGGCTTTGATTTAGTTCTTAAACTGGAGGCTAAAATAAGTCTCTCTGTGCAGTTACAAGGAAACTGCTTGAGAGCTAGTAGTGTGGAAATGAAGTAGCTGACAAACGGAGCAATGATGGTTTTGTTTTACTTCTGTGACAGGTAATAGAACATAGAGGTACTGTTAAATTAAAACCCTTCCTTTAATCTACAGCCGTGTGAGTGAGTTCTGCATGAAGCCTTGTAACATGAACTTCAACCCAAGTATTCCTCTTCAATATGTAATGATTTTTTTCTTTCAGGATTTCGGTTTTTAATTTATTCAAATTTATTTTTCCCAAGAATTCTCCTGTCCCTTCAACTCTTCCTGAACCCATGACAGCTAGTGAGGCAGCTGCTAGAAAAAGCCAAATAAAAGCAAGGTGAGCAGCGGGTGTACCTTTACATCCTTTGCTAATATGGTTAAGCTACACGTTTGTCCGAAACCTGTTTTCATATGCCTGTTTATAAATGAAAAGTTATCTTGATAGCAAAGGTGATTAGAATAAATTAACTGCAAGAGCTTCAAATCTCTCATGATTCCACCTGTTGCTTTTTTTCATTGTATTGAGAATCCATGGGGAGAAGCTGAGTCTGTTTTGTGATGGAATAAGTAAGCGGTAGCGGTCTGTTCCTGATCTGCTTTATTTCTTCCTTGTGTGATGAGAGAATTTAGAAATAAAAGACTTTTGTGGTAGGTGAGGATAATGTGGTACAGGTAAACTGTTGTTAGGGCTTTTATTTAAATATGCAAATCAAATCTGATTGAAAGTAAGTGGATTTTCTTTAAAATTCCAATTTTTATACAAAAATATTCTATTTTCTTTTTGTAGTTAATAAAAATAAAACCTTGGGAATTCCTATTCGTGCTTTTTACTTCTGCTGTGGTATGTGGTTTATGAGTAATGCTAATACTGGGAGAATTCTTTACACTTTTTTTCCTTGTTAATAGAAATAATTTCAGTTTTGAGTCTACTAACATGTATGACTTGGGTACTTTTGTGCTCAGCTGTAATTATCAGCTGTATTTCAGCTCTGACTTGATTAACATGTTGGGAATAGAAGCAAATGCCTGGGCTCATGTAGGCCATGTTTGAGTGATGTAGATGTATGTCTGTGCCATTTAAAGGTCTTGGTGGCTGGTTTTGGTGGCTCAGATGGTGAACTGTTTTTAAGCAGTTGGACAGGTCTAAAAAATTCATATAGTGTAACCTGATAACAGGATTAAAGCTCAAAAGTACTTTGGCTTTGAACATCTTTCTTACCCTGATGGACTGTTAAACAGCTCTGAAGTACTGTAGGAAAGATACAAATCTTTTGAGCAGTTTATGGCTGTTACAACTGCTAGAGGCTAAATATTTAACAAAAGACAGAAACAAGTTGACTTAACAGGTAAGATTTTTTTCTTCATGTTATTTCCTGTGCGAGTGAACAGTAATCCTATCCCTAGTCATGGGATT
>JAOXNG010000026.1:123916-134422 GCA_028566535.1 Scolopax minor | reverse complement strand
AGCATCTGGGACCATATTCCCCTTACCACAAAAAAATCCATTTTCCTTATGAAACTTGGTTCTGGGCCTCTTTATTGCCACGTGGTCCACTGCAGCACTTTTTGTCTCACACATTTTAGACCACCAGGTATTGGTGTTGTGATGCTCAGCCACTGAGAAGACCCCTGCACTGCTTGGGCATTCTTTAACCATATAAAACCACATCATTTTGCAGTTCTGCCCTGAGTCTGAGATGGAAGACAAGGAGCTGCTTCTGACAGAGGTCACAAAAACCACCAGCAGCAGATGGTGATGCTCTGCACCGTTCAGTACACCTACTTAATACACCTGTATAAACTAAACTGAGTTTTTCCTCACTCACTCCCACACATGCACACACATACTCCCTGGCCTATTTTAAAGCAGCCACATATCCTAAAGGACAGCTCTTCCATAGGACATCACCAGCATATCAGCAACATTTGGTTTAAATACCTAATTTGCAGAGAAACCAAACCTGCATCATAGATTTGCTACCAATGAGAAGGCAGATGGTGTGCTACTGTCATAGTCTCTTCCTGCAAGGGTGTAGAGCCTCAAACTTTGGTGGTGACTTTCTGGGCAAACGATGACCACATGGTTTTTTAGGAAAACAAACCCAAATATTTTTGTCAAATGTGAAGACAGCGTAACATGAAACCTTTGACATCCTTTTGGTTTTTTTCATTAAATAAACCCCAAACCCTAGCTTAGACTTACCTGGGATCGCAAAGAGATATTAAAGCCACAAACTGACTTCTGTAGGGAAAGATTTTACAGTGACTTGGTGACTATGTAAAATTAAAGCAATTGAATTGTTTAGATGAGCCTCAACTGTCTGTGAATTGTTTCTTGGGCACAGAATGTGTAAGAAAGAGTTTCTATCCTACAACTGAACCTGCATCAGTTCTCTGAATAATGCCTAGCTCTTTAGGTTGTGGTTGGGTGTCATTACTTCTCTGTTGTTAAGGTTATGCTGTGAATGCTTTGTGATTCCCTGTTTGTACAGTAGTCAACTGCTTAGGTATCAGCAAAATACAAATAATGATCTGCCTCTGATGCAAAAATGATGTACTTTAAGAATGTAGAATATTTGGGACAACAAAACCAACACCCTCTGAACTGCTCACAATCTGTGCTATGGCTATGTATCTTTTGCCTGACGTGCCAGCTGCTGGTTGTAGGGTCTAGTAGGGTGCAGCCCCAAGGACGTGGGCATTTTCTTCTGAGTAGAACTGCTCCCTTCCGTCCATGAAGGGCTCACCTGTACATACACTTTCAGTGCTTGCACTGTCTAACTCCGAGGCTGAAAAGAGTTGTCCGGGAACAACTATTATTATCTGGGATTTGCATGGGAGGGAGCATTTTTGTATTGTTTTCTTACATGGTTATAGGCACAATGGGTAAGGGTCTAAATGTGGTGATGTGCAGTGTCATTCATCAGACTGAAGATAAGCAAGTCAGCTTTCAGACGTGCTGTCTGTTCTGCTGTTTTGTGGGATTTCATTACCCACTTTGCCTGTAACAAACTGGGAGGTGCTGTGCTGGTGTGACCAAGGGAAGTGGTACAGGAGCCGTCCCTGCTGTGTGATCCTGACAGAGCCCTGCTCCCAGGCTGCCTCTGGCTTCTGGAACCAGACACGGAGCAACGTCCCAGCTGTTCTCTGTGCCATCTGTCCAGTGGCACAAGTAACGTCAGAAGGTCTTGTGAATGGCAGAGCCTGGAGTCTGGTGTGTATCGACATATATTGGTTGTGTCTGTTGCTGTTATGGAGGGAAGGCTCTATAATTGTTACAAGAACAAGCGCTGTGTGAGGAAATTATCAAAAATCAGTGTGTTGGACTGGATTGTGTATGCAGGCCAGGAGATCTTACACTTATTAGCTTAAAATAATAATATTTATTCTATAACAGCTTCTGGAGGTCCTTCCTGAGGCTAGACTAGGCATTGAAAAGGCAGAGGTGGAGACCAGGAGCAGCCTGAAGCAAATAAAATAGAGGAAAATGAGCTATAAAGTTATCTGCCCAGGAATTTACAGTAAGAAAGAGAAATTTAGGAAAAGAGCCCATATGTGCTCTGTACGATGGGTTGTGCCCACTCTGCGGTGTGGGGTGTGCCAGCTCTCGGTAAGGTACGCACCGAGACGTTGGTGCCAGCCAGGACTCACAGACCACGAAGACTGAGGCAGGTAAAATAAAACACCAAAAAGCATCTGAAGAGGGAACAATGAAGGAAATGGGGAGGGAAAGGCTACATTAACACAATGTAAATGCATAACTCCACATTCTTGGGAGAGTTTTGCTGAAGCATTGACTTTTAAAGAAAATATTTGGGGATCATTATTACAGGAAATAAATTTCATGGTGTTTTTAAGTTGTATCTATAAAAAGCTAGAAAGGATACTGAGTAGACAGTCCTGGTCTGGTGAACGGGCCCTGCAGCTGTGTTGGCTTCGCAAATGTTTTGCATGTGCTGTTCTTAAAGAGCAAAGGAGAATGAAAGGGGGGTAAAAACCCAACACAAAAACCTTTAGTCCCCTCATCTTCCAAGCCATGAGAATTTTTCCTCTTTTTCGTGTAATATATCAAGTATGGTTTGTGTTTTTCCGTTAAATGTTTGAAATAATTAGTAAAGACTTCAAGAAGCAGCTGTTGAGAAAATCAGGCATAAAAAGAGCCCAACAATATTTGCAAAGTGAAATTGCAATTATGTAAATTCCAGCTACTGGATTTGTAAGCATGGGAGCCCAGGAGAACAGAACTGAAGAGCTCTCAATTACGTTGGCGAGAAATACTCGTTTGCGTTATAAGGCAAGGCCACGCTTGGCAATTTGCTTGTGAGCATGTAAATTGGGTCACGGACGTGTCCGCTTGCTTCTTCTATTTTGGTGTGGAAGTCAAGTGGTTGGAAGTTTCTATCTTTAATGATTTCCTCTTGTCTGCTCTAACGAACAGCTGCACTAAGTTGTCTAACACCATTTAGAGTATTTACTGGCCAGTGTTCAGCTGAGATGAAAAGGGAGACACTTAATCTAATCTTCTTGGATGTCTTGGTGTTTGCACTTGAAAAGTTTTCTTTTATGCAGTCTTTGACCAAGTGCAGAACAAATTAATGTTCTGGTTTGACACTGACTGACCTTTTGAGAATGATTACTGCTCGGGAACTCTTGAGGCATATTTTAAAGAGCTGTTTGCTGTAGACTACAGTAAGTAGGAAAAAAAGTTACTGTTATTCAGAATTGCATTTAAGTATCAATCTGAGCAGTATCTGAGGAAATTTATCCCTGTGAATTAAGTGCTGAACCGGTTCAATTCATTGTTGTTTAACAGTGGTTTAGACCAGAACATCAGTCTCATGAAATACATGAAAACTAGATCCAGAGTTTTTGTTAGGTCAATTTTGATAACTTGAGCCTGCGTGAGGGCAGGACGTACGTTCCGATCTGAGTGGGAGTGAGTTCACAGCTCAGGAGGGGGCTCAAGTCCTGCTTCTGTCAGCTGGAGACCAGTGGGTAGTCATTACAACTTGGTGCCTTTTAATCTGCTCAGGTACCTTCTGCTTGGGGCAGTCCCTGCAAGGTCTTCAGAATGTGTCTCTGTGCTAGAAACATCCTTTCACAACTCTCTTTTTGAGAAATAGAGTTGGTCTTTAGGGAGGTCTGTCAGGCAGTAGCCTACAGCAGCCTATTGAAAGATTGGAGAAATATATGAAAACAAACAATTATTGACAGGACTAAATAAGAATGCTTTAGTAGGTAACTAAATGTATAAATACATAGTACGTTGTGATCCTGTGCATTATTGCCCTAAGAGTTTCTGCTATATTGAACAAGAAATAGCCAGATATATATTCCCTTCCCCCTTCATTTTTGTCCCTTTCATTAAGGCCTGTTTTCAGGCAGTTAGTTTTCAACTGATACTTGAAGGACTGCAGAAGGCTTGCACTGTGCAGCATCCAGAGGCAGCACTGGAGTCTCAGGATGCTAGGGACAGGGACATCACCTGAAGAAGTTCCCAAGTTCTTGAATCTGTGAGAGAATATGGCTGTACGTAGTTAAGCCAAGCGTTGTTTGTATACAAGAGCAGTAGGAAATCCATGGTTTATCCTCAGTTGGTGCAAGTCCTCTGTTTTCATGAGCAGCGGTATGCTAGGGTAGGGATGAGATTTAGAGACAGGAAAGCAATTGTGTTGGCTCATGTGGTACCCTTGGGAGAGTCAGAAATAGAAACTAGGTCTCCTTAACACCAAGATATGTGCTTGAACAATAAAACAATTTGTTTTCCACCATCCAAATCCCCAAGTGCTGCTTTGGAAAAATATCTAGAGCAGCAACTTCTCATTTGAAATCCTGCTTGCATAGCAGACACCTTAACTTATGTGCAACAAATCAAGACAAAAATTGCTGGTGCATACCTCTTGATTCAGCCATATGCTGCGAGCGGTGGTTTTGACAGATGCATTCTTCCCCAGAGGCTGAATTTAGTTCATCAGACTTAGGTTAAATTTGTATGATCTGAGGTAAAATTCCAGGGCTCCATCTATTAGCCACCAAGCCTGTAGCGTCCGCTTTAGAGCAACACGATGGGAAATGTGACCCAGTGCTTGGGAATTGAACTGGTGCCAACGGCGCTGCAGCGCTACATTCATTATGTCATACCACACACATCTGATAAGGGAAGACATAATGCTGTTGGATAAGTTCTTGTATACAAGGACTCTACAGGTCATGTCAAGAGAGCTGTTTTTTATTTAATAACCGAGGTATGCAGGTGCTAATTGGAACCACATGTACGTGAGGCCGAAGCCAAAGTTTGTTACACCACAGTGGAATGATGGCGTTGCGTTTCTGGGGCTCTGGAAGGAGGCTAGCTTTAGATTAATCTTTATTTACTGAAGTATTTAGGCAGCCATGTGTTATATTGCTTGAATTCTATATTTCAGTTTTGCTAAAAGATAAATAAATCTCTATTTCCCCCACCAGTTAGAAGCCCTTTTGATACTATTTTATTTGAGAAGACATTTCTGGGAGAGGTTTGGATTGGTACTGCAATTGAAGTAGCAGCAGGTTGTTTGGCTGCACCAGATCTTGCTCCTCCTTGAGTCAGTGGCATCTTGTGTATCTCTGCGTGGAGGTGAGGGGTGTGAGGTGACAAGAGGCTCTTGCCCAGAGTGCCCATGTGGGGACTCTGGCAGGCCCTGTCCCCCCCTGGTGGCAGCGGAGCAGCTCCATCGGTGCTGGGCTGTGGTACAGGCATCAGCTGGGGGGCTGGTGCAGGGTAGATGATGCTGTGTTGCGCATTTTCCTTTTGTGTGCTTCTAACTCAATTCTATGGAGAGAGCTACCCCATCTGAGTTGTAGAACCTTTATAAGTAGCACTATCATAGTGCCTGATTTGTGAATTTTTAATATACATATAGAGAGAGTTTTCTCTTTCCTCCCTTGTTCTTCTCTTCAGACAGCATAAAGAAATGTTGACTTTGCATGATTTTGCTGTATTTCAAGTTATTGCATGTGAGAGACAGAAGGCTGCATCAGAAAGCTGCACATTGGTCTGCAAGAGTGGCCAGTGCAGGAGTGTGTTCCAGGTTCACTGAGATAATGGAAGGGAGAAGCCCGACTGCCACGCGTTCAGGTTATGCTATGCTCAGGGTTATAGCTCCTGTGTTGCAGCAGGATCTACCGAAGCTGGAACGTCGGATGACTTTGAGTGATCCATTAGCTCTGGTGAACTTGGGTTCCTTAGATGTTGGATCTTTAAAGGTGTGAGGCCTGGCATCGTGATAACGATGCTCCCCCTGCCAAGGGAGCAGAAGAGGTTGTAGGCTTCACCATGAAAATGCTTCCTGGTGGCTTGTGAGATTATGCAGATTGGCTTTTTTGTTTCGAATCAAGTTTATGATCTGCATCCTTCCCCGGTGCAATGTGAGAATTCAAGCGTTCAACCTGCAGACTGAGTACCAACAGAAGTTTGGAGCAAGACTTTAACATGACCGTTCCAAGCAGTGTTTTCACACATGGAGTCTGGTGACAGTATTACAGTTTGGCTTAATGAGATTTTAAGAGGTTTTTCATACTCATGAATTCAAACCTCATTAAGAGGTTTTTGTACTCTTAATGAATGTTAACTTATCAAAATCAATAGTGTGCTTTGCTTCTCCTGAGTGTCACTTCATCTTTTCTTTTTCTCCCACTTCATAATTGTGCATTCCAGCAATCTTCCTTTGCTGTTGCTGCATAGTGTAATGGCAAGAACTGCACCAATCCTTGCACAAAACTTCATTGATCTCTTTTCAGTGCTCATTTGGGAGTTGGTTATAGGGTTTGGAATCATTAAAATAGTAAGGTTGCCTTTCAAAATGGGTGTGAATTGACCAAATCAGCAGAGTTACATCAGTTAATGTAGTTTAGGACCGAGCTGTTAGCAAAAGCATAGACATATGGAAAGGACTTTTTAAAAATAGTTGTGTTTTTACTGTACGGTATGGAAATCAGTTTCACCAGGAGATAGAAGTAGCCTTGCTGTGATAATATAAAAATAATCAACTTAGAGCTAAAATGCTGAAATACAAAATAGGCTTGCAGAAATGGGTATCCAGAATAAAATGTGTTCTTTAAAATATGCACTGGGGGAATTCAGCCTAAAATGTATATAAGCAGATCTGAAGGCACTGTGTTATATACAGAATTAATGAACCTCGTAGTTGAAAGAAGAATAAAAAAAAAAGTGGGGGAGAGGGAAGCCACATTTGTGTTTTCTCTGAAATAAATAGTTATTTCGAATATAAAATTAATGCACAGTATGAGTTACCATATTGGTAGTTGTGAGTATGGGAAAACTCTTCTACATTTCCTTTTTAAAATTAAATTGCTACCATATTTATGTGCCAGTTTTTGACATGTTTCCCTTGCCTGAATGCACTTTGCCTGTCTCTGGTTCAAGCTGCTTTTTTACCTTGTGGACGTTGTTTTGTCGTCTGTGTGAGCTCTGAGCCTCTCGTAGGTGTCTCAGCTGCCTCCCCGGGTTTGGGGTCACAGACAATGATTTGTGGCCGATCCAAGAGCACACCTGGGTTCAAGCCTTTCATTTCCGTGAGCTGCGTGTGCTGTGTTCCACTGCAATCTTTCTCTTTTCTTTCTTTCTTTCTTTTTTAAAATATATTAAAGGCAGAGATAGCTGCTGTGGTTATGGTGATACTGTAGCTCTCAAGTGAGAAACCATTCTGCTTTCTTGCCTGTTAGCCCTCCTCTTGCCTTGTGTGCTTCCGTTCGTGTGCCACGCATCTCTCCCCTAATAGGGACAGAATTGCCGTCAGCTGGCGCCAGGCTGTGCCCTCTCCTCTCTGCAGAGGGTCACTTTGGTGTTCTGTCAGGACCAGAAATCCTCATTCGTGCAAAATTGGTGCTGAGGATACATTTAAATGTCAAGGAGAAGGCTAAGGTTAAGGTTATTCTGCTAAGGGCAGTTTGCCCCTTTTGTTTTTCTTTCAGTGAAGAAGATCCACTTCATAGAAGATGTCATTTCCCTAGGCAAAAGGAAGTATGCTAAACAAGGGGGAATCTCCAGTATTATTTCTGTCAAACATGCTCAGTGTGATTATTGAAAGAACTAAAGCTCAATGATGAGGTGAGAGCTGGCAATGCAAGTGCTTTTAATTTACTGTAATTGGTAACTTATACACAGACCAATGAACTTAATGAAGATAGAATATGTGTTCAGCTCAACTTTAGTTGCGCTTATTCAAACCATCAATGGGAAGGTATTTTAGCTTTTTGATTTACCTCGCCTCATATATCCAGATGTAGAAAAAGCACGTTCCACATGGGCCACCAGTGCTATGAAGCTATAGTATCCACTCTTTCAATTCTGTTAGCTCTGTCACTTTCTTGATCTGTTTAATTTTCCTCCTACTAAACACACTAGAGTTGAAGGAAATAAAAGTCTAAATGCCTACGTAGTGGGTCAGGTAAACTTTCACCAAAGAGCATTATTAAAATGTCTGTATCTTGGATTCATATCAAACAACTCTAGTCCTCCTTTCCCAGTGTCAGTATGGATGTGCATGGTTTCTTCTCTTTCAAAACCTACCCGTTCATCTTGAGGAATGCTCTCAGGTGTGTATACATATTTGGTGTCTGAACAATGATTTGATAATGAAACATATTTCACATACAGTGACCCTTCAGTCTAAATGGAAGAGAGGGTTATGTTTCAGTCTGGTGTCTCTTGGGTTTTGTGACTGCTATAGAATTGGAGTTTGGGCCTCTTTTTCTTCTTTTCCTGTTACCTCTGTTTTCTTGTTTTCATCTATTGGACAAGGACATACTGAATTTGGTGGCTTAATTCAGACTCCAGCAGGAACAGCATAGGTATAATTTTCCAAACCTTCCTTGTGCCTGAGTAACACCTCAGGATCATTTGTCACAGAATGCTGCCTCAAGCCTCATATTGGTGTTGCCCACCCATGCTGGTGTTCATGGTCTAGACTGATACTGGAGTTAGTATAATTAGAAAGCTTCCCAATGGAAGAGAAATGCTGATTCTTTGACAAATTCCTGATACTTGATATGAGCAGAGGGATCCTCTGGACTTTTCTTCAAATGCACTTATTTCTGTCAGCTGGCAAGAATATGAGGCGGGAGAAAGCTTGAAAGCTTCCAACTGGGAACATCTCTTCCTAGTGCTGTGGCTCTGGGTTTTGACAAAGGAACACCCAGTTCATCTGACAGCTTTTCTACAAGCTCCATCTCAAAAGCAGAAACACGGTGTCCTGCTGCATCTGGTGCCTCTGCAGTTTTCTTTCCCATTAGGAGAAGTTGGATGTGCCTGAACTCACACCGCTGCTCAGAAATGCAGTAGATCTGTTGCTGAGAAGCAAAAGGCAGATTCACCTAGACAAACAGGAAAATGTCTTTTATGTGTATTTTTACACAGATTTTATACCAGTGTTTCTTTTACTTTTCCTTTAGGATGGCAGCTTGACCTGGTTTTCACATAGTCCAGGACTGTATGTTCAGGACCCTGTTTAAGAAATAGCTGTGTTCAGCATTCCTCTAATTAATTATGCTACTCTTATTTAATCTATTCTTACCTTACTCTGAAATCTATTGGGCTTTACCCGAGTCCCAGGCTGACAGCAGGGGAGTGTGGTGGTCAAACCCTCTGCTCGAGGCAGCAGGAGACCTGCAGAGCCAGGGACCAGCTCCTGCTCTTCGCCAACAACAGCTCTCCTCAAACGTACAAATCACCGAGATGGATATGCAAGCTGTTTATAAGAGAACTTAGAACTATTGCCAAAATATGAGTGCATGTTATGAAAATGTGGCAGATACATTCTATCTGGCATTTGTTTTTAAATTTAAAGATGGGGCAGCCCCATCTATGTGAAAACCTTCTACAGCTCCCCACAATTAAGAGCAGTGATAGCAGAAATCAGAAGCAGCCCAGACCTTTTCCACCTGAGCTACTTGGGATAGCTTTGTTAAGTGGTAAATCAGCACTGGATGAAAGTGGAACCGGGTGGCTTGTCTCTATTGTCTCCACGCACAAATGACATTGATCCTCTATTCCCAGGTGCTGGCATCAAACGTCATTCAAATTTGCAGGCGTGTCTATATAGTGGGCCTATAGCTATTTCCTCAGGTGGCTACTCAAAGGAATGACAATTGTCATATTGTCAAATAATGTCATATGTCTGTTGCATTAGTGTTTTTTGAATTAAATGTAGTGATCCCAATCTGATCCCTACTTAACAAGTTACCCAAGAAAAAGCATTCGACTCTGAGAGTTTACATGAATTGCTGTCTCTTTCATTTCCTTTGGAATTTTTGAGGGGAAGAAACCCCCAAAACCACAGGAAAAAAAAAAACCAACCCCCACCACACTTCAATTGATATTAATTTTATTTTTGCTGAAGTTTATGGCAAAGAGCTAATGAAAAAGATAACATTAAGAGATTGTATGTATTTATGTCCTCACAGCTCAAACTTGTAACAAAATTGTAGGGAGAACAGCTTTCTGTTGTACTTTCTGTGGAGACAACTCCACCAGAGTTTGGAAAGAAAAAAATGAAAAAACTGGACCTCCATAAAAGAAAAAAAGAAAACAGAAAAAAGGAGATCTGCAAAAGTGAGTTGAAATGTCTGGGGTAAATATATAGCAGAAGGAAGGTATGCATAGCTTATTAGCTTACTCTGGAGCATTTCTAGAAAAGCAGATGTTGGCCAAGCAGCACTTTGGCCAAAAGCTGAGGGGACTCGGTGCTGCGTTCTGCTGGGGCTGGGGGTGGCTCTGTCCTCTCAGCTGCCCAGTGGCGTCATTGGTAAACTCCACTGGGCCAAATGGCTCCACAGGCCTCAGAAGCCATTTTCTGTGTTGTAGATTTCCCATGTCCCTGTAAGGCAACAACAACAAAGTTTAAGAAAATGTCTTTTATTTCCTCTTTCCAGATCTACTTGTTCAGTTCCAAAACATTGGTCCATGACCCAA
>JAOXNG010000026.1:39375-49515 GCA_028566535.1 Scolopax minor | reverse complement strand
TTATGGTTAAATGATGTGGTTCTTGGTGCATCACATATACAAACGCCTTTCCATACAAGACCCGTCACGTCACAGAAAATGTATACGTAGTCCACTGGAGCTGTCAAGCACCCCATCTGGCATCAGTTGGGTGTCCAGCGCGTTTTATTCCCACCAGGTCCCTCACAGCTAAGGCCGAGATTGTTACTGGACAGATGGAGGGCATCTGTGAAGAAGCCCAGGAAAAAAGGCTTGGCTTGTACTGATGTAAGGATTCTCATTGGCTGAGAAATTACCGTGTCCCTTGAAAACCTTTTTATTGAGTAGCTAGAAACATCCTGTTTCTTGCTTGGAGTCTTAAATTTGAACTTCACCTGCTGGATCTTGTGTTTGTAGTTGCACACCAGGATAAATACAGCTTTAAGATTAGACAAGTTGTAATAACATAGACTGTCATCGTTCTTCAGTAATCTCTCAAGAATGCTGCTTGGGAGTGTGGATAATTTGACTATATGTATAATTTTTTGCCTTCATTTTTGAATCCTTTGTCGAGCTCTGAATCTAAGTCTTTTTATTGCATTTTTCTTCGCTGGATATTTATGCATTTAGGCAGTTATAAAAATGTCCAACTATAGATAGCATATCTACTTGTCATGCTGGAAAACTGGGTAGTTTTGTCAAAAATGGTTGTTCCTAGACATTGTTGTATCAGTTTCAGTAGTTCTGAAATACTGCCTTCTTAAAGAACAAGTCGGTTTGGGGAACTGCCTCGCTGGAGCTTTGGTCAGACTTACTCTTAGTCACTTGGGAGATCTACAAATCTTGGGTTTTGCAGGACAAGTTAGTATCTTGTGCAGAGCTATCAAATTATCTTTTAAATATTGAAATCCATACTTTGCTGCAGCACATGTTTTCCTTAGCTGCCTGAGGCTCTCAGAAGATATTAAACTTGGTCCTAAGTACCCTCTGAATCAGAATACTGAACAATGAAGTTTATGTGATATTCATACTTTAAATCCGGTGGGTAATAGCAGAGGCTTTTGTATTTGATCTACGTGGTTCCTCTGAGTATTTTTGCCATTTTATTGCATTGCCCTATCGAGGGAGTATTATTTATATGATATAATCCTCATTTGGTTCCAGTTTATTAAACGAAAGGAATGTGTTAGGCAGTCAGTTCTTAAGAGGTCTGGAATCTGGACTGTAATTGAATCCATTCCCTCTCAGCTAATTTATGTAATCTGATGAGAAACAAGTGTAATGCAATTTGTTCAAAGAAAATGGAGAGTGTTCACTCTGTGGAACCATACCAAAAAAGTTCTCTCTGAATGAAGCGGCACAGAAAAAGATGAAGCTTGGGCCACTCTCTGTCTGACCAGCCATACTTTGAGTGTCTCTAGTGAAGGAGGATGAAACTAATGTCTTGCAGTAGAATTGTACTATTTCAATTTTGTGTGAACTCCTGCCCTGGTTCTTCATTAGTTTTCTGTGGCAGCATGCTAGATATGGTAATTTTGATACTGTACACTGTAGTATTTTATCCTCACATTTGGCTTGTGGTTGCAGTGTTTTCACTTCTTCTCATAGGTGCACATTCTTTTCTAAAACAGAGCCAGGTAAGGAGACACTTACTGTAGAACACGGGTCACAGATTTCCCCCAAACTAACGGTGTGAAATTACTTACTTACCTCATCAGCAGTGATACTTGTTGGTTTTGGCCCCAGCACGCATTAGTCTGAGCGCGGGAGTTCTGACGTTCAGGGCTTTGTGGTGATGGGCCTCATCTGCAATGAAGTGCATCAGGACACGGGGTGCTCTCAGACACGGCATGTTGTTCGTTAATGGCAAGAACCTCCCATCTGATTCTGCCCTTCTCCTCTCAGAGCTGGGCTGCGACCTGTTTGGCTACAAGTGGGCGCAGCATTTGGCAGTTGCTCATTAACTGGGGTTTGAATTCCCTCCCGTTTTATTGTCAGGTATGTTCTAGATACCATCTGTTAATCTGTAAAGACCTGTAGGCCAAATCATGGCCAGCAATATGTTCTCAAGCATGGGGCATGAGGCAACGACTCACTTCCCTGCTGTACCCCGTACCTTGCAGATTGGAGAGCAACTTACAAAGAGTTCTGCTGCTACCCCACTTACCCCGGTGAGGGCTGAGAGGCAATAAGTTGCATTTTCATGCTTTGTGGTGTGGGCAGTCCTGCTGTGCCAGGCAGAAGATGTGTAGGAATTTTTTTTACATATAACAGGTTTTTTTGAAGTGTAGTAGGAGGATGTCCTCGTGTTGAAGGATCCACAGTTGTTCATTTCTCCTGCCACCCTGGTGGTGTGTTTCCTTCAGTGGGGTCTGAGAAGGAAGCCCTTTGGTTACTCACTCTTGACGCCCATCGGCGGAAGCCACTCATCATCCCTTTGATGTGTCATCCTCCAGCCACCCCAGCTGGAGCAGGAGAGGCCAGTCCTCAGTAGGGCTGAACACCTGCAGATCAGAAGTGCATTAGTGTCTCTCACGATCGGATGCTATGGATATAGATAACCAGTTAAATTCAAACTTCATTTCACAATAAAGGTTCCCAAGTTTCCAAAATGTGCAGTCTCCAACCGTGGAGAGGATTAACATATTGCACCCCCTAATTTACAGAGATTACCGTACTACTAGTAATATTACAGTGTGAAAAAATTCAGGGTTGAGAAAAAAATCTTCAGCATCACAATTTTGTAGGGATTTTGTCACAACTGACATGTTGCTATTGCATCTCTTAAAAAAGAGATAGTGATCTCAAACAGTTTGACAAGGGCAATACTTTGTTTATAGTTCACAAAAAGTAGATACGGTTTATTTCAGTGTTTTGTCATCATACTTAATGTTTACAAAATTATCTGAGTCTTTGATTACAACTGTGTTCTTTCTGTGTTTGTTGACCAATATCCCAAGAATACCAAGGCAGTTGCTGTCGAGTCTCTGGTGAAATGGTTGGCCAAGGCTGAGAACAGAGCCAGGGAAGGCTGGGGTCGCTCCAGGCATGTCTCCCCTTCTCCAGCCTCATGGGGGGAAAGTGTTCTTCTCGCTGTTTATCTGTAACTCCAGAGTGCTGTCCTTGTACAATGGTATTCACCATATCTGACATTTGTGTCCTAACTCATAGGTAGCCTGGCCTGACTTTTGAAGATTTTCAGTACTTAATGGTGTTGTTGCTTTCAGCAGTTATTTATGGCTTAGTCAGTGACCCGTTAAGTTCCTACTTATGCTTGTTGCTGTCTCGTGATTGGCATCTAGGATTTTTAGTCATAGTCTTCAAATCTTTTGGAGATGAAGTGATGACACTGTTCCCAAAGAGGAGTGTCCAGGGGACAATTCTTAAGGGCTGCGTAAGCATGGAAGGCAGTGGAGAGCAAGTGGCACCCAGATGCGTAGGTAGAGTGGAGAGAACATTCAGACTTGACGTTTGCATGTGTGAGAAGAAAATTCCATCGCTGCCAACTCGGTAAATGTTTCATTTGGAGATATATGCTTCCACATCTGGCTTGTGTTTAAATACAGCCTTTTCACTTTTCACTTTTAATTTCTCTCTTTTATTCAATTCAGAGTTCAATCTCATAAGAAAGATAAAGTCTTTTAAGAGCAAAGATTGGCCTTTTACATCTTTGAACAAACTAACTGTATACATTTGAAATAGGGAAATGGAAACTAAAAATTGCTAAACTCTTAGGATAGAAAACATGGTAACTCAGGGGAAAAACTATCCTGCCCTCCTTGTCAATGCAGTCATAGTGTCACCGGAAAGAACAGAACAGCAGGAAAAACCTCTCAGAAAAAAGAAATTGGCCAAGCGCTTGTCTGGACTGGGATTTGAGCTGAAGCTTCTGTGTGCAATTTGAGATTCGGAGCTGGTTCACGGCTGTTTACACGTGAAGACAGTGTCACGGTGCACAGACAGATGCACCAGGCAGTCGGACCTAGACACGATTGCTCTTTCTCCTCTCACTGATTCCCTGAAAATAAAGGGAGTGGTTTTTCCAAGGGACCCTGCAGGCCGTGAGATGAAATCCTCACCTCACCAGGGAGCTGTGGTACCTCCCCACCAGCCTTGGGTTTCTCCTGGTGTGGACCAGAAATGAATTAACATTTGCAATGCTGACAGTAGATGTGTGCTGATGCTGTCAGTCGGGGTTTTATCAAGCTCTTCTAAATGGTCCTGTTGTTTGGGTAAGATCTGCCAGTCAACGCGCCACAAACCCAGCTGTCTTACACGAGGAGAATGTGCCAAACCCTCTCAAGCTGCTTTTTTCAAGGCCCCTTTAAGGACCCCACTAGAATGGGCTTTCTGCCATAGGTGCAGGGTAATTAATAATATTAGAAACAATATCAGCTAATGGGTGGGGTCCCAAATATGGAACCTAATTAAGCATACACTTAACTGCTTCCTGATTTAGAGAAACACTTAAAGCATGTGTTTGCTTGCTTTTCCAAGCAAGAAAACTGAACAGGGACCCTAGATTGGGGCTTTATACTGATGACCGCATTTGCACATAAAATGTTAAGAAGCACCATGATTAGTTGCATTGCTTATTTAAAAATCCATGTTAGAAAGAATAAGTGTGAGAAGTGTGGAGGGCAAGGAGCTGAGGGTAGAGCTGAAGAGCTCTGCTCTTGCTCTGCAAGCACATCTTTAGTTTGTGCTGTGCTGGCTGATCCGGGCATGGCTCATTAGAACAGGCACCCATGTTGTGATGAGGCAGCAGCGTCCTGTAGTTTTGCAAGAGCTTTTCTGTCTGCTTTGCTCCTTTGTTGTCTGAGGTACAAGCTCCAGTCAGGACACTGCGTGGTGATCTTCAGGCACCGCGTGGGTTCCTGCCACACACCGGTGCCCGAGAAACCACAGTTTCCTTCTAGTTAGACCAGGAAATAGCTGTGGCTGAAGTCAGTATGTCCAGACTTTTTTAATGAATGGTTGTGTGGAATAAGTAGTACTTTCTTTCTTTCTTTGCCAGCTATTATCCTTGTAAAAAATTATGGCAAAACTCTCCTGTGCTGCTTTGGTAAGTGATGGTGCTGCTTTGGGTGCCGGCTGCTGTAGGTAAAGCTGTGTGTTTGTGGCAGACAGTGCATCTTCAAAGTTGAACTTGGGAATCACTGCATCTTGTCATAAGCAGAGTTTCTCCCTAGCGCTTGGCAGGGTGAAGCCCGCGCCTGTGTCCGGCCCAAGAGGTGATGAACTTCCAGGAAGCAGAATTAACACCAAGGGAAGGATCTGTTTTCACTCCTTGGAAAAACTAAAACTTCCAAACTTCTCTAAAATTTCCAAAACTCTTATTTGGGAAAGACCTAGTATCTTTGACGTTTTCAGGGGGAAAAGGAGCAAGGGGAGACAGAGAGCAACCCCTAATGAGCTCAGGATAACTCAGTAATTACTGACTTTTGTGGCTGCGTTTTTCAAGCTCCCTTGTCTGAGCTATGTCAATGAAGGATGGATATGCCACTGGATGTTGCACATCCGCGGTGAAGTCAGAGCAATTGGGGTCTTGAAATACATATAAATAAAAATTTGGTTGAAAATACCCCAAACTGAATCTACTAATTTCCTGTGCTGCAACAGAAGAGCAAGGAATTTGATCGTGTACAAAATCATTCTAAATTGTTCAGTATCACTGTGTTTTCCCTTATTTTTTGGATTATTGTGATGCTACATATTTGTCTTTTCTCTTGTGTGATGCCAGTTAATCTTTCTTTGCATGGAAATGTCTTATGCTTCTGGTCGTTTCACAGCTCATGCTTAGAGCCTGTCAATGAAAAGGAAAAATCAGCAGCATTTTATAGGATCTATCCGCAATGATCATGTCGGAGATAATTCATCAAAACCAAGTTTGTTTAATGGCAGTAATTTTCAGTTTGCTTCTACAAGTATTCTTAAAAAGGAACACACACTTCATAAGCAATGTAGACTGGCTGAATCACTTCTTCATGCCACCACATCACAGTACTTACAAGCTGTAAATACGCCTCTTTTGAAGACTACCGGGAAGGTAAAGAAACCCAGATCCTGGCCTCTAGTGGAGATCTGCGTAGATAAGTAATATATTTCTCTGACCTTCTCTTGACTCCTTGTTATGGCCTCCTTGAAAAAGCCGTGTTCTCTGCCAGCCACCTCTGGTTGCTGTGGGGTTGGGGTTTGAGGGAAAGTGCCACAGAAAAGCATTTCTCTTCTTCTGGAGCGCTTCCCGCAGGCGTTGGGGGGGTTCTGCATGTAGGGACTCTTGCCAGAAGGGCAGGGAGGGAGGGAGGTGACTATCCCTCAGCAATGGCAGTCCCTGTGCTGTAGACCAGGCATGGCCAGGGAGCCATCCCTCCGGTGGGTTTGGGTGAGATCAGCCTGGGCTACCTGTGTCCACAGCATCTACTTCATTAACCATTTGTGCCTGTTCCCTCAGGGTGATTGGCAAGTTGCCCAAAGCCAACTGCCTCCTCCTCAAGCACTTGCTCTTCGTGCTTCGAACCATCAGCAGCAGCGTGGCCACCAGCAGGATGACAGCACACAACCTGGCCATCTGTGTGGGGCCAAACCTCCTGAGCCCACCGGAGGAGCACACGCTCCCCCTGGCCGCACTGGCACAGGAGACTCAAAAGGTACGCTGTGTTGACCAGCTGCCCACAGACTCCTGGGCCCAGCTTTGCTGCTCAGAGCTTTTCTGGCTGCCTCCTCTCTTCAGCAAACGCTGGGGGACAGGAAGAGGTGCCGGGAAGAGCAGCCCTGTGCAGAGCTGCAACTTTCTGTGCAGCAACAAGGGTGTGGAGTGGGAGAGGCTGCTTGACCCATTTTGAGGCACCTCGGGGGAAACCAATGGTTTGCTCTCTGCAGGTGACGGAGCTGGTGGAGTTCCTCATCGAGAACTCTGGGGAACTCTTTGAGGAGGAGGTGGCTGACCTCGCCCCAGCATCTGGCGAGGAATTGCCAGCACCTCAGGTTGAATCGGAAACAGCAGAGGTATGTCAGAGCCAGCAACAGCATGAGAACAGAAGCCTCCCCCCCTCAGAAGGTGGGACTGCTGCCACAGGGACAAACAAGGTCACCCAGCAGCCTGCTCTGCCCAGCAAAAGCGCAGGGGAAGGCTGATGCAGGTTGGCCATCGCACTTTGTGTGGTGATCCCAACAGAAGTGGCTCAGCTGAGCTGAGGAAACCCACCCAAGGGATCTGCCTGTCAGAGCTGGGGGAACAATTGGGCAGGTAGGTCCTTGCCACCTGTTAACTTCCACATGTCCATTGCAGGTGCCTTCGGTCCCTTCGGAAGGCAAACAGCAGAGCTCATCCCAGGAGAAAAGGTACAATGAGCCACCTTTGACTAAGAGTAGAATTTATTTAAGTTTCTCATGGCTCTACCTGTCTAACAAGACGCTTGAATGCAAAGGTTGCCAGGCTCTTCACAAAGAAACAGGAAGAGAAAACCAACCAGTGAAGAGGAAAGAGATGGGCAACCCACGAGGAAGAAGAGAAGGTTGGAAAGAGAGCTCCCAGAGATGGGGAACTGAGGACATCCAAGCAGGAAAGAAGAACGAGGAGCCCAGCGGTGTGTAACAGACTCTGCTGTCCAAGTTTCAAAGCTCTGAATGTTTTCCTCTGCGTAGTGGAAATGTTTCTGGGGTGCACGGAGATGGCACGAGGGAGGTAGCAAGCACCTGCCCTTGGGAGAACGTGTACATCGGGAGGAACATACCAGCCCAGCCTTGGCAGTTTTCATTTTACACTTCTTGATGCTCTCCTTGCTCTGGCTGGTGTTGTCTGAATCCCAAAGACACAGCAAGGAGTTGTGCCAAGAACTAACTGAGTGTAGACCCTGAGATACTGGCACTCCTTAAAAAGCTGCCATCTCACCTGAGATAACGGAAGGAAGAATGAAACAATCAAACCAAAGAAGCGTGTTTTGCCTTCAAACCTCTGTTTCTAGCAAGGGATAGGGAGCGGTGTTGGTGCTCAGGTGTCCTGGTTTCAGGAAGGACCACATCACAGCTCCTCAGAGGCTCCCTGCCCAGCCCTACTGCCTGTCAAAGGGGCACTGCATCTCTGTCAACTTGTCGTGCCCCCAGGGTATCGCAGGTGTTGAGAAAGGGCCAGAGCAAGACCGTAGTCACTGCCAGCAAGGGCTCTCTCTCCTTTGTCAGGAACTACCCCTTTTTTTGTCGGACTTCCCAAAACACGGGGGACAAAGTCACGCCTCTTCCGACCTCCGACGGTTTCATCGGCACTTTCTGACTCTGTCTTTGCAGGTGTCAATTTAGTTTTCCTGCTTGGATTCCCTGGATGAGCTCCAATGCCACGACATCAAGGGGCCCCGGCACCACCTTAGAGGAGACAAGGCACCCTTTAATACCTCTTTAACCTCTCTCCCTTTCCGTGAGGGAGGGAGAGAAGAGAGAGAGAGACAGCAAGAGACTTATGCCTTCTAAAGGGACTCACCTACTTCAATGAAATATTAATAATAAAATAATAAAAATAAAATAGAATCATATTAATAATGAAATAATGAACTATATACAATATATATGACCCATCTCGAGCTTCCAAGATGACGATCGCATCCCCACCTGCAGGCACTGGACTCAGTGATGGATGGAAACGGGATTCTCAATCTGGAGTCGGGAACACACAGATTGGGATCAAAGGCAGAAGGACAGAGAGCGTCCTCCTCAGGTGCCGGCCATTGAAGAAAGGGGATGAGCCGTCATCTCTCAACTTTTATACTGAGCGTGATGCCAGTGGGATAGAAACACTCTGTTGGTCAGGTTTGGGTCACCTGTCCTGTCTGCTTCTCCCCACACATGCCACCCCACTGCCCTCTTCCATCCACTTCCAACCCTCCAACTCTGTGCAGAACAAAGAGAGCTGGCCTTTAATGGTTCAAGCAATAAGCATAAGCAGGAGCCTCTCTGCAGACCATTCTTTGCTAGAAGTGCATACTGTCTGAAAAATATTCTGCTGATTTCAGGGAGTGACTTAGAAGAGGCTCAGCTGCAAAGTAAAATTCCTGGAAAGAAAATGGGTTCTCTTTTACCTCAAACCAGGAGAACCACTGAGGGGGAGCAGACCTGTTCCACCCTCAGGCCCATCCCAGCCCTTACAGGAGGCTTTGCTGGCTCCCTCACCAACTCCGTGAGCAAATGCCCACCAGCTGGCACATCTCCCCAGCTGGGGAGCTGGCATGTGAACTTCATGCGGAGCATGTTACACATGGCGGTTTATGTCATCTAGGAGGAACGTGATGGGCAACATTGATGCTGCACCGCATGTTCCAGACCGTATAAACCCTCCAGGTTTTATTTAAGCTACTCGTTCTGAGCACACAGATTCCGAACCAACGTGCTCGATAGACAAAGGCAGCACCTATTGCTGGTCTTTGGCGGTGCAAGTATTGTTAGCATCACACAGCTGAGTGCTCTCTCCAACAGTCCTATATCAGGACGAGGCGGCGGCGGCAGCAGAACAGACAGCACCGACAGCAAGAACCTAGGTGAGCCCGCGGGGAAGGTCAGATCACGCTGTAAGGTGGGGTTTCCGAGCTCAGGAAGCCCTACTCCCAGCCCGAGCACTAGATGGAACCCAGAAGCTGTCGGCAGCCAATCAGGCGCGGAGGGCGCGTGGCCGCGGACATTTAAACGCAGGGAGAGCAGACACTCGGTCGGCGAGGCGGCGGCAGCTTCTACAGACTCTAGCGCGTGACAGGGGGGTGTAAGAGGGGGAGGCAAGGAGGAAAAAAAATCAAACAAAAAGCAAAGAAACAAACAAAACCCCCAAAAAGACTCCAACAACAAAGACAATCCCACAAAACACCAGCCAGTTCACTTCCCTGAATAGACCGGATAGAATCATGATTGGAACCCCGTCAAAGGCAATAATAAAACCTGTGGGTACCCAAACAGAGGCCCCCCACAATCATGCAGGCACTCAGGCAACTGGCTGTAGTGAGTGTTGGAGCCTGGTAATGAGGGCCAATAGAGGCAACACCTGTGTTAAGTGTGACCAGATCAATGATCTGCTCAACATGGCAGCTGATCTGAAGGAGGAAGTGAATAGCCTAAGGCTGATAATGGAGTGTGAAAGGGAATTAGACGGGTGGTACCAGGCTCTGCAGAGCCCAGTAACAGAGGGAGGTGACCCAAGGAACA